>OX463780.1:21055512-21597028 GCA_949825025.1 Siphlonurus alternatus
GACAATCTTGGATAGAAAGGGAAGGGATGTCTTTTTTAGTAAAGATTGCCTCTCCCTTAGGTTACTAAAATTACCGATCTTCCTAATAAAAAAATAACAATATTTTAGTTTTGTGTTTTCTTTGAACCACATAGTTTTTATATCATAGCATTACATGACTCGGTACAAAAATATTGTCAGTTCTGTATTTTACGTTTAAAATATTTTCCTTTACTATCGGATGTAAAAAAATATGCAGCTTTCCTTATAACCTTACATGCTTTTTATTCTGTACACATTTTTTAATCCCAAACTACATGTACAATTTTAGTATTTATCACAAGAGCTAAAAAAACTTGCATTCTAAGCTGGTGATTTCAAAAAAGCTATTGAGATATAAGCTACAGTGTTCTTAAAAAATGTTTATATCTATTATATAGCTATAGCTTCTTATATTCATAAGATGGAAACATGTAAGCTCCCCATTTTCTAGACTGATTTATTATTTAATATCAGCTGCTCTTATATAGTGATACGACGTGAACTTGGCTAGCTATAATAAGGTGGTGGGAATAAAGCGTGCTTGGCGGGAAATCTAGCTGCCAGGAGCATAAAAGATTTGATATGTATGGCGTAGCTGTTGTAGAGTTTTCTTAACGCCACTACGACTTCTTTTCGTGAGCCAGAAAAATATCTTCTATAATTACAATGATTATAATGTGTATTTTCTTATAGTTATATTAATTTTCATATGAACGTTAATTAAATTAATAGCCTTGACACCACCAACAGCAGCAGCAGGCTTCTGTTTAGCTATATGACGTCACAGTTACTGCTGACAATCACTTTACATCTCACCGTGTCGCGTGTTGCATGCCGCCCTGTCTGTCATTGCTCAACCTGCCTTATATAAGTAACTTTATGTTCACCTACATTTTCATTCAGTGACTTCACTAAATTGTTTTTTCATATGAGGTACATAGCTGATACTCTATTATTACTACCGTGTATACTGCACCTTAATAACGGTTAGTTTTATAAAATTTCTCTTTTTATTATTTTGCTGTATTTTTTAAAAATTAAAGCTTTAAAACTTTTTAAAATTTTATGATTAATAAAATTATATATATAATTTCTACTTGACAAAACTTTATTATGTATAAAGAAGGGGGATTTTGAATGTATAAGTTATTTTAATTATACTATAATTAGTTTAGATGAAGTTCTTAATAGTACTCTTTAGAATAAACTTTAATTAATTTCAAGAAAGAGAAATTAAAGATTAAAAGCATCTTCTTAAACTTTTCATCTTCATACGCATGGAAAATGTTAGACTATATACAGTGGGCATATTGTGGCGTACACCTATTTTCATTGTATGGTTGAAAATAAGGATACTTGAATTTACTTTGATATCTCAGTTAAAAGGATGCACATATATAATAACATAACTTGATGCACCTATTTTATATAATTGTTTTTTGTAAAGAAATAATGTTAGTTCTGTTTTATATGTACTTGACTGTACACCACAAGATATCTATCATAGGTCTTATGTTCTAATGGCAAAGCTTTACGAGAGAGAAATACAAACTTGAAACTTTAAAGAAAGTTATTAAAAAATTAAATTTATCAGATCACCATATAGATTGCATAACATTTTTCTCAAAACGGCAGTGATAACATTCCGTCGGTCCCAATGTGTACGTCAATGTCCCGACCTTGAACTCTCAGGTAGGCTTTAATATTACACTTGTGTCTTTTTCTGTATTCATATTGCAGTCAAAACAAAATGATTAATTGCATTGAAGAATTTTTTCATATTATTTCCATCACAGTTTTGTTATTGATTAAAATGTCAACACACACGAAGGTATGCGATTTCATTTGGGGCACATGTTCCCTTGATGAAAAGAGGGGGGGGGGGTGAAAAGTGTTCACTAATGGTATTTCCTGAACCACCAGTTTTATCGATTAAATTCTAACAAGAGTTTTGATTAATTTCTCATCGAACCATATATATATATATAAAAAAAATAGTTCATTTCATCTTGTTTAGAATATGCAATAGAAATAAATCACTTTTTTTTATGTTAACCAAATTAAGTTAAACGTTTAAAATTTGACATTTTTATGTTCTTATACTTAATTTATTTTTATTGTAAGCAAACAATTGAAATTGATGATGAATTTAAATCATTTTATATATTGCAATGGTAAAAAAAGTATTGTTATTTAGACTCGCATTGTATTAGCTGACAGAATGAGACAGAAGATGCCACAATCGGGAGAAGTGAGGCGCTTTTTACCCTGCCTTTGGCCGTGAGGAGGTGTCCAGAAATAGCTATGCCACCGATATATAGAGCTGCTACTACCGCCTGCTACTGTTGGCCTGTTCCTACCCAGGTCCGGGGGAGGCTGTAGCACCCCGCCTGGCTTGCTTGACGGACACACGTCTGACTGTTGTTGCTACTGCATATATTATACCACTAATTACACTCCTACTTAGTTACTCTTTTTTTAAACCATTAATATGAATAATAATTATCTTACTTCCTGTTTTTGTATACATAAAATTATGTCTTCAGAATTGAAGTTGTGTAACTTAAAGAAAATGTGATAGAGCTAAACCCTTTAATGGTTGTCTTAATTAGCTTATTTTAGATTGACAGCTCATTCAACTAAATTAAATCATTAAAATGACTAATAAGTAGCTAATTACTTCCTGTTTTTGTTGATGGCTGTAATTCATAAATTAATGCTGAAGAATTAAAAATGTTTATCTGTGAAAAAAAATAGAACGGACTCTCAAATTCATGATAAGAAATAAGACCATATAAATCTGCAATTTTGATGCTTCTTAGTAATTTTTTACATTAATCTAAATTAAACAGACCCCAGTCTTTTTTTTTTTTTTTTTTTTTACTGAATTATCAACATCACTCTAAATTTTCAATGTCGAGCAATAGAAAAAAAAAATTAAATTAAGCAATTTTATTCACTAATTCAAGTAAAATGACAAAAACAAAACAAGTATTTATAAACGTATATTTCTCTATGTGTGAATGCAATTATTTAAGCTTGAAAATGTAATTTACGTTAAACATGTATTTAAGGTTAAATACAATTTATAGTTACATAGTAAAATAGTCTGTTTTATGTTACTTTATGAAAAACATGACATATTGTGAAAACATTGCGTGGAGTGGCGAGTGACGCTACGTAATGAAAAGAACTTGTGATGATGAAATACAGCGCTGCACGATTATTTTAATCTCATTATATATACTTTTATTATCTACTACTTAATTCTTGATATTTGTGTTTTTATTTTAAAAAAAAACTAGCATATGTTTTATTTTTAAGTCTTGTTTACATTTTTTTACACTAAAGGATGAAAGAATGGAGAGAGAGAGAGAGAGAGAGAGAGAGAGAGAGAGAGAGAGAGAGAGAGAGAGAGAGAGAGAGAGAGAGAGAGAGAGAGAGAGAGAGAGAGAGAGAGAGAGAGAGAGAGAGAGAGAGAGAGAGAGAGAGAGAGAGAGAGAGAGAGAGAGAGAGAGAGAGAGAGAGAGAGAGAGAGAGAGAGAGAGAGAGAGAGAGAGAGAGAGAGAGAGAGAGAGAGAGAGAGAGAGAGAGAGAGAGAGAGAAGTCAGCTAGTAGTGATTTTTCTTGTTGCCGGTGTTGGCAGCACATAAAGCGCCGTCGTCTTCTCTCCGCCTCAATGCCGAGTTATCTCAAGCAATAAGACGGGAAATGAAGAAAGGGAGCACATGGATGGTATAGTAGTCGGTAATAAAACAGACTCCGTGTTTTTACTTTTGCAAGAGAGTAATTTTATTTATCATGATCACGTAAAACTCAAATTATTTTGTCACTGTGAATTTACTGTCGTATATCATGCCACTTTTTAAACTAAATTATTCTTAAGTGAATAAATATTATCAAAATTATTATTTTGGATACGACATATAAAGCATAAAAATTATCATAAAATATAATAAACAATTCATTATCGTAGAATTTCAACAAGTTTATATTTGTAAATATAAAACTTTCTGTAAATATTTTTTTGTAAAACTCCTCACAAAGATATTGATTAAAATTTTATATAAAGCAATTATAGAATAACTCTTCCTATTCATATTATGAACAGTAATATAAATATTTTACCATGAAAATAAAACACTTAAATTACAACTCATTTGAATAAGGATACGAAAGAATTTTTTAAAGTTACTTAACACTTTATCAAACTTGTGCACTAATAATCAAAAGTGATGCAAATTACTCTTGCTTCAAAATTCATGATGAGCACACACGCAAAAATATATTCTAACTTAAAATCACAAACTTTATACAGACTGTGATGTACGGCAGGAAACGGTTAATAACAATTGAACTGATAAATACCTGTCTTCTTCAAGTATAAACTGCATAGGTTAAATATATGTAGGTATCTTCTCTGCGAATATTGAAGGATATTTTCATAAATCAGAAAATCTTTATAAATAAACGCATCTTGGAGATATTTTACTTTTTATCGGCAAAAGTGCTTAATCAACATGATTTTTATTGTACTCCTAACCCGCATATATGCTCTGTATGTAACCCACTTTGTTTTATTGCTGAATAAGATGCCTGACTTCAAAGCGAGAAGTCCAAAGTATGCGTTGATGATGACCACACTTACCGATTATCTTAATAGTTAGCCCCCGTAGTTAATAAAATAAGATGGTTAACGGATGAGATAGAAAGAGGTTATACTAATTACAGAACATTTGCCGTAAGACGATCTAAGAGAACAAGAATACGAGGGAAAATACGTAGACCGATAAAGGCCAGACAGTATCCTCTGTTTTTCTTCTCTCTCTCTCTCTCTCTCTCTCTCTCTCTCTCTCTCTCTCTCTCTCTCTCTCTCTCTCTCTCTCTCTCTCGCTCTCGCTCTCGCTCTCGCTCTCTCTCATGATAAATTTATAAAAGTTTTGTGACCATCTAAATGTTGTCTGAACGGTCTGCTATCTATTCTCTTCTCGTAACCACAACACGTAGTAGCTAGCAGTCAGGTATGAACAGGTGGGTAGGGGCTAGACCCCCAGCTTTGTTTTTCTATTTTCTCTTCTACCGAATCTATATTTAGTGTTTTGACCGCGAAAACTTTCTTCATGCAGAACTTGTTGAAATCTATTATACTAAATTATATTTTTAGTATATTTTAACACTATATTGTACTTATTAATTTAAATTCATGTCAACATTGATAATTTATTTATTATGAACATAACAAAGAAAGTTTGCTTTTCAAAACAAAAAAAAATCTTAAAATTAGTCTACTGGTTGCAAAAACCTCTAAATCCAGTTTTTCACTCTTTAGGTAATGGACAAAAAACTGTAGCAAGATTATTTCTTAACATATCAACTTGAAATTTTTAATGGGGGTTGATTGGGTGAAAAAAATAAGATTCAGAACAAAAATTTGCCCATTCAACCAAAAACCAAATTTAAGGAAATTTTCAAAAATGGAAGTAGAGGTTTTTGCAACTAACTTTTTGAAAATCCGCCCATATCTGTGTCAAAAAATTTTTGAGATTTTTTTTTTAAAAAATATTTGGGTTAAGGGAGGTCATTAATGTATAGTCAGATATTTAACTTTTCCATTTTGGAAAAACTTAAAAATTTTGCCCATGAACCCATAAAAATATGAATTTCGAGTTTTGGGCAAACTAGGTATCTAACCATACTAATGTGGCCCCCAGGAAGCTGAATTCATCAACCAAAAAATTCTCAAAAAATAATTGGGAGTTGTAGAATTTTTTAAAATTTGAGAAAGTGATTTTTAAACGTTCCCGCCGTGGAAGTAGAGGTTTTTGCAACCAACTTTTTGCTTTATAGCCCATTTAGCATGGGAAGAAGAGGTTTCTGCAACCCAATTTTTTTATACCAAATAAAATGTGTTTTAAAGAATATGTATCAATAATAAAACCATTTTTGAAAATTTGGTCTTTAGAGGTTTTTGCAACCAGTAGACTCAAATATTTTATCGCAAATTAGCTATTGTTGGCAATTTTTACTGAATATTCACTATACAACTATTCACTATATTGATCGCACCAAATCGACCAGATAGTTAGCATCGTAAAATTAAAGTAAAGAAATTATGCTTTTTGTGATTTTTTAGTAATAATTTATTTTCATGTGTGCCAACTAATAAACTTTAAAAAAAAAGAGAGAGACACTAAAGTTATACTCGTTAATCACAGCAATACGTTTTAAACTGCTGGAAATCCATCATCCATGGAACTAACATCAACTTAAACGTGCTAAGAATATACTAAGTACTCACAGTGCTTGAGGATGCAGTAGACAGACATGCTTTTACCGGCTATGTTGACTGAGGTTTTGTGTTTTAGAAACGCTACGAGTTGTTCCAAGTCCTACAAAATGAAACAGTCATGCTGTCATTACACATTAAAAGAGATTTGTCGTATCTATGAATATTTAAAAACAAAACGGTATATAGGCACAACATCAGGTAATTTTTTTTTCGCAGCACCTGAAAGGTCTTTAAGGTGGATTCAGATGGCGACAACGGCGATATGACGCGATTTTGACGTAAAAGCTGTGAAATCCTATGCGGCGGCGAATTCGCCGGGAATCGCGTTAATTACGATGCTCTTTTTCTTTTAATCGCCAAATATGGCCGCCAATGGATGATATATCAAGTGCGCATTATTCGCGTCGCGTCGCATGATAAAAATCGTCATGTGAATCCACCTTTTACTTTTTTGTAATGTATCCGGTAAAGACATACAGTAGTATTAAACCTACCAGAGGATATACCTAGTATACTTGTGTAACTCAATAAAGGTTATCGATTAATGACACGTATTTTATTGTTCTTTTGCCTGTTTTTATTTTTTATTAAGAATTTTTTTACATTATTACCTACCAGCCAGGACTTCAAAATTAACCTATTGTATGCTACAAAATTTACACAATATAATTATTATTATTCACGATTTAAATATTGTGCTTGTCATTTCAATATATATAATAAATTATAATTAAATAATCACAATCACATGTTCACTCTTGATGTATAAATCTTTCATCAAGTGTATGTGTCCATTTTTGACAGCAATGACTCAATTATACATGGCGTACGTGCATTGTATTTAAAGAGCCATTAAGGGAAAGTAAACACGCCCAATGTTAAAAAAAAATCCAACACATTTAAATTATGAAAAAAAAAAATAAATAAAATGTTCTCCTCTACATATCAGTACAATATTCGAACTAATTTTTGAGTTATGAATTTTTAAAGTTGACTACTGTAATATGAAGAATTGTAACTTCTATGTTAAAGTAGTCAACTTTAAAAATTCATAACTTTAAAACTAGCTCGAATTTGTACACCTGATATTTTAGCTACTGATAGGGGATGTAGAGGAGAACATTTTAAATATTTTTCATAATTTTCATGTGTGTGATTTTTTTTTTTAACATTAGGCGTATTACTTTACTTTTAGTGATTAAAACTATTAAATATCAAATATTAGTTATCCAGTTCTAAAAATCATTGAATCTTGCAAAATTATTAATTATACTAGCTCAAGTCTATGGGCTCAAAGCTAAGAAAGTAGAAACATTGATAAGAAGATAAAAATTGTACATGTCCGACAATTACGCAAAAAAAAAAAAAAAAATACCCATGTAACAGATTTTTTTTTCTTTATTTTGTTTCAGGAGCGACAGCTCTAGGTGCGAGATTTAAGGAGGCGGAGGAGGCGGTCGGGGGCGTGTCCCACAAGGTTCAGGCATGCAGCCGGGCGCCCGAGTGCCGTGCTGAGGTGTGAACCTCGGACCCAGGCACCCTGCAGGCACCCAGCGTTTCCCAAGGCGGCGCCATTGCGAGAAGAGTAAGTAACCGAGTGAGCCGTGCGGCGTTACCATGGCAACCTATCGCACTTTCAAAATCACATTAACAAGTAGTAGTCAGTAACATGATTTTAAAATACATTTAAAACGTATGTTTAATATTGATAAAAAAATATTTACAGTGCACCTAATAACATGCTAGTTAATTTAATATATAGTCTCTTTTTTTTATAAAGAAATAATTTCAGTCAAAAAAAATTATTTTTTCTTCGAAAAATTTTTTAAGGTTGGCAACATAATTAAAAATATATTTAAATAATAATTCTGTACAAAAATTTCTGCTTTTCATTAAATTTCTTTAAAGATGATTTAGAGAAATTTTACAAATAAAAAGCAACTAAACTTTTTTACAGCTTTAATACCCGATACCTGTTGTAAAATAAAAATAAAATCATAATCTATAAAAAAAAAATGTAATTTCTGCTTATTGCAAGTAAAAAACTTTGAATGATATTGAAAAACTTTTTCAAACGTTTTCCTTTGGAATGCAATAACGAAAATTTAATCACGAACTTTAACAATTACCAAACATACTTTTGGTATATTTCAAATTTTGAGTGAAGACCAATTTAAGTTGAATATCATAAGTTTTTATTGCGAATAAAACGAGAGAATATAATTCAAAGGCAATTTGTCAGATATTGCACTGTTGTTTGATAAAAAGCTCTCGACAAAGCTTTTATGAAAAAGAAAATATTTAATATAAAATACAATACATAATTTATATTGATACATATCTTATATGTAGATGCCTTTAAAGCAACATTTTAAATAAAATTTATTTACAAATTTTTAAATAAATCCATTTGCTAATTTTTGTATTGTACGAATTAAAGACAATGCACTAAACATATCGTCATCAGCTGTTTCATCTCTACACAACCCATCAATTTTGTGTAGAATTTATGAAAACGTGTAGTTTATAGAAACAAGCTAAACACGTTGTATAGTGCTATATAACTGAAAAGAAAAAAAAATCATTTAGCTGCATTTATTTTTGTAGATGAATATACTATTTTTACCTAGCAGTTAATTTATTTTTGTATTTTTTTAGTAGAGCATTTTTTTTAAGCACACAGCTCTCTAATTTATTTCTTTGCCTATATCTTTCTATTATTATAATAACTCATTTCACACTTTTCAATGCTTCGATTACACATAATATTTTGTATTTGCAAGTTTTTACTTTTTTTAACTTTTTTTTTTCTACCTTTTTTTCTGGTTAAGTTTGAAATATGCTTTAAATCTACAATTCTGCTATATATGCAATGTAGATATGTACTTTGTTTTCTTAGCTGATAATATTGTATTTTGTAACATATTTTGCTACTTACTTTATCTTCAATGACCCTAATTTAAAATGATTACGTGATTCAGTCATAATAATTGCTATATTTCACGACACGCCATATGTTTCTGGTTACTGCAATGTTGGCTGTAATATTCCTGTCAAGCTGGCTAAAAAAATATTTTATAACATAGCAATGTATTTTTTTTTAACTGACTAGGCAATTAGTTACACGTTTACACAGTTGTCATGAAATGCATAATCAGAGCAATTTTACATAAAATTATTTAAATTATTATAATATATTAAAATAGCATTTATGTAATGACTTAATTTTTAAGTAAATTTGTCAGAGTAATGGGTAATTATATACTTCTAGATTTAACGGGAGAGATTTACGAATAATTTATCCAGTTCACTCACTAACCATGGTTATCACTAAGTATGGCTGGTACTAAACATGGTTAGTTAAAAAACTGGATAACTTTAAGTGTTTCAGTTAAAAAAAAACTGCCTCAGTTAGTACAGTAGAACGATGGTTCTACTGATCTATAGCTATCAGTATTAGTAGTACAATGATTCTAGAAGTTAGGTTTTACTGATAGTTACTTATTCAGCTGGACACAGCTGGAACACTTGAGTCTGTAGCAGAGAAATGTTGCTAAATTATAAAAATTCTTGCCAATCACAACCCGTAAAAGATCTGTTTTTTTTTTTATAAAAAAAAAACGCGCGAATGGGGATTGATTTTTATTTTTTACAACATGCTTTCATTCGTTGCCTTTTCATGAACTGTTAACTTATCCGGCGATAATGTGAAATCAATTTCCATAACTTTGTGGTAGAAAAAGCATTGAGTCATTTAGCAACGTTAAATATTTGCTGCTGCTTTTTTAACTTACTTTTTTTATTAAATTATTTATTTAAGCGACTAATTGGTTTGTGGTTTAAAAGTTTATTCAGAATTAAATTATAATCAATAATTTATTCACTTTTTATGCTTGACTTAAAAGAAGTTAATGGAATTGAGGAAACATTAATGTGGTTAACATTTCTAAAAATTTAAAATCAATATGAATTTGAATTCATATTTGAATTTGAATTTGAATTTGAATATGGTGAAAGTTTTGTATTTTTTTTTCTTTTTCATAATTTCTCATTTAATATTAAAATGTAAGTAACCTATGCATTACGAGCTTTATTATAATTGCAAACATTATGTTACATATACAAAATTGTTCTAATTTCATCTTGCATCCAGCGCTTTTGAGCAATAAACTACCCAAGTTTAAATTTGGTACTGAAAAAAGAGAGTAAAAAAATGATCTTTTTTTTAGTACCAAATTTATACTTAGATGAAGTAACGTACTTTATTGGTCAAAAGTAATGGATGTAAGATAACGTTAGAGCAATTATGTACTGACATAAAGTACTGAAACCAATTCAGCATCTAAAAGTTTAGTGTGTAAACTGTGTAAAGCCTATATATTTGCTTCTTAACTCGTACTGCTTAGGGCACTCTCATTCTGAAAACTATATTAAAATTATATATTATTAGTTCAAAATTGATAACTCTTGTTTAATTAATTAGTTTTATTAATTATTAGTTTAATAAAGGTGCAAATAATAATCTTTCTGGAATTCCATGAAGTATAAGTAATGCGAAAGGCGTATAAAACTAACAAAACAATTTCTATAATTTACCGAAGACCATGCAATCAATCAAGTATACAGTATATCTACTTTATTTCATTTCATTAAACCTTTTTTTTTTATGCTGAAAATATGCTAATCAATACTAATGCCATCAAAATCATTTAGTACAGTAACAATGATTGATCACAGTACATGATTATTTTGTTTAATAATTTAATTAATCAATGTATACTTTAATTTTTCACCTTTGAACACACTATGTAAATTTGCATACAAAATATCCTCATTTCGAGAGCATAATTGTAATTAAAGATTATAATTGCTATTCATCTGATATGGCAAGGACGCGTCCTCGATTAGTATATGATAACACTATAGGAATAAGAAATAAAACAATTGTCATTCGAGTCACGTATTATAACTATTACTGTATTACATAAAATATTGCCACTAAAAAAATAATTTTTTGCCAACATAATGTAAACAAAAACACGCATGAGTTTTAAACCAGAAATTATTACAGTTCAATTTACAACCTTTCCTCGATCCCTCTAAGAGTGATGTGTTGGGCTAATTTTAAAATACTGCATTGCAATCACATGCAAGGAGGAAATTTTCTTATAGAAGGTTCAGTAGCTAGTTAAATTGAACCAACTGACACATTGACATGATCGAGTTTATTGAACTGGCTTTGGAAATGTTCTTCCATGCAAAATAATTTTAAGTAATTAAATTACATGCTTTAAAAACACCCCTTCACCCCCTAAGTAAGTAGCAAAAAAAATAAATAAATAAATAACACTAATCATATATGTACGTTTTTTTGTGAACTAAAAACTATTAAATTGCATTTGCTTTATCTATAAAAAAAAAAGAAACCCTTGTATTAGAACCACCATACTAGAGAGTGTACGTGTGTGTGTGTGGTTCTTGCAGCAGCGAGCGCGGTTAAAGGGCATTGAGAGCGACTGTAAGTGTGGGCGGAGATCCTGCGTGCTCCACAGGCGATCCGACCTCATACTACAGCTGCTGCTCTCTGGCGGGCAGTACCGCAACACCCTAGGTATAACACGCCAAGTAATGATGACCATGGTGTGTTCGTAGCCGCTAACAAAGTTAGATGTCATTAATAATTTTAATTTAATTAAAACAAGAATTTTTTTTTCATTATTATATATTATCTATTTTTTTATTTTGTATAAAATGCAGTCATGTTTTTCAATATTTTATTTTTTTTTTTTTTTTCAATTTTTGAAACTATAGTATAAATATATATTTAGCAAAATGTATTGAAAAGTTAAAACTACGTTGTCAGTGTAGCTGTCAGTCATCTCATTTGATGATCTACAACCAATGAAAGAATTGGTGATTATCTGATCAAATATTTGAGCTTTTCATTTAACGGATCCTGTGTTATAACATGTAGTTTGAAAAAAAATAAATAAGCAATTTAGTTTTATTTTTTATGCGTTTTGAACAACTTATAATTTTTCATTCCAGTTCCTGTTCATTCAATTTATTAAGCACAAAAGCAATATGATTCTACGAGAAGTGTTTCTGAAAATTGCAATTAAATTGCCTGAAAAAACTCTTAAAATTATTCTATTTAATTTCTGAAATTAACTGCATTTTCATTTCTTTGAAAGTAATATAATTTTTTTGCTACGTTCATTTTATAGTCTAACGTTGACATCTATCTTTGTAATGGCAAATTAAATATTACCTGTTCTAAGCATGTTTTGTGTATAGTAATTTCTCTTGTTTCATTCTTAAATACAGAATCTGCATTATAAAACACCAGCATCTAATGAAAATTTTGTACTTTCATATTTTGTGCGCATTTTTTTTTTTTTTTTTTCAAAGATAATAGGTCTGTTAGTAAATACACAATCAGAAAGAATCGATTATTTGTGATGAATCTTCTGTACATGGAACATAAGGTTCAACACAAATAATTTATTCTTTCTGATTGTGTATTTACGAACAGACGTAATGTAAATTTAAAAAAAATAATGCAATCATCATGTTTTTAATCCCCTTAATTAACTGTAAAATTGACATAACAAAATATTTATAAAATAAATTGCGTTTCCTGCTTTTACTTCTTTCTTTGCTTCTTTGCTTTATAACACAAAATATTTTAACGTCAAGTTCCTCCCACCTGGTCCTCTTGAAGGCTGATGATAAGATGCTCGTGCTGTCTGCAGATTCTCCTCTTGCACGTGGTAGAAAATCTGTTCACTCTTTTTATGTCTTGCACTTTCTTTTTGTTTCATGTGTAGATTTTGTACTAAATGCCTCGTCTACTTCTTTGAGACACAAGAGGGAACGAAAATATAATTATTTTGTTGCGTATACATTATACTATGAGAAGGCATTTTATAGCATCCTTAAATTTTCACTTTATCTTATAAAAAACAACATAAAACTTCTTCTTGTAGGAAGTGTATAAAAAAAATTGACATTAATTTTAATTCAATGTTGAAAAATAACTTTTGGCTCAATAAGATGAGATGAGGGCATTGAACTCATAATATTAAAATTAAAGCTTCGTGTATGGTTAAACATCTAATTATAGCTTAAATTTAAGTTTGTTATACAGTATATATATATTTATATTGATTACGTTCTAGCTTAGCTTATAGCTTAGCTTATTAGAAAATTTGTTTATAGCTTTATTTTTTTTATTTATAATTTCTTCGACAAAAGCACTTCATTAATTATTAAATTATTGACCAATAAAACAAAAATATGTAAAAATGAATTATTGACTGAAATAATTTTCACTTCATTTCGATGTTTATTTAAACGTGATAAATTTATTAAACTTTATCTTTTATTTTCTTACTTTATAATAAATTTATTACACTCTTGTAAGCACTTTGTTCCTAAAAAAATAATCAGATAATTTGTCCACAATAATGCTACCGTATATCTGTATTACGTAAGGTGGTAAGAGAGGAGAGAGAAGAGAGAGAGACTAAATGTACAAAGGATGCTTGGCAACTTGCCAAATAAAGCTATGATATACAAGCTTGACGCCTCATGGATCCCCTTCCATCGCGGCAACTCTTTCAACGTTGTGGAAATGCGGGTTGCATAAGCTCTTATCACCGCTGTGCAAAACGAGACGGCGGTGGACTATCACAGCACTCGTTTGATAGATGTACGTCCATTAGGTATTTAATTACCTGATTTAACTATTGATTAACTTAAAACTTTGATAAATTTAATTATAAAATGATAGTATTTTATATAAAATCTCATTTCACGCTTGCATAATTTCTAGCTGAAACTATAGATTTAATTAAGAAGTTCTTAGATTATTTTAATTAAGTAATTAATTTTATTAAATAATTTATAAAATTAGAATTTAAATTAAAATACATATAAAAACATATACAACATAATATATTATGTATATGTCATTTAGTTTATTATAATATTTGTGAGAATACCACCATGCATATGCAAACCAATAAAATTAAATTGGAGATAGAGAGCGAGAGAGAGAGAGAGAGAGAGAGAGAGAGAGAGAGAGAGAGAGAGAGAGAGAGAGAGAGAGAGAGCAAAATCAACAATATTAGAAAAAGATAACTGTTGTAAAAGTTATGATTATAAATAAAATTCCAAAAGAAATATAGAATTATTTACTTTGCTATTAAAAAATATATAATAGCAACAACTTACTGTTACAGCATAGATTTAAATAGATATCTACTAGATAGTAATATGTAATATCGTTTAGTTTGTGTACCTTTATTAGAAAATAAATATACGAGTGGCTTGTTTATAGCTCAGAAATTGCGCCTTAAAATAAAATGTTTCAATATTGTAGCTTATAATATGGCAACATCACGTTATGAAAAATATATTGAAATTCTCCCCTTCGTCCTGGATCAAACAGATGCGATGAATATTTGTATTTTTATGGAAGCCATTGTATATGAAAAATTTATTAAATTTCGTGAAAAATCTTATCGCAGCTCTATGCATGAGGAAAAGGTGACATTTCCTCTCGTTATATATAACAGGGATAATATATCGTCGTGGTGAATTCAAACTGTATAATTAAGGGCGTATTTACATATTGGTATTTGTAGAAAACAACTTCAAAATTATGAACACGGGAAGCATGGTCGATATGTTTTTCTGCACCATGGACCTTTATTTGATTGGGATACAAATATTACAAATCAACATCCGCTTTTTCTACGTTGCTACAACGAAATGTACACAACATTTTCCAAATATCTTATTATTCTTTTGGTTTTAGTGGTTTAAACATTGTCATTATTTTAATATGATTTATAAACGAATAAAAAATAAAATAGTAAATAACATTTTACATTATTTTTTTCTTAACAAGTAAATTAACCACTTTTTTTTATTTTGGTCATTTAGTTACATAGATCTTTTAATCATTTAGTTACATAGATCTTTTAAAGCATTCTCTTTTTACAGATAGCAAATTGTATATGGATTACAAAGGTGTGCCTTTGTTTAAAAATGTGTACGATTAATACTAAACTTGTTATTATATCTTACTAATTAACATTGTACTTAAATTATTGTAAGACTAAATTTATTTTAAAAAAATTAGATATGCATGAATAAAAAATATCACTATCACACGTTCATCAAGTATAGATTATTTTTATTCTTTATAGTTAAAGTTGTTTACACGGTATACATTTTAAGACCTCTTGAGTCATGTTATATACACAGAGAAAACGGCTTTCATTAGCATCTCCTGATCGATCAATATAATATGGTTATCATATTTAATATCATGGCCATGAATAGTCTCTCTCTCTCTTTCTCTCTCTCTCTCTCTCTCTCTCTCTCTCTCTCTCTCTCTCTCTCTCTCTCTCTCTCTCTCTCTCTCTCTCTCTCTCTGTTCAATATGACCTCTCACTTGACCGTCGCGCGCCTCTCGCTAAACATTTGTGGCGCCACCATCACGCGAGTTATCAAGCGCCGGTCGCAAGGTGCAGCAGGGCGGCAGCTGGTAGCGCACAACAAGTGGCCGCAAGGCACCATCACAGCCGCCGCACCTTCCCAGCAGCAGCAGCCAACTAGTCAGACAAACTGCTTGAATTTTTCATGAACACTCGTCTCAACTCCAACTCTTTTTCTTTTAACCATAATATATATACAAAATAAAAAAACTAACAAATTATATAGAAAGACATTTAACTTTATATCCTATTACCTTTTTTTATGTAAAAAACATCATGTTACAAAAAAATATTTTTAAATCATATTTATTTATTTATTTTATAAAATTACATCTAAAAACGAACAAGTTTTTATATCCATCGGATGGAGAAAGTATAAATTTCGGAAGAGAATAAGAAAATTCAAACCGTTTTAAATACATTAATGTATAATATGAAATATGAATAACTTATATAATTGAATAATAAAAAAAAATCATGTGTATGTTTAAAATAAATTTACATAACTTATTTTTCTTTTTTTAAATATATAATATTATGTAAATTATTATTGACTATTTAAAAAAATGTAAACAGAATATACAATGTCAAACATACTTAAAACTTGATATTTTTATTTAAGTACTTAAAACCGGTAAATTTAAAAAACAATAATAATAATCTCCTATTCAATTTATCACATAAAAAATTAAATAATATTTTCTGCAATTATAAAAAGTGCTTGGTGTTCGAGTGTTTGTTTACGTTTTGTTATGACAGCGAGGAGGGAAGTAAGCGCCAGGCGCCTCCTCCTCCTTCAAGCCTGTGTGAGTCCCCGCCACACAGCAGCACGGCTCGATGTAGTCTCTCTCTAGCAACTCGATCAATAAGCCGGGGAGAAAAGAGAGTCGCCGCTGCAGCGCCCATAGCCGAGCGCGCAGTAAGCACGCAGTTGCTGGTAGTTCGTCGCTCAACTGTCTGTGCTGCTTGCAATTGTGGACAAAAATCATACAATTGAAATCAACAATGTTTTTTACCTTATTTTATTTTACAATAGGAACAAATTCAGATAATGGCTAATTAGTTATAACAAAAAAATATTTGTATGTAAAAAATAAAAAGTAAAAAAAAAAAGACTACACGATTAAATGTTTTATATACAATATATTTATCAAACATGGCGGTTCTGATTCTTTAATATCAGAGAGATTGTGAATTATAAACATTGTATTGTAAAAGAAAAGAAAAAAAAAATATAGGTATTTTATAAATATTGTGATTGAAGACATTGGCTGAGAAAAACTTATAAAAGGTAAGTTGAATTTTATTTATATTTATATTTAGTATTAAAAAAAATATTTTAAAAAATTAAAAAATTTGTTTAAAATAGTTTAATTGTTTGTACGAAATGATTGCCATGACTTCTGAAATTGCATGATGTAATGAAATATATTACCTTTACGCTCGTTACTTCTATAAAAAAAAATATCTAACAATTTAAAATACTACAAAAACTCTATTTTACAATTTTATCAATAATTATTTCATTATTTGTCATACGCAATGTATTTTAGCATGTCAATCAATCAATGTTGACATGTTATTTTAGTATAGTACAATTTGACAGGTGATTATATTGATTTTTATATGTATGAAGATCAGTGTGTCTGGTCTGTAGATTATATGGATTTTCTGTACTGGCTGACAGATATCACACAACACTTATTATGGCAGACGTGACCATTCCTCTTAATCCTGGTAATTTACCGCTGTACTGATTACCGTCAC
Source organism: Siphlonurus alternatus (assembly GCA_949825025.1). Taxonomy (NCBI): domain Eukaryota; kingdom Metazoa; phylum Arthropoda; class Insecta; order Ephemeroptera; family Siphlonuridae; genus Siphlonurus; species Siphlonurus alternatus. Next base: position 21,073,099 of record OX463780.1, read on the forward strand.
AGAGTATCAAGCTAATATTCTTATTTTGATCAATAACTGGAAGAAAAAAGGGTTTAAAAGGATTATATGGAAGTGAGTTACAGTTCAAAGTATCAAAGCAACAGCTTATGTTGTAAGTTGACATAAAGGACTACCAACATATTTATGAATCGTTAATACACGCAAATATTGATTTTTAAAAGTAAGCATATACACACTCTAAAACAAGGTTCCTTTTGTTATCACTAACAATGACAATAATGACCTTAACAGCAAATATTTATATACATAGTATATATAATATTCAGTTAAATGTAGCTCTCTCCATGAGTTATATCAATAAATTTCTTACATGGTACAGAACTTTGTTTGTATGTATATAAGCAACAGTTTGAAGATTCTTATTTATTTCAAGTTTACATTTTTCAGGTCTATTTTTAATATTATAAGAAATGTAGAAACAAAACATAACTTCAATAGCTCTTACATTTTCCTTTTTATTCCTTCACGAGACGTATTCCTAAAAAATAAGTGCTTTCACAAAGGTAAAGAATAATAAAGATATATGATATTGAAAAGAAAGTTGAAAAAGGAAATAACAAATATTACAACTTCTTTTTTTCAAATGTCAAAGCAATTTGAAATGAAAAGAATTTTAATGAAATAAAAATATTATTAAAAAAAATATTTATTATTCATAATAATATTGTAACTCAATTTATAGGTTTTTATATGGTTGGTTAAACCTATTAGAATCCTTTTCAATAACATAAATTAATTTCTTTGGTTGCGCGCCCTAATGGAAAGTTTAGTACGTTAGCGCAGCACGTTTCGTGTTGTCACTCCTCCAGCTCGCCAGTCACGCGAGCTGTTAAATAACCACGCCCGTCCCGTAACCTGATTATCATAGCCCGTGAACCAGGAAAAATTTCCAGCTCATCTAAGATCTAAATTAACAAAGAAACTCGTAGCAATATGACACTTATTTTTATTTTCAATTCGAAATGTTGACAGATTTTTATTTCTTTTTTTTTTAATCAATATCAGTCCAAAGGCTGCATGATGACACGAAGAAAAATATATTATTGTTCACATAGTATTTAGTTAACGTTGGGAAAGAAAAATTGTTAGTTGATAACTATTTGAAGACGTGAAGGTATACATTAGTAGCGTAAAAATGGCAATTAAATCGCATAAAAGAGCAGTTGTTGCCAAAATCGAATTTTAACCACAGAAATAAACGAATGTGGAGGATAGTCGTTCAAGTCATATTCGCTATCATACGACTTGACTACGAAAGATATGATTCATTTTCTTGCTACCATGCATGATGAAGTATATATATAATTGCAAAATATAAACAGGTAATTCATTTTCTTATTTTTCTGAACGAACAACAGTGAAAGCCCGTTTGCACGGCAGTTCTTAAGTGTAAAACTTTTTTAACGATTTTTGTATTTCCAGATACACTTTTTTTTCAGTGTACCACTCTAATGTGTTTATTGATTGTTAGTATTTGCAGTGTAGGTTCTAATGGAATCCACGTGTTGCCAGTTGTTTGTCTATATCTATATCGTCAGAACACGTTATCATGACGGCATTAATTTTAAACAAGAAATGAAACGAAGGTCAACAAATATACAATGTTAATAATAGTCAATTATAAAGTTTGCTATATCAATATGTGCACACAAGAATGACATAATATATCAATGTATTACAATATTACGTTCTAAGTGTTAATTGTCAGGTCAAAAGTTCAAGGATTTGCTCCGAGTATTCTCAATTGGAAAGGTAGGCAACTTTCTCGACTCATGTATTTAACTGGTTACATAATCATCAAGGCGCATACCGTTCATCGATTTTTATTTAATCTCGTCTGTTGCTGGATTTTTCTATTTGAAAACTTTCCATTTTGGCTCATGTTCAATTATATTGTCAACTGCAACATTAAACTGCTGAAAATAATCTATATACTGAACAATTTTATATTAAATAGCTATGATAAAGAAAGTTCTACGTCTTTTTCATAATTTACTATGTGTATAATTAATGGGTGCGATTCAGGAAGAAGTTAGCCAGGTTTCTAACCACGTTTAGCTTAACCACGTTTAAATAAGGTATATAAAACAGGTATAGTTAAACGTGGTTAAGCTAAACGTGGTTAGAAACCTGGCTAACTTCTTCGTGAATTGCACCCAATAGCTCTCCAGATTTAATGCAAGTCAAAGCGTCTTTATAATAGATTAGTGAATTAAAACTATAAAAAGACTAGTCTAACGATGTAGCATCGAATTCTTGTATGCCTTTAAGAATCCTAAACTTAAAAAAAAAAAAAAAAAAAAGTTTGTCACTCGTTAAACTGAATTTCAAATCCTCACAGTTCAATATTTTAATTTATATGGAGTTTCAGGATCACTGAAATATTGGTCATTTTATCATGTAAGTTTTAATATTTATTCCTTCATTTTATATTAATTTCAGCAGTTAAATATAAAATGTATACTTCGGGATAGTTAAATTGATTAATAATACCGTTTTAATTTTTTTTTTTTATATATTATTCAAAGTTTCAATTTTAAAGAAGGTAAGAAGAGCACACAGTCTATCCATCAACATTAAAAACATTTAGCCAGCCTGGAAGTGGTTCTCAATATAGTCAAAACGTTACAATTGATATTATTACTATATATACTGTTCCAATAGAACATTTCTTTGAAAATTAGCTGCAGATTTTCAATTTGAATACGTCAATTTTACTATGATATGTTGTGTAGCATAGTAATCAAACTCTACTTCACTGCTGTTCTATTAAATGTGACAAAGTTAGTAACATTCTGGATGTCCCTATTTGTATTTTTTATGGTATTTAATACATAAAAGAAACTAAAAAAATAATATACGAATAAAAAAGGTTTTATGTCAGACAACCAGTTTTTTTTTAAATTTTTACATTCAATTATTTATTATTAACTTTTTATGAAATATTAAAAAAGGAGAAGGAGGGTGATAAGTGATAAGATCGATCGTTCTCTCTCACTATCTTTCAAAACACGTATATTAAGGTGTATTGTAATTCTATAAAATTGTATGTCACTGAAAAATGTAATAATAACGTTATAACTTTCTGAACTGCATCTTAAAATGAAAAACTTCTTCAACGATACATAGTTAGAGTAACAATACAGTGCATGCTCATCAAGCTGCTGGGTTAGTAGCTACAAACTAATTAGAAATTGATTATAATTTGCTTGAAGTGATGCGTGATGATCAGAGAGTACAGCCTGGAGGCAGATTTGAGCAGTTCATCAATCTTCAAGAGGTTTAATGCTTCACTGATACAGCCAGAAACGATCGAGGTATATCGTGTACGCTCCTGCGCCAACAAGCCTAGCGCTTTCCGTCTCATTAACAAACAACCATTAGTGAGTGGAAGGTCAGACAACGAGTACACTGTACCTATAATAATAAAAGGTCATTGACCTTTTAACTTTTGTATGGTCTATAGATTTTATAAGATAATGTATAGTTTTATTGTGTATTATATTACATAATATATGATCTATTGTATATAGTTGTTATATTATATCCTATTGTTTTATTTATATTGAGAACAAACGCTCTTCTTTTTTTTTATATCATAAAAAAATGTTGTGTTTATAATAATGTTCTTGTCACAAAAGAATGAAAAGCTGTTCCTGTTACTTAATGCCAAGCCAAGCGCTTTTACTAAAAAAAAATGTCATTCTGTCGTTTCTACGATTTTTTTTTTCTCTCTATGCACCACCAATCGCTGGCATCTTCTATTGGAGAATCACTTTAATAAAATTTTGACGTTTCAATGAAATGTAAATCTTATAGAAAGCAAGATAACTGACGTTAATTGATTTATGGCTCACGTTAAAATGTTTTAAGGAAATTTACATCATTTAATCATTTTCCTCGTGACTGAAAAAAGTAGTTATTAATAAAGTGTCATCAACCTTCAGAAGCTTACGTTTTATTGATTAAAATAAAACTTAATGCGTTAATATATCTGCTTATTCACTTTACATTTAAAACATTTGAATATATTTTCTGAGAACTATTATAAAGGTTAGTTATAAAGGAAATTAATAGTCATGTAACACGCTAGTAAAAAATAAGCATAATTTTATAATTATGGCAATCATTTCAAAGCAAGCATAATTTAACAAAAAAAAAAACATATCCATCAATAGAGATGTACGTAAAGTAATAATTGTGTTGAGAAAATATTGATAATAATAATTGCTTACTGGGTTAAAGAATACATTAATAAATTGATATGATAAACTGAAAGTAAAAGAAGATTTGAATGGATCAAATAGGGGTTGAGAATCATCTGAATCATAAATCGATATTTACTATCTCCTGCACGAGAAAAAGGGAATTTAAAAATAGTTCAATATTATAATAGCAAAGATTTTTTCGTGAAGATACAAGTCATATAAGCAACACGATTCACTGTTCAAGTAATTTTGTTTTTTCAGTCTTTCTAACAAATTCAATGCTGATATTTTTTTCGTTTCCATTACTTTTTTCATAAAGACGATGTGGGTTCGATTTCAGTACTAAGTGTTCTAACTCAGTTTTCGTTTAGCTCAACTTCTTATCCTAAAGTACAATATCATAATATTATACCTATTATAATATACCTATGTATACATTAATATTAAATTTTAAATTTCAAACACATATCGTCGTATCAAGTAAACATAATATGCATGGAAATAAAGATAGCTCATGTATAGTTTAAAAATATTTAGTGTAATGTAGATACTGTACGTTTTACCTTGCTAAAATTGTTCTTATTCTGCAGGTCACCATGCATACCGTGGGACTTCACTCGGCTCTGGCCATCAAGCGGCAGAGGAAGCGCCGTGAGGAACAGAAACGCGCCAAGGAGCGTCGCTACAGTACACATTCTACAGACAGTACTCCCCGGAACAGCATCGTGAGTCTCGATGGAGCCAAGTTTCCACGTCACCGAGCAGCTGGACACAACAAGAAACCAGGCCTTCTGGGTACCAAAGTCGTAACGAGTGTAGGAATGCTACACATTGGAGTAGTTTTCCTCGTCTTTGGTCTATTCCTAATCGTTTCAGCTATACTCCCAGCTACAGATGAAGACGCTTCATTACGTACCAAAAAAGATTTATTAAGTGAACTTTTATTCTCTGGAATATTTTGTTTTGGTTTAGGAGTATTTCTTATAATACTAAATCGTATTATATCTAAAAAATCTGATGCAGATTTAAATGATTACGTAACACATCAATTAAATAGATCTAAATCTGGACAACGATTGGTTAGAGATGCTGAAACTGGACATATGGCAACTCAGTCTAGAAGGAGAGAAACTAAAGAGGAAATGCTTACAAATGGAGACGCTTATAGAGAGGATGATTTAGAACCACCTGCTGCTGTATTCCATACACCTTCAGTACACATTAAGTCTCCGATATCTTCTCCCCCACCATGCATGAACGGAGAACCTCCATTAGAGAAAATCGTCGAGGAAGATAGTCTGTCAGTAGCGTCCAGTCGTCCTCATCAGAGATTCTTCTGTGAAGAGAAGGGTGAAGAAGAGACTCGGGTGATGGAGAGTTTTAACAAGGAGACCATGTCTAATGACAGCACCACGGCAAGTCTCAGTCCTGGCACACCTTCGGAGACTCAAGAGCTGCTCACAAGTCGCTCCTTGAGGATGTACCGAATGTAACTAATAAGCACTCAGCACCATTAATAAGTCGAAGCTTCATATAAACACTGAAAAATAATAATGGTTAACTTTGCTAAATATATGCAACTTTCATTAAAGTGTTCAATTTTACATGACATATTTATACAGATCATGAATGATGTATTTTACAACTAAATGCGGTCATGGTACACAAATGGAAAATTAAATTATATGTTTTAGTATAGTAACGTATCTGTATAGTATATATTAGTAACGTTAACCATATATAATGATTTTTCATTATATACTTAATTTGCTAAGCTTTCTATAATATTATTATAGAATGAATGCATGAATACACGCGAAAGCATAAACCAAAAAGAAAAAAAAAATTACGAGTTGTCCAGGGTTTGTGTAAATACATTATACAAATAACTCTATATATATACGAGTTGTCATAATTCCAATTATACCTGGCAAATAATTAAAGTCCAATGCTTACGGTATAATATTTATGTTTCCGTGATGAACATATATATGAAGTTTCGACTATTTTCATTAATATATGAAATAATTATCTTAATTATCTTCCTTATTAAAACTGTTGCCAAATTACTCTAATAATAATATTCAATTTTAGCTTACAGCTTATAGAGTACTCTTGGCATACAAACAAACTTGCAATTTCCTGTGCAATTCCATTAAGATAAAAATATAATGTATAAATATACACACAAAATCAAGTAATATATATAAAAAAATCTTCAACTTCCGTTGTGGATTCTTGTTTCTCGATTTTTAAATGTTTAATGATATTTAATTTTATGGAAATGTAAATTATAATTATAAAACTTTATTAATAATAATAATTATAAAGATTCACGCATTTTATACGTGTTATAAGTATAAACACTTTATTATATTAAAGGTAAATGTAACAAATTATTTAGTTAAAAATTAGCTTGAACTTGATTGATCACCTTATTTAAACTAAAATACTTAGGTTTATTTTAAAAAAATGTGACTTCATAAAATGCATTGATCGCATTACTTAACTTTAATTATATTATACACATACTACTATTTAAGTCAACAAAACAAATACTGTATAAACTTATAACTCTAACAACAAAATTATTTGTTACATTAATGTAAATCAATTCAAAAGAAATATATATAAATTAATTCAGTGGTTTAAATATTGGTCTTATCACACAACAAAAATAAGCTCACAATTTATTCTCTAATACATTATGTGTTACAAGTGTTGTCACGTCCAATCTTATTGCATGATGACTTTCGTCCGCAGATTTATGCAAATGCACGCCTATACTAACTACAGAGTGATGTTTAAAACACTAAAAAAATTCTTTCTTTGTAATCTTGTGCAATTAATTAATGTGGTTACTAAATTGGTGGGTTTGGGATCACCTCGCACAGGAAAAGTTACAACAGCTATTTAGTAATTTAATCATCACATGCAGTGCAACAAAATTATATGTATTAAGATTACCCCCAGAAGCAGAATTTTGATGTTTTTGTTATTTAAATGATCTTTACAGAGAGATCATATATTAGGAGATCCACCGTCTCTGTAATGATTTATAATTTCATTTTTCTTTGTTACCAAAATCAATCTAACATTTTTTTAATGTATTTGTAGATAATGGAGTATTGTCCTCCATTTTTTTTATTGCAGAAATGGATAGAGGGTGCAAAGTTATGCTACCCTGATTTTTTTCAGATTTTTTTGAGACCTAGAACTATTTTTAAAAAAATATTGAAAGTCTTTTTTGTGACGTCACGCGGCGGCAAGTCCTATCTTTTTCTTAAGGAGCGGCGTCTCGTGACGTCACGAAAAGGACTTTCAATAATTTTTTAAAAATAGTTCCCGGGCTCTAAAAAATCTGAAAAAAATCAGGGTAGCATAACTTTGCACCCTCTATCCATTTCTGCAATAAAAAAAATTGAGGACAATACTCTATTGTAATTATAAACACTGTATAATTTAAATTGGAAAATGAGTGTACTAATATTCAATAGGTGAGCATTTGTGCATAAAACTGCCCCCTCTTTATGCTAATATTGCATGTACATTTTACCTGCCTCTAATATCTCCTATTGCATTGAAATTGTTGATTGTCATTTATAATATATAAACCTTTTGTTTATGTGTATGATTTTTATACGTTCATTTCGAGCTGTGATTTATAGTAACAAAAAAAAAAAGATGAAATTCAAACTGAATTCATCGATCTTAATGTTTTCATTATTATTCTTATTATTGTGTCGAGAAAAATATAAGTAAACATAATTATATTGATTTAACAATATAACTAATGGCTTTTTGTACTTAAAGTAATATTATAAGTAGGTGTTGTATGAATCGCCAAACAAACTCTAAACATAAATATTTGTGTGTCCACAAAAGAAAAAAGCACACTTAATCTTCCAGCAAAAATCACCCATCAAAATTTAAAAATAATAACATAGCAGCATTATTATTTTTCACGTACTCACTGTTTAGATAATGCATTGCCATATTAAACAATTCTATATTCTAATCTGTTTAGTAACACAGATTTTGCACAAAAACTGCTATGACAATTTCATTCAATGCATATTAAATTTAAATGTATATATTTATCCCTTTTCAAATTCAAAAATAGAGATATATGTAGCTCCAAATGTTACACATAAAAATAGAAATTAGTTAAAAACAAAATACATGTAATCAAAATATCAGTTATGATACATTAAACATGCTTTTAAACAGCAATATATATATAAAAAAAAATAGATGTAGTGAATACAAATAAGTAACTATAGTAAAAATAAATTGCTTGATGTTTTTCTCACACATACTTGACATATATTATAATATTTGTAAGTATTTAGCATTCATTCCATTTTTTTTATAAGTAAAATTTATGTGCTACAAACAAAAATATTGTTTAATGTACCCTGTGACAACATGAACCTAATATTATGTTTCACTTGCTTGGTGTGTTTAAAGAATTGATGTTATAAAAAAAAAATAATAATAATATTCAATATTGATATTTTGCTACTATTTTTTATATAATAACTCAGCCACAGCCATAATAATGTAAAATTCTTACTACTAACAATATTTATGTTATATCTATATTTTATGCTATTGAAAGGTATTTAAATATCTTGGACAAATTAAAGATGTTAAAGAAAACTGATTGGAGTACACGATGTTGAAATGAAATGCAAGGCTAAGAAATTCTCAAGTTTGAGCTAGATTTAAATAATGCAATACTTTGTTTGATGCTTAGAATTACTATTGCAAGAAATTAAGATTGCTCTTACTAATTTATACTTACAATCTTAGCACAATATTTAATTATTATTACAGCGATAATTTTTACTTCTGAATTTCTTTGCTTACTTTATGGTTTACTAAGTTTACTTATAAATACACTGTAGCCTTTATAGTGTAATGTGTCACAGAGATATCTGTAAGGGTATTTATACTTGTTGTACTTGCATTCTGTGAGAGGTAAATAACCGTAAATTAAAATTTCATGATAACAAAATCTGAATCTTTTGCAGTTCATGAAAAATAATGCCCGCATAAGTAGTCGAAAGTTTAAAGTTTCAAATCTTTCCATATACATTTTCCGCATTTTGTTATTTTTGTTAAACTTATCACATCATGGAGCAGTTAACGTGCAAAAATACTCTTTCATTTTGCGGGACCCAAAGAACCAAATATGTTACTATAAGATATAATTTTTCTTTACTGGACTGAAGTTTCCAAGTTCATCGTGTGACATAATCTCTGTGACATAATTAAAGCTTAGCTAACGCTCAGTTTGCTAATGTAAATTATGTATATGCAGTTGATATAATTATATTCCTATCAAAGGAAAATTAAGAATATTCAATATTGTATGATAATGTGCTTATTGCATGTAAAGGAAATGAGAAGCTTTGCGTCGTATTTATGATGGGAAGAAGAGTACGTGTTTGCTATTAACATCGTACCTTCCGAGTACCAAGTGCATTTTGTCAACAAGAAGGAAAGTGGAAGTGATGATGCATTTTCTAACTTCTATACTTCTCTATTTATAAAAAAAAAAGACTGATAATCCTCAAATATTTCTGCACTATCTTACCTATTTCCTAAAGCTTTCCACATTTAATATACAATATCTCATATCGTATATATAATGATACAAAATATACCTTTCGTAATTATAAATATATCTATTATAATTATTATACATACATGTATGTGATTACAAAATTAAAATTGTTATTTTACTACTGAATTTATTTGTGTATTAGATAGAAGTGGGAATATTTTGCAACTGTGTGAAAATACGTTTATCGTCCACCTTTTTTAGTTCTAACCGTGAGGTTAGGAAACTAGTTCAGCATTAAAAATGAAAAGGGTTGCATTTATGACAAGGGCAGTGGCATCAAAATGTTTTGCCCTATCAGCAAATCCATAACAGCGAGAGTCAGTTTATAATTAAGAGTTTACAAAATATTCTGTTTTTCAGAATAAAAATTTTAATTATACATACACTCTCGCTCTCAAACCAAACACTGTTGAGAACTTTTGAGAGATTTAATATATTAATATGATTAACCATTTTGTACGACAATGAAAAGAAATATAAGATTACATTACCATACCTCATTTTAATTAAAGCACGGGTAATTTTATAAAAAAAAAGTAACGTTTTTAATAAGTTCATTCAATTGTAAAATTATAAATTCTATTCATAAACTTATTCATCACAGAGTTGCAATAAATTCGCCACATGTTCATCATCTAGTCTCTTTTTGTTCCTGTTTGGCTGTTGTTAATTTCCTCAACATTTCGAGTAGCAAAACAGTTTGTAGGCACCGATAGACGGCAAGTCACTTGCAGAGTGTGGTAAGTCCGCACACAGCCTCGTTACAACGGGCACGTGACCAAATCATCGAGAGTGGCAGACGACAGCGAATGTTTTAAAGTTGTTTCGATCTCAAAATATGCGTTTTTATTACTTTTGTATTTTGAATTCTATCAATAAAATATAATTATGTATCCTCAACATGCACTTATTTTTACTATACCTTTTAGCCATCTCAAATGAGTGAATTGTATATTTCTTAGTATATTCCTTGCAAATATATATTTTTGTATCGTTATTCAGGGTGTTTAAATTATAAAAATTGGCACTATAATTTAAGTTGTAAAAATTATTATAACATGTAGCTTGGTACATTGATTAGTAGCTAAATTAGTAGTATAAATCTGAGTTAATTACCAGTTTTGACTCGTCCGTTAAAGGAAAGTTTCGACAGATATTCACTCAAAGACATTTTTTTTTCTCAAATGTCATAGAATATACATGTAAACCAAATATATAGCTTTATATTATTATTAAAATATTTTACTATTTGATGATAAAAAGAAAATTAAGAATGTTTAAATTATTCCTTATCATCTGTCAAGTAAGAAGCTCCTCGGTAAACATTAAATTTAATATTTAATATAAAGCTAATTAGGTTGAAGTTTTTTTATTGTTAGTTATTAAAATATTTACAGTTAATTAAGCATCATTAAAAATAGAAAGTGATCTTGATGTGGTAAGTTCATTCATATTATTATAAATTAGAAATGTACAAAAACGTTATTTCGTGGACTGCTAGGCATGTTTATATGGTGCATTTTGTGCATGCAACATAAATATACGTTACTATAATAAAGTATACATACAAGAATATTAATAAAACATTTTGTGGAATAAGTTTTCAAAGTTGCAGTTTTGCTAGCGTACGTATAATTTTACACTTGCATATTTTGTGCGTAATTCGAGGCTAACTTTTATGTTTTTTTTTTGTTTTGTTTTTTTTTTTTTAGTAAATTACACTAATTAATCTGCAGATTCAGAATAGATTTTATTCAAATTCATATAATACAAAGTTCTCATTTAAAAAAAGAAAGAACTCTTATGCAACTCTTTGTGATCTCTTACAGTTGTTAATATCTTGTTAATAATTTCAACGAACTGAGGTTTTCAAGTAAAATTGAATTCCACTGAAACAATCAAAATCTGCAGGTGTTCGTAACTTCCATATAATTTATTAAATTTACACAATATATACAAATATATATTATTCTTTGGGCATCATAGTGTGAAACAAAAACTGCAAGAAAATCACATATCTATAGAAAATAAATTTTGATAATTTTTAAACAAAATGGTTAATTAATAAAAATATAATACTTTATAATGAATGTAGATAAATTATTAATACTAAATTACAACCCATTTTTGATCACATGTTTGGTGTGATGTTTTTGTCCAGGAGTCACGATGATTGGTGCCATGCCCGCCGTGGCCGTGCGCCACGAGCGTCGGAAACAAGAGAAGAAGAAGCCAACCAAACCAGGACAGCTGTACTTGGCAAACTACGCTACCACCAAGCAGACGACATCATCAAACTCGAGGAATTCTTCACCTTGTCCGAGTCGCGGGGGAAGTCCAAGCCCCGCGAGTCAGGGCACAAGTCCAATGACCCCAACTCACCTAGATGATATGACCTCCCCAAACGGTGAAGAATTTTACGTGTGTGCTAGAGTATCAGTACTTCACGTGATTGTGGTATCATTTCTATTAGGTATCATATTACTAATAGTAGGATTAGTACAATTGAAACCAGGAGCAGATGCAAGTGATCACAGATATTACATATTAGGTGCAGGAAGTTTATTATTATTACTTGGTACATTACTTACTTTAATGCGTTGTATTATGATACCTGTTAGAAAATATTTATCAAAAAGACGTTTAAGATTAAGAAGAATGAGAAAAGAAGAATCTGCAGCTTTAGCTTTAGCAAAAGCAGCTCAAAATGGTAATGGTGGTAATGGTGAAAATCATCATGATGTACAAACCATTGAAGAGGTATCATCTGCAGAAGAGAGGGCTGCTGCGGCTGGAATTCTTCAGGAGGCTACTAACCATCATCGGCACCACCACGGTCATCGTAATGGAAGTACCTCGGCCATCCTCACCTCTTGTCAGAGTGTCAGTATAGAAATGGGTCCTCACAGTTCGAGGGACACTTTAGTGTCTGCACGTTCTCCCTCCGAACATGATGGACTTCTGCAGAGAACCGCTGCAGTGACCGCCACAACCACAACATCGAGCTCGTAAAATCGTGAGACGAGCTTATTTTGACGAGACAAACTTTTTACATTTTTAGTTTTTGAATTTTAAAAAAAAATAGTTTTAAAATAATTGAAAAATTAATATAAACAAACTTTATACATCTATAAAGAAATAGAAAAATCTTTCACTTTAAAATGGAGCATTAAAAAAAAATACAATTAAATAAAAAATAGAAGTAAATTTAGGAAATTGACAAATTTAAATATAAAACGCTCATGCTTTTTTTCTGTAGTACATTTTAGTATATTGTTTATGTAATTTCAATATTGAAACTTAATTAATAAAATAATGTTTCACCTTAATTCTTAAACTTTGTATATATAACACATCTGAGCGCATATATAGAAAAATCGTCAATTTCCAATAAAATAATATAAAAAAATAAAAACTACAAAATAAAATATTAAAATAATCTTAAATGTTTACACCTATAATAATAATAATATTAAACAAAATGTTGTATGAATGATTTAAATTCTATGATAGTATCATGTATTATATGACAGTAATTAAAATTGATGATAACGTTCAAAATTACATAACAATCGTAAAAAAAATATATATATATAAAATGTACCTGTTCGTTTACAGATTAATGTTTAAATATTTAGTTATATACGGATATTTTAATTATTATAAATTATAGGGAATGTATTACTGGTAAATGTTGTGATCAGTTAATATGTGGCAAATATTATTAAAATGCAACTCTGCAAGATCGCAGAATTTATTTCTTGAAATATTAGTTTTAATTTTTTAAATTGCATCAATAAAATTTCAAATTGTTGATTTGATATTTTAAATGTTTGACAAGAACAACAAAAATAAAGAAATTGTAAATTTATGGCAAAAGAACTGCACAAGAAGTTATGAAATGTTATGATATAAACAAAATTAATAGTACTATTATATATTATAACTGTTACAATTATAAATTATTATTCATGTTATTGAATATATAAATAAAGAAAAATATGGTCGTGTTCCAAACAAAACTGAAAATGAAAAAATGAACAGTGGGCCGTTGCCGTTATTTTATTATTCAGAGTTTCAAATTTTCCATGATAAAATATTAAATAGTTTTAAAAGTCAACACCAATAAGCAGAAATTAAAAATGTATAGAAAACTGCCAAATTGTTGTTGTCTTCAAAGGGTCTCAGTAGAGGTTTGTAAAAGCTATGTATTATTAAATGAGACAGAGCTTATAACAAATGGAAGCTCGTTGCTCACCTAAAATTCAGTGGGGGCGACGCAAAAATAAAAAATAACTAGTTTTTTAAAAATAAACATTTGGAATTCGACCCGCGCCATATTTAATGTGTTTTTTCTAAAAAAAAAATCTTATTATAAATATATAGTACGATGTTGTTTAATTTGTGTATATAAATGTAATTATACATTAAATAATATCTCTGTGAAGCCACTACGTTAGGACCAACTCAGGATGTGCTTATAAGTAGTCCAAAATACGGCAAGAAATTGAGCATTAAATTTTGCTCAAAATGCCTATATATTATACATAAAATATATATTATATAATATACTATTTGTCTTAATGTCCGCAAATATTAACAAACATTTAAGGGCATTGGGTGTAGCACCGGTAGTTGACAACACTGACGTATCTTCACTATGTTAAGTTTTGATCATTGCTCCTCGGAGTAATTTTTATGCTAGAGCTAAGCTGATTGCTGTAGTATCAAGATAATTAGTAGCCCAAGTGCACAATTTGGCTAAATAAAGCCTGATTTAAAGAAAAGTATTTTTTAGTAATTTTTTAAATTTACAGGCATTTTTCTAAAATATAAAAAAAATACTTTTCTTTAAATCAGGCTTTATTTAGCCAAATTGTGCACTTGGGCTACTAATTATCTTGATACTACAGCAATCAGCTTAGCTCTAGCATAAAAATTACTCCGAGGAGCAATGATCAAAAATTAACATGGTGAAGATACGTCAGTGTTGCCAACTACCGGTGCTACACCCAATGCCCTTAAACTACTTCTCATAAAATTACAACGAAACAGACAAGTTTGCACAATAATTATTCTAATTCGTTTTCAAATTTTATTTATATGTCTGTATCTTTAACAGGATATATACTCTGATTTTTATGTTTTGATTATATATTATACGTATAAAGTATAAAGACAAAATACTATAATGGACATTGCAAAATTTTTATTGCTTATTTGGAAAGAGGACCTCAAAATATGTATTGTCAATTTTTTCTAAATTGTGGAACCCTCTAACACCCTCAAAATAAGAGGGAAACGACGCTGTGACGTCATAGTCATGCACTGCAACGTCCTCTTGTAGGTTTGCGGTGTAAAATATTTGCATATAACGTCACAGCATTTTGCAGCACGATTTTTGGTGTGTTAAAAGTTAAAAAAAAAATACAAATGCATAACTCAAGGTCCTTTATCCGAATACGCAATAAAAAGTTTCATGAAGATTGTCTATTATATTAATACAGTCTCATTTAAAAGTGGAACTTAATTGCCATGTGCGACCGTAGTAAATGCAATTAATGCACCACCTCCATCATCACGCGTTCAAACGAACTCGTCATTAATTTATACAACATAGTTACGATTAAATAAATAGTAACCCTCTATCTATTTTTAGCATGTGGTACGGAACCGTACGGAGAATATAGGAGCAATCCTGTTGAATTTATAACACTATACAATTATTATATGTAATATATTAATTTAAATTTGATAGGGACTCATTGCACTCCTTTAATAATAAACAAATGACGAGCTTCGTTTTAAAGAATGACATGGAAATTAAGTAGGTAAAAAAATAATTCTCATGTGACAATTAAGGGTTTTATTAGTCTTTTTTAAATTGACACTGTACAAAAAAAAAACTACAATTTTTAACTGTAAAATTTTGAGTGGTATTTCATGCATTATAGTCTTTTTTAAATAGCCAAAATGTCCTAATTAATAATAATCAATGCTAGAAACATAATTACATGTTTTCAAAATTACATTTTATCGCGTTTGTATATAATTGCGGACAGACTTATTAATATTGTATTTCCTCCAGAAAAAAAACAAAAAAAAAAAAAACTTGAGAACCTCTTTTCTCTTACGCACAAAAACCTCATCCATTTCATAAATTAAGGAGGCATGGCATTGCCACCATCGCGTAGTTGTAAATATATATAAATTATCATATTCACTCGATAAAGTAAAACATGCAATTGAGTAAATTAGATGTAGTTCTAATATATTATATCTTTAATTTACTCCAATAAATCAACACTAAGTGGCTTCTCTTGCAACCATGTCTTTAAAACTTGCTGCACCCATTTCTTGAACCCATAACTCAGCTTCAAATGTTGATTATTGCATTCAATATTTAAATTGCATTCTAATTAAATTCCTATTGCAAAGAATTACACTGAATTATAATATACATATATATAATTATATATATATATATATATATAAATAATATAAATATATATTATATATTTCCTAACCAGCTAGTATAATAAAATTAATATAAAGACGATCATTATTATATGCATATTCTTTTGTCATTTTAAGCTGAGTTTTTACTGTTTATATTTTCTAAGCTTATATGTTATTATAATAATAATGTCGGAGCTCTCTTTCTGATGTAAAGGACCAAAACAACTTATTTATATACTTATAAAAAATATTTTAAAACTTGCACATTTATATAAAACGTGATGGTTGTACCTGTTGTTACTGTTTATCTTCAATGTGAAATAATTAACTATAATATTTAATTAAAATTATATAATATGTATGTAATAATTAAATGATGATTAATTATGATTATATATCTTCTCGATGTATCAGCTGGGTATTATTTTAATATTTTTGCTGTAGTGCTTAATATATAATCATAGTTGTTAGGGCATCAAAACGGCAGCATGCAAAACATAAAACAAAATATTGTCAGTTGAATAAATGAAATATTATAATAATATAATATAAAATATATAGTTCAGATTTTTCAATCAATCTAATAATTAAGTAATGGGGTACTGACCAAAAAAAAAAAAAGTTTCAAGTTTTTGTCAACATTTCAAAAGGCACGAAAATTTCATGAAGAACAAGCCCTATTACAGCATTCTACGACAATTTCCTGATTTTATATAGATTCATAGCATTGAATCTTAAATGGGAAAATAGATCAGTTAACATTGCCAAATCCCACACTTAATATTGAAATGTAACCAAACTTTAATTTGCAAGGTTTTTTATGTGCTAGAATCACGATAATGAAGGTTTCAAATTCCTACCTCAATAACTTTTCATTTTAGCAATGTTAACTGATGCATTTTCCCATTTAAGATTCAATGCTATGACGTCATCAAAAAAAGTTTTAAAAATTCATATAAAATCAGCAAATTGTCGTAGATTGCTCTAATAGGGCTCGTTCTTCATAGAATTCTCAGTACTTTTTACTAGTATTGCTAACTCAAATACCGGTCAGCTAGTACCCCATTTCCAAAATATATTCTTAAGCAGTGTAATTTCCTATCTATAAAATCTAAAATGTCCCAAACACAAAAAACGCATTTTTTTTTAATTTTTTTTTTATCATAAGCACCTTTGATCTAACCACATCTGATATATTTAAAGCATGACCTAATTAAAACAAAAACATCCGTCCATTGTATTTTAAACATTGAAACTTTTAACTAAAACGAGATAATTTTTATTATTGTATAAAAAAATTTTTCATTTATAATATATTTAAACACAATAAATATTTTTCCCACCCTCTCTCACTTCACACGCAAAAGTTAAAATTTATACACGTCCAGATATAGATGTATAATAATGAAAAATATTTAAATTTTACACATTTCCATGCATATAATATATAAGTGTACAACAATTGTATCATCTTACAATATTTATAGTCTTAAAACTTCATAAGAACAAAAATTATAGTAAATTAATTGAGTCTGGTTACTTTTAAGACCAGGTATCAACTTTATACATGAATACAATATAAAATATATGGCGTTAAAATTAAACGTAAGTGTTAGTAAAATTATGTAACAATAAGGTATATAAAAAAAAATAACAGCATGCTGCCAATACTGTGCCAAAATATGTGCTGCTTCTACTGCTTCAATGTCCCCTTTCTCTCTTCATGTCAAAAAGCATACTTAGAAAGCTCTAACTAGTGCTGTGAAGCTATAGATTATATAATTATTATTAGGACAAATTCATAGCAAATCAAGTCCTTAAAAATGCTCCCTATGTATATCTTTCATTCTTATAATTAATCTTCACTGATTAAAAAAAAAATGTATTTTAAATATCTTTATTTTTATTTCACATGTATTATATTTCATATATATAATTATATAAATGAAAAACATTGTTTCAATACATTAAAAACCTTCTTTAATGCCAAATTACTACACTTATATGTAATAACATAATAAAAAGTTTTGTAACAAAAAAGTTTTTTTCCCCCTTGATATCTCTACCTAAATTAGTGCTAACACTATACTATCTATTACAAGCTTTAAATATGAGACAGTTTATTTTATTGGATTTAAAAATATTTAATCTAAAAACATTAATTTGTAATACTGTTTCACTTTACTGTGTATAATGGTATTAAGGGTAAGGTAACGCCACCAATGTTAAAAAAAATCCCTCACACAAAAATTCTGAAAAAAAAATTAAAATGTTCTCCTCTACACCCCCTATCAGTAGCTAAAATATCAGGTATACAAATTCGATCTAGTTTTTGAGTTATGAATTTTTAAAGTTGACTAATTTAACATGGGATTTCCATTTCTCCATGTTAAAGTAGTCAACTTCAAAAATTCATAACTCAAAAACTACGTAGATCGAATTTGTATACCTGATATTTTAGCTACTGATAGGGGGTGTAGAGAAGAACATTTTAAATTTTTTTCAGCATTTTTGTGTGAGGGATTTTTTTTAACATTGGTGGCGTTATCTTACCCTTAAGTAAAATAATTATTATTACAAACGGTATCTGTATTTCTCATCAATAATATATTATAACAGAGAGAATAAAGTCCCAACCAAAATAAAGGGCAAATAATCTGACGGTGAAAAATTATTACAAATTTTAATCACACACAAAAATTAGCTAGCAAATAACAATATCACACTAAAAATTAAAAATCTCAGGAAAAATATGCTAAATAAAGTAAAACCCTAGAAAGCATTAAAAAAATAAATAGTACAAGCGCATATTATAAATATATAGAAACCCCAAATATTTCATGACTGAATTAAAATTAAGTAATAATGTCATACATAATTAACATATAACATATTAAATTAAGTTTCACTATAAGTACACAAAGTGGAATGTTAAAATGAAGCAATGGTTTAGTAATATCACACCATTAATAATGGAATGGTAACTTTTATTCTAAAGTAATTTTGGATTCGAGGTCATATGCCATATGACTCGAAGAATTTAACTATATAGAGCCAAATTAATTTAGGGTAAGTTGCTTAAATCTTCATTTGCCGCCGTACACACATTTTACTTTAAAGGAGCTGACATATTAATTGTTTTGATTTCATTTTAAATTAATTAGGATACATTGTATAGTTCTAAAATAAAACCTAAAAAAAAAAAAAAAAATGAGACTAAACTTTACAAAATGTAACTTAATTTTTAAATTATTCTGCTTAAATTTACATATACTGTATAAAGGCCAATATAATACAGTATTAAATACTGTAATCTTACATCTTAAACTTTTTTATTATTATTATTATTTTTATTATTATTATTTATTTATTTCCAACAAAAATTTCCTTGAAATGTAGGTTTGCTTTCCTCTTTATTCTCTTTAGTGTGGAGGTAATAAAGAATAACAATATGATTATTATTATGATTATTATTATGATTATTATTTTTATTATTATTTTATTTTTTTTATCTTAATTTTTTTAAATCTAAAAATTTATTAATTGGCCATGTATTGTAGAATAATAAAAGCATTAGTATAATAAACAGTGGAATTTAGTGACAAAAATCAGAGTTGTTGAAGCAATTCTGACAATGATTAATAATAAATTTCTTTTTTCATTAAAAGCAAATTAAGTGTTCATTTAGTCTCATTACATTTTTTTTTTTTTTTTTTAATAATGTCCTTCATTAAGTTTTTTAGTTTCAATGAGATACCATAGCAAGGTAGAGGATATTAGTGGATTCTTTTTTTCTATGCCAACACAGCAGAGTAATACATTTATGTAAAATCTAAATCTTTGGCATTACAATTAGTGGCAAGTGGATATGTGTTAAAATCCGGCAACAGACTTGTGATAAAAAGTACAGGAAATTAAATTAGTTTATAGTTTGTTAAAAAATATCTATTGCTGGTATGATTTTTGTTTTGTTTGCTTTCACTGTTAAAATTGACATTATTGTGCTGTTACTAATAATAATGGGTGGAATAATGTTTATGTATTTTAATTATTAATATTGACTAGCTAGCATAATAGGCTAATATTACCAGCATCAGAACCTAATAATAGAAGGCGGTTAAGTGGTAATACTCCCATTGCTGTGAGTACTCCCCTGAATGTATCTGAACGTAGTCTGGTAGAGGAGAAAGAGGCATGGTCACCTACCGCTGTGTGGACTCCAATACGGTTGGCGGTAGTACCAGAGATCAGTTCCGCTCCATATGAGCTCAGACAGTGAACTGGTTCCGTGGGGCCTTTCATGTGGAACTTAAGGCTACCATTATCGGTACTCCAAGCGGCTACGGACTGGTCAAGAGAGGAGCTCACCACCGTCGTGTCATTAGCTGTGACCAGCTGCAGTACTTCTCCCTCGTGGCCTTTCCATGAGGCAAGAACCATCCCTGTGCGAATGTCCAGCAGAGAAAGGTGACCCGAGGATTGACCCACGGCTACCCAGTTGCCAGATGGTCCAACGGCAACGCAACGGATGAGGCCTGCCGTGGTGGGAGCAACCTGTTCAGTAAAGGAGAATTGTTTAAGTGATGATTTCACTCAGATTTAATGCAAACAGATCTAGTTTTTAAATATATATTTTAATATTTGGTTCTCATATTCTCATGGTAACTTTTTTTTTTTTCAAAATTAAAAGACAAAATATGTACTTATTAAAATTTTCTATTACTTTGAAAGCAAAAATACTGAACACTGAATTCCACTTTCTTTTTAAAGCATGAGAACTATTATTCATCATATTAATTATTATGACATTAAAATAATAAAGGGAATGTTGAATTTTGTTGTTCTCAATCAATACAGACAAATAAAAGATAATCACCAAGAATATTATACCTTGAGCTCCTGCACATAGTTGCAAGTCCTGGCATCTATGACCCTGAGAGTAGCATCAGTGGTTGCCGCCAGCAGGCAGCAGCTGGGGGCAGGCATGGCTCGCAGCACGTTGACGGGGGGCACCTGGCCACGCGGAGATCCATCCAGCTGGGCTACCACGGCCCCCATGAAGGGGTCCCATAGGTGCACCACTGAGTCACATGACGCCACAAGCCGCATGGACTCAAGAAAGGCGATAGCTAGTACAGACTTACGGTGGTGAGAGTAAGTCCACTGACATGAAGAAATTGAACTTCCATCACCTTGACTACGTAGAGACCACAGTTTGACCGTCTTGTCTCTACTGCCACTCATGAAACTATTCTCATTATCTAATACATACAATGCTCTTACACTGTTTGTATGTCCAGAGAATTGTTGTAATTTTATTTGTTTAAAATTAAATCTCATATCTTTCTCAGCACGTCCAATTTCATGTTCCCAATAAGCAAGCCAATTACCTCGTAAATGTCTACTAGTATTATCCATTCTCTTGCTTATCAATGCCGTTACATCTTCTTGAGGTACAGAGCTACAATTTGGACTACACAAAGGTTTCGTGGAGGGAATATCAGGGCGCTGAAGCTCAATACGGTTTCCTATCACAGCCACATTGCTGCCAAAACTTCCAGACCCCCCTCGATCATGGTCCTCTTCATGAGGAAGGTAGTCAGAGAGGTACAGTAGGTGACCAGCATCCTGACACTGAGTAAGACGAGGTTTCTGCTGCTCATATTGGTAACATAGCTCACGAATTAAAGGTTCATTTTTCAAGAATTGTTCAAATACATTTTCTCCAATAAAACGATAAAAAGGTAAGTAAGCACAATGTGCTAATTTTTCTGTAAATACTGTTTTTAATTCTTGAATAGCTTTATTGCGTATTTCTTTGGTAGCATCTTGATTTCCAAGAGGAGCTGGTGGAGAGAATGAGTCCGCAGAATCATTTTCACGGATTCGAGCATGAGATATTTGTAATGGTGATCCTTTGATAGCCCATTCAGTTGTTGACCCATCTCTCTTAACTTCCAGAAAACAATTATCCTCGTATGATTTTGTTAAATTTCTAGACTCCAACACATGGTCCATGCTGTCATGTGCCTTATCGAAGGCCAGAAAGAACCTCTGTAGGGTTGGTGCTAAGTGCAGTCTCGTCATGTCAGTTCCTATACGTAGGGATATCACGTACAAAGCTTCAAGCAGCTTGAAGGCCAGGGCCGTACGTGCAGTCTTGCCACTTGGGAAGGGAGCTCTTGTGGTGGCCACAAGTCGCACGGCAGGGTGCAGAATGCTCTTGAGTATCTCTGAGATCTGGTCCATAAGTGTCGCGTCCGTGAGGTAGGGCACGATGGAGCGTAAGAGGGCCAGGCAGCCAATCAGACCTCCCTCAAGGTTGGCAGTCAGCTTACGTTTACACAGGGCAATCAGCTCACTGATGTGTGGGAAGTACTGGAAAATGACCAGCTGTTCCCCATAGAGAGCTGTCACAAACAGAAGAATTATATATATTTTAGTAAAGAGAGGCTTCAAGTATTCCCCAGCAGGAAAATTTTCTCCATAAATCACTATGCTAGGAAATTTGAATTTGTCCTCAGTACCGGGCTAAATATTAAATCTATTGATTTGAAAACAAATCCTTCCCTCCCCCCCCCTTTAATTTGAAAAAAAGCAATTTTGAGTTTCTTTTAAATAGGTTCGGTTAGGATGTGCAAGATCAGCTGACTTGAAGTTTCTATTGGTTTATATTTTTACAGTATAATTTTCTTAATTTAATTACAAAATTGAAGTAATTCTGTCAGAATTTATACAACTTACAAACTTAATAATAAATTTCTTATCACAATTTTCTAATGAAGTTTTTAAATGGGTACTTACTGTACTTTTAATTATGAATGGAAACAAAGTGCAAACACTGTCAATATGATTTAAAATATTTCAACAGCATCCTATCTGTTGCCTTTCAAGTATAATAAGGTAGAAGTTTACTTTTTAGAATACTTTAATTTACTGTGTCAATCTATTTAAGTAGGGGAGTACAATAAAGCCCTTTGGCTCACCTGCTATTGATGCAAGGCAGTCAATCACCCTGGCTGCATTCTCATCCCCAACAAGCCTCATGCTTGGAATGGCTGAAACATAAAAAGAACCATAACTTTAAGTAAAAATACATAATAAAATTACAGTAGATGAAACATACATACATACATACATAACATGACGCCATATCCCTTTACAAGGTAAGCCAGCAGCATTATTACCTCGGCCGTCTACAAACTGCCCTCCAAAGCACTCGATGAAACAATTTTCAATATATTGTCTTGCTTCAAAATCATAATTATTTCATGATTCAAAATCATGGGATTTTGAGCTTTAATAGGTATTTTAATAGAATACGTACTACCTTATTTAATAAAGTTGAAATTACCATAACTCTCTTTTTCTCTTCTTTTCTTTTTTTTTTTTTTAGATATTTTGAAACGACTGTATACGTTTAATTTTTGTTTAACTTTTAACTAAAATAAATAAATAAATAAATAAATAAATAAATAAATAAATAAATAAATAAATAAATAAATAAATAAATAAATAAATAAATAAATAAATAAATAAATAAATAAATAAATAAATAAATAAATAAATAAATAAATAAATAAATAAATAAATAAAATAAACTGACTGACCAAGCTTACCATGGCAACAAGCGTCCTGCCTGTCTGCTGGACTCAGGCTCTCCTCCCCTAGGTAACACAACGAGAGCATACGAAGCAGGTTACGAGACAGGTGCTTAGCAGTGAGCACCGGGCCTAAGCGGTGGGCCAGCCACAGTATTGAGTCTGCACTCATCTCAGACACCGGACATTCGGCTGTGGGCTTGCGTGGAGAGCGCCACTCTGGTTGGTGCAGGATCTGAGACGTTTCTTGCTCCTCGCAGCTGGGATCTGAAGTAGGCTTGCAGGGTGACGGCCAGTCCTGTTGGATGGCGGAGGACTCTTGTTCCTCTACAGCTTCACAGCCGGGGGAGACGGCATCCTCAGCTTTTAGCTCACTATCCTCGGCACTGCTGTCTGCCTCCTGATCACAAAGGTTTGTTGTTACATTCTGTTCTTCTATATTAATATACAATATATACAATAAATTTAAATGAGACCCTGATGGTTGTTACATTCCATTTTGTTACATCTATAACTCCATTTACATAAAGCAAGAATAAGAAAATAAATGACACCCTGGTGATCAAATGGCTTGAAACCCATTTCATTACAATATATATTACGAAACAAACCTTCACAAAACAAAAGAGGAATATTCTATATGTTACATAAAAACAAGATGGGGTATTCAGGTATTAGGATAGATTTTAACTTATTAATTTTTAATACCAAAATTTGATATGAAAATAAAGTACTAAATTGAGGATTGACACTGCATCTAGTAAAAACATTCTAGATTAAAACCAAGCGCTAAAATCTATGGAGCATTGTTAGATGCAAACCTCCACGGCAGCTCCATGCAGAGGGCTGGGGTTGTCTGCCTCCTGGTCAAACTTCATGTCAAGCTCCAGCTGTGCCATCAGGTCCAGAGCCACTGCAGGCGAGGATTGCTTGGTGCTGCCCTCCTCCTCTTCTTCATTCGACTCAAACACAAACACCTCTGCAAATCAAGGCAAGGAAATAGCACTTAATAAATGCAATATTTTACATTGAATAGACAAAAATCTATGAATTTATAAAGTATCAGTCAGTTAGCTTTAATACAGCAAGTTTTTCCTTATATTAAATAAGAACTATTTAAACATAAGATGGTCAATCTCAATTTAAATTTAGAATTTACATACATGTATTTCATTTTGTTTTACTGTATTTCTTTTTGTAGTAAAAATATTTAAAAGTAAAAAACTATATTTAATATGTTTTGTTAGTTTTGTTTTGCATAAAACTAAACAAAAAAATAAACATGTGGTATGTTTCTATCATACCAGGTTCCACTTCTGCGTCAGTCTCCTCCCCCTCTGCCTGCTTCTCTTCACCAACATTCTGTGCAGTCGGTAGCTTCTCAGACTCCACTGAGGAGTCCTCATCAAGGGGAGATAATATTCCTGCCTCCGCCTCTGCTGAAAGGTTTCCCATGCTCGTTGACTTGAGAGGCGCGGACTTGTGTCTCTGCTGGTCAGCAGCTGGGCCCTGTTCTATTGGAGTCTTGCAGTGATGGTCTCTATATCCACCCACAGCTTCAACCAAGGCTGTTGCAAAGTTGTTGATGAAAACTTGCAGTCCAAGTCTTACTATCAGTTTCAATAAGAAGCTTCTGTGGTATAATTTAGCTCGACTCACACCACCGTTTTCAAACAGTGCACAAATTGGTTCTAATAATAAATTTGTTGTTGATCGAGGTCCTAATGCTTTTGATACTGGATCAAAGAGTTGCCATGCAGCATTTGTTGCAGCAGAACTGCATAGTAATTCTCTTATGTGTGGCATTAGTAAATCTAATCCATCAGAATCTAGTAGTGGTAAAAGAGTTGGTAGTTCTTTGGCAACAACTTCAACTTGTTTCTCGGCAGATTTTTCTTCTGTTTTCTGTAGTTTGTGCATGGTAAGCAGTAAGGAATATAGCATTTCAAAGTAATTCGGAAATGGAAATGCTGCAGTAATAAGAGGCTGTAACAATTGATGAGCAGATGGAGGGGGCAATCCGGTCATTGTGATGGTAGGATATTTAATGGTCAAATTATCTAGCCCTTGATCAGCCTGACTACGTTTTCCATTCTCATCAACTTGTAGCATTAAAGATATTGCTTGTTGAACAGAAAATGGTAATTCTGACCATTCTCTTTCAAGTACAGTTAAACATTTTTGCATTCTATCTTCAAAGGTGAAGTGAGAATCTAAACCTGATATTGGTGCTAATGCCCTCAGTTTGTGAGATAAGTATAGCTCTACAACTAGACAACCAAGGGTTTGTATTTCTCGTATTCTGCGAGAAGCCACGGCTTGTCTGTATGCTGCCGTGTCTGATGTCGAGGAAGACTTTGTTGATGTGAGGTGAGGAGGTTCGTAGAAGGCCTGACTGGTGAAAGTGTGCAGACCCTCCACTTCCTGCAGAGCTGCCAGGGGATTGTAGTCCTTGGGCAGGACTAGCCTTGGGGCAGGAGGCTCCTCGGCCAGGAGGGAGGAGCGGGACTTAGAGAGCAGCTTTGAGAGAGGTCTCGGCTCATCTTCTGCCATGTCTCCCTGTGTGAAGGGGCATTCCTCCTCCTCACTGCGCTCAGCGGCAGGCACAGAGCTGGAAGGGGAGGTGGCGGACGACACACAACGCTCTGGCTCTGCAACACAAAACAATAAAATATAATAATCTAGCTGCATGTAACATTAAATTTGCTCCAAGAGCCTCAGAATAGCACCAGTATACTGTAGTTAAAGTTGTATGTCTCCATAATCTCTAAACACTTTAAATGCATCTTAATGAATTAATGAGATAATAACAGATTGTTTAATTTATTTCAATTTTAGATTAATTCAATAATGATACTAAATTCATTAAAAGCTGAACAAATTCTAATACAGTACTGTAATAAATTCAATCAATAATAAATTAATCATTTTTAAGAAAAAATATCCAGAATTCAAATGCAAAACAAAATTCATGAAGACTTAATGCATTAATGTACATAAATACTGCACTGAATAATTTCATTCACTCTCTGAATTAAATAAGGCTTCATACCTTATAATCATAATCTCTTCTCCACTTACCTGATCAATAAATTTTTTTGGCTAACCGAATTTTTTATAACCTTTTACAACTCTAACCTTATGAAATTTTCAATTTTTCAACCTGTCACTCCCACCTACCCACCCCACAAAAACACAACTTGTCTCTTGCGTTTAAAAAGTATCACTTCCACAATACAGGACTATACTTTTCAATTGATTTGTGATAATCTAGCTCTAGGTTTATAATGTACTCACTCCGCCTGGCTGCCGGTGGGAGGTGCAGTTTTGGTGCCACCTTGCTCCAGAATGGCGAGGGTGTAGCTCGGTGAGGGTGAGGCTGGGTGAAGAGCTGCACTACGCCGCAGTCAGCGAGCTGGGTGTGCCGGTCCACCAGGTACAGACACACATTCTTGGCCTTGACTGCGGCCACCCCACTCAGCTTATAGCCAAACGTGAGGTCGATCCACAGGTGGAGACGCTCAGACACATACACACTTTCTAGTGCCTGTCTATGTCTCTCTATGAAGTGCTCGGGTGATGACGCCCATGACGGAACCTCCAGATTTGGTAGGTCTTCGTGGATGGACTGTAAATAAACAGCTTAAGTTAGAAAATATTTTCAAATAATTGCTGGGTTTAATTATAAGAAAATAACATCAAAGTCTTGGAATGGTTAAAGAAATACATGGATTCTATCTACACTTTTTTTTCATGTTTTTAAATATTTGAAAAGACATCCCATACAGTATTTTGGAATATTAACATTTGATTTTTTATTTACCTTGAATGTGCTGGGGTCTGTGTAGAACTCTGGAATACACTCATCAGGGGTCCAGTCCTGCATGCGCTGGATGGAGCTAGGGTACTCGGCCGGCACCCACTTGGGTCGGACGTACTTGCAAAGCACCGAGCGTGGAGTACGACGAGCGAGGTACACGAAGTACGTAATCTCCGAGAGCACATCAGACACGTGGTGGGGTACCTAAATGATGAAATATGTTAGTCATTCTGGCAATAAGCTGACAGTTTCTATAGGAACAGGATGAAAACTTGCCATAGCTACAAAATATTTTCTTTATTTCAGTACTTTTAAGATAAAGTGTTAGACATCCCACCATACAAGTTCAAAAATATTTAAATTCCTATCCTCATTCTAGTACTATTTTCTGTTTAAATAAGCTGTGTGCTTTAGTTTTACTTTCACAATAGTGCATAAAAAGTCATAAATTAATCAATATTTCTATAATTTCAATTAAGGGTAAGATAACACGAAACATTGATTGTTGCAGTCCCATTTGATTAACATTTAAACCTTAGCAACCTCATAATAATTCTGAATTTTTTTTTTTAGAGACAGTTCTAAGCACCAAAAAACAATTGGACGATCCAATTTTTTAAAATTAATTTTTTTAAATTTTCAGTATAGGGCTTTACCATGGAGACCTAAACTAATAAATTAATTTTAAAAAATTGGATCATCCAATTGTTTTGAAATTTTTTCCACATTTTTTTGGTGCTAAACACTGTCTCTCAAAAAAAAATCAGAATTATTATGAGGTTGCTAAGGTTTACATGTTAATCAAATGGGACTACAACAATCGATACTTCGCGTTATCTTAAGGTGCTTTCACATATTCGAAAATCGCTACGGAGTTCCGTAGCAATGCCGTAAGCCTTTCACATATTCTTGTTCGTCTGCGGCAGCTGCGGCGGAAAATCATGTGAATGCCGCAGCAAAATCAAACTCATCTTGATTTTGCTACGGAGTTCCGTAGAACGTGCCGCAGAAGATCGCGAGGTGCTACGGAGCGCCGCAGCAAAATCAACACATTTGCTACGGAGCGTTTCCGTAGCGATTTTCGAATATGTGAAAGCACCTTTAGTACCCTTAAACTTATTTATAACTCCTACAGTGTTTACCCCCTCACCTGGGCTGGACTTTGTCCCTGTGTTTCAGATTGCTGGGAAAGCACAGCGTCATAGGTTAAGTCAAGCTGCCTGTCCCCCTTGTTGAGGCGGAACTTGGAGCGAGAAAGGTCTCGCCAGCCTCCGTTAGGTGCCGAAAAGTCTGTGACCCAGGGTAGTACATGGTGGTGACTAGGATGACCGAACCTGCGACCTGCGAGGCAGTTGAGTGCAGTCAAGTAGTCAAGGTTGGAGAGGCGGCCTCGCACCCACAAATCTAACAGCTGATTTAGGGCTGCCTGCTGCACCCCCTCATCACCCTCTTCCAGACTTTGAGACACCAGCACACGGGCTTCCGAGTGACTGATACGAGATGCATCTGTAAGACAAGAATACAGTACTATTGTTAACGATTACATTTATTTACTCAGTCTCTAACATATATCTTGGGATCATTTACTTCAGCAGTTAAGTAAAAATACTGTTAATTGTAATATAATTATACTATAGTTGTCTATATTTTATATATAGATAATTAATGTAAACAATGAATGGTACTGTACTGTAAATAAATAAACAAGTACAAAAAGGGTGTCACATTATGAAATTTCTAGCTACAAATACAGAGTTATAATGTCAAAAAGAGAGGCATAACGGTACCAATAGATTTTGAAGTTTTGGTATTAAGATGCTTCCTCTCCCTGTAGTTTGATGGACAATGCAAATTATCCTGTAGTCTTGGCAGTGCCTGTAGCCACAGTCCCTCAGTAAGCAGAAGATCATGCAGGCTCAGATCCCCGAGCACCAACCCACGGTCATGAGAGTCTCTCATGAGCTGCAGCAACTGGAAGATGACAAAGAGCGGCCGAGAACGAGATGTGCTCAGCAGTGCAGGACTGAAGCTGACGCAATCATAGGCCGAGTGAGCCACTTGGGGTTGCAGCAACAGCAGAGGCTGGGAGCTACCAGCAAATACAGCACATAGCGTAGGCAAACAGTTCGGGTGTGGTTCTATGCTGCGAGGAGTAGAGCTTCCTTCATGAGATCCTAGGTAGACAATGGGACATCCATAGGTACGGCAGACAATGTCCAATAACACTGTATCCCAGTTTACTAGGTTTATGTTTGGAATTTCTCTTCCATCTGCAGAGTCTGAAACAAAACAAAAAATTAATCTAATTTAAAGCAGTGCTTAATTTAATATAGGTCTGAATATTATTATTTCAAATCTGGAAGTATAAAATAATTAAGTACAGTACTCACGCAAGTACTTCTTGTAGGCCTCCTTCCAGAGGTTCTTGTAGTTAGTGTGAGCAACATAGTGCAACAGCTGGGAGTAGCTTAAATGCTGCGAGGTGGAGGTGGCAGGAGCAGGCCTCGCTCGAGGTAGCGGAATCACCTTTTTGCCAGGGTGGAGCTCCAGGGCCTATACCATACAAGATGTCACGGCTTAATTCTGGCTCGTACAATACGTGAGTATGGAATAAGTATGATTTACCAGTGACATCTAAAGTGTACACTGAATTAAATAAAATTATTTTACCCTTATGGATATATGCTGCCAACGTGGTCCGAAGTCTTCCCCCAACTTAAGCCATGCTTCGACTTCATCCTCACAAAGTGTCTCGTGGTATTGGAATGGCAGCAGCTGACCACTTTTAGTCAAAGAACTGGAAATAAATAACATAACAAACTCTGTAATGTATGCATACATAAAAAGGTATGATATATAGAGTACAAAAAAAAAACATTTATGCATATATGGTTGACTTGACAATATTCTTACCTAAGCCACGAGCCATGGACCAAGCATACAATCCTCTCCTTGTGGGATGTTTCCTTGATGTATTTATGAGGTATTCCTAATACCTCATTTGCTGCAGACCTCAGATTCATATTGCTGAATTGAAATTATGCGGATGAGAGGGTTTTAACACATGCCTGGGTGCCTGGGTCCTTCTAAACAAAGCATGTTTTACACTGAAAACAAACCTATGCAACTGTACACATAGTACCGCACTGCGAGATGTAATATTTCATGTTTCCTTGGGTCTATAAATTAAATTTCCTAAATAGTATGCCCTCTTTATAAGTAACTGCATAAATTAAAATAATTGAAGTCAAAATTCATTTACCGATGATTCGAGGTATGTTTGACAGATATCAGCTGGTATATTTGATACACCACCTGCACATAGCTGCCACGTCAAGAAAGCTCGTCTAGCTGGATACTTATTTTCAATTAAATGGGTACATATATTTAGCTAATTTAGAAAAAAGAGTCGTTTTTATGAAAATATTTTGATAATTAGATATAAAATAAACTCAATTACATACATTACACACAACAAAAATTCAAGTAAATGCATGAAATGGCAACAGTGTATGAAATAGTGCCATCTTTTAGCAAACTCGCCAACTATAGGGAAGCCCGCGCATGGAAGTAAAAATAAGCTTGGTTTCTCTGTGAAGTGTAATCCTTCTAAAAAAAAGTTTGATTCTGTTCAAAAGATGTCGTACAGGGATCTGAGAAGTATAAAAAACATTCCTCTCTATGTTTATACATATATTTAGATCTTTAGAGTAACCTGTCTCTTTTTTTTGTTTGTTTGTTTTTAGATTTCACAGAGATGATGCGATCACTGGGCTATCCCAGGCTGATTTCTATGGAGAATTTCAGAAATCCGAATTTTCCTCTTGTAGCTGAGATTCTAATTTGGTTGGTAAAAAGATTTGAGCCCACAACATTGATCCCAACTGAATACGAAACTGAGCAGCAACGAGTTGTATTGATTCGCACTGCAGCTCAATTTATGGTATTTATTTATTAATTTTAATTTTTAAAAAATTAATAATATACATACGATATGCCAGTTTTTTTTTTTTTTTTAATATAGCTGCATGCATATTATGTTAAAATTAAAAAGTGCATTTTGCATGTGTATATATATTATATATATATTATATTTTCATTACAAAGTACATATTATATATATAATTATATTAATTTTTAATTGATTAATTTTTATTTAATTAATACACGTACTGTGCGATTATATTTATATATAAATTAAAAATTATATAAAAATAATATTTCATATTAAAGTGATATTAATTAGAGGTTTTAATTAATTAATTTCATGATGGCTAATATTATATAGAATTTAATGAATTTCAAATTTGAATTCCTGTTTTAATTACATTTTTCATGCATATTATGTGCACACACACTCAGATGTACATTAAATTTATAAAATTTATAAAATTATGATATATACAACTATATAACATTTACATCACATTAACGTTATGATTTTATTTTCCAGTATATATATTATATATAAAATATATAATATATAACAGCACATTTTCTAAGAGAGCTAGGAGATATTATATAATAATTAAGTGATTAATTAAGTTATATATTTTATTACAGTACATGCAATGTTATATGTTCAAAAATTATATATATTTTTAAGATTTTTTTATATATTTTTTTACTTTTCCACTAAGGCGACGAAAGCCCACATTCGACTGAACACCAAACGTCTGTACCAAGCTGATGGCTACGCTGTCAAGGAAATGCTAAAAGTGGCGTCCGTCCTCTATGGAGCTCTTGGGAGTTCAAATTTTGACGACAATGAGGAAGAAGAACAAGCAAATTATCAGCCTATTGACATTTCAGCAAAGGTTATGATTTTTTTATTTTATAAAATTATATACTAATTTTAATCAAAATCTGTAATATTAATAATATTCTGTAATATATTATAGATTGAGGACATAAAACGAGCACGACAATTGGCCTCTGAGATTACCACAAAGGGAGCAGCACTCTATGATTTGCTTGGAAAAGAAGTCGACTTGAAAGTAAATATTACACTGATGCACTCTACATTACATAATTAATGTAAATAAATATCATAATTATATAATTGAGGGCATTTACATATGTACAATAATGCATGCCTACATAGAACAGTGTAATTTTATTTTTATTATTTGGATGGAGGAGCTAATAGAGAGCATACAATCATGCAACATCATAAATAATGTATTGCAGAGGCAGCTAGAGTTTACCTTTTTTTTCTCAAATATATAGTCGTCTAATACTAATAATAATACTAATAATGGACGTCTTAATAAAATTTTTAGTTTTGTTGTTGTTGTTTGTTTGTTTTTCATATTAGAGAAAAAAAATCAGTCCAATTCGTGAGTAAAATCGAATCGTGTAAATATCAGCATATATTTACACGATTCTAGCTGTATTAACCAGAATAATAATATGCAGCTTCAAATTTGTGCTTTTTTTTTTTTTTTTTTTTTTTTTTTGCACTATGTTTTAGTGATAACTCACATGCACGTAAATCCTTCTAGATTAATATTATAATTTTCGTGTGTTAATTAACAGGGGCAGCGGTCGGTGGGTCTGGCTCGGCCCGTGGAGCTAGGCAAGGCGGAACAGGCTGTGCGAGCGGCCGTGGAGGGCGCAAGGCTTGAGCTGGCACAGACCCGGCAGCAGATCGAGGGAGTGGCGGCCAGCGAGGCCAGCTTAGACGCCAAGATCGAGAAGAAAAACGTGGAGCTGGAGAGAAGTCACAAACGACTGCAGTCGCTCCAAAAAGTCAGGTATCTTAATCATTTAAAACAGAAAATAATATTATATATTTATTTATATAATTTAGAATTTAAAAACTATATAAAAATTTAATTTTTTTTTAAACATATATATAATTAATATTACGTTATATATATTAATATATAGCTGTAAAAATAAAATGCAAAACAAAAAAATTATTTCTATCATCAATTCTCGTATAATACATAAATATAATTATGATTCAGGCCAGCATTCATGGAAGAGTTCGAGAGGCTGGAGGCCGAGCTGAGAACGCTATTTGGCGAGTACGTAGTCCGCCACCGCTGCCTGACAGCCTTGGAGCAAGCGCAGCATCAGGCCGAACAGACCGAGGAGCTGCGTGCTCAGGAGCGACTGGTGAGCGCTCTATAGACAGAATAAATTGTTCGCGGCTGCAATTATTTACATTTCGCTTGTGCAGGCTGCAACGAGGAAAATGTTGGAAGCAATGCAGCAAGAAGAAGGATCGCTCAAATTCTTAGAGAGCACTTCGATCGATGGTTCAGGATTTCTAGTACCCGAAGAACGTGAAGGACAAGCAAACTCTCCAATTCATGGTGATGGTAATATAGGTATAGAAATCTGTTCAAGTAATTGAAAATATAAATTAGGGGTATTTTATTTAAAAAAAAATCGTGAGTTTTCAATTTGTGCGTTAGCTGGAGGCGTATGCGATGCAAAGAGAACAAAACTATTAATATGGTTCATCAGACCTCCCTTACTTCAATGTTTCTTTAATTATATATAATATTTATAATTAATAGCATAGCCCCCCTCCTTTCTCCGATTTTCTTTTCTGAATCTACGCCTGATACCCTGCATTATATAATATTTATTTATTAATTATTATTTATTAATTATAACCAAATCATTTTATACCATTAATTGCTCTGAGGCGCAAGTTAGCGGCGCGGTCACCACTGAGGCAGCTTATTATAAAAGAAAGGGTGCGAGACCATATTATATATACAATTTCTTATTGTCCCCTGTGTCTCTCAGGTCTGGTGCCACCTTCGGGAGCGGGGGTTGGGGCTGGTCGTCGTGTGTTCGGCAGCATGGCCGGAGGGATGGACGAAGACGACGATAGCGCCAGTCTGCTCGGCTCAGACTCGGACCTTCTGCTGGGTGCCGGACAAGACTCTGAACTCGCCACTGATGACGACGATGACCTACCCATTGGTGAAAAAATGGCACCGAGCGCTGTAGCCCCGGGCCCCGGGAACAAGACACAAGAACTCAGCGATGATGACTTCTAATAAATGTATATTTGCAATTTCAAATATTTTATTATGCGTAACTCTTAATTAAATTACTTTTTGATATTTAATATCTAAACTTGATTTATAAACTCTCATTGTTAACAATACCAATTTGACACATTCAATTATGGATTCAACTATAAAATAATCTGATTTATTAATCAAGGTTCCTTTCCAACCTTGGTATTAATAACAGTTTTTACCAACAAGATTTAAAAAAAAGCAATAAAAATCGAATGAACGTGTGTATATATTTCTAAATATTTGTATTGCTAAAAAATATAGCTGGTGCATAAATTATTTCCGGGGCAATTAAGCATCACAATTAACTATAATATGTATCTACATATAATATATATTAATATTACATGTAGTGGATACTTATGTACATATACTGGTTGAATTAACACACAGAATTTATTCGTGTTTTCGTAAAATTCATTGCAACATTTGCATCTCAAATTTTTATGCACTTTTGAAAATTATATATAACTGACTAAATTGCTGTACTTTTATTTTGTGTTCAATTTTGTGTAATTATACTGTATTGAGTGTATAGTCTGAATAGCCTCTCACTGTAAAACAATTGATAACGCATTAAGTGAGCAGCACGTGTATCCGCCAGGGTTATTCTCCTATTGTTATCGGGTATACGCGCATCAGAAAAAGTGGACATTTTCATTGTTGGGGATACGTAACTCAATGTTAAAATCGATTTTTTCGATACTTTTTCTGGAGCTCCATAGGATTTACATTCTTAACCAAATGCACCTAGGGGTTTTAAAGGGTGAAAAGAACGATTTTTGAGACGATGGAGACATTCACTTAACTTAGTTAGTGAAATCATTGATTTTAAAGCATTAAAAGTTGGACGCTTCTGATTGGCTGATCAGAATTTGTTGATTTTTTCAGTTGCAAATTCCTATAGTTGAAAATAATTTGCGCTTGGTCCCTGTATAAATAATTAATATTTTGAAATAAATAAATATAACAATTTATAATACTATTTTCTACCATTTATGATATTTTAATTAATTTTTATGGTGTAAAAAGTTTTTTTTAAATTAAAATATGGGCAAGCAAAGTGGTTTTTTATTGCAGCTCTCTGATTGGTTGAAAAGTGGACATTCTTTAACCAATGATATCGCTCGAAAATTTTCAACAATTAAAATTTCAGCCAATTAGCAAAAAATCAACAACTTTATTTTGGCCAATCAGAGCAATTCCAAATGACCACTTTTAAGCCAATCAGAATTCAGTATTTAGCGGCGCCATAAGCCAGACAGTGGCGCGTATACCCTCTATTATAGGAGAATAGCCCTGGTATCCGCCTGCAAAACTAAAATCTATGCAACCTGAACGACACGTATGCTCAAAGGTTTGCCTATGTTTCAGTCAAAGTGGATTTTTTTATTTGTTATTTGCATTAATTTTTTCAAATTAAATTGTCATGTAACTTGAAGTGTTAATATAATAATATACATCACTTAATTGTTATATTATATTGATGTAACTTGAAAAGATCGAAATTAATGTATACAGAATAAAAAGTAATAATTAAACACAAAAAGTAAAAAGTTTTCGTAATTTTAAAACTGCATGCGCGTGTCAATTTTCTTTCTTTTTTTTTCAGTTCAATGGGGTACTGACCAAAAAAAAAGTTTCAAGTTTTTGTCAATATTTCAAAAGGCACGAGAATTTCATAAAGAACAAGCCCTATTACAGCATTCTACGACAATTTACTGATTTTATATGAATTTTTAAAACCTCTTAAAAATGACGTCATAGCATTGAATCTTAAATGGGAAAATAGATCAGTTAACATTGCCAAATCCCATACTTAATAATGAAATGTAACCAAAACTTCATTTGCAAGGTTTTTAGGTGCTAGAATCACGATAATGAAAGTTTCAAATTTCTACCTCAATAACTTTTCATTTTAGTAATGTTAACTGATGCATTTTCCCATTTAAGATTCAATGGTATGACGTCATCAAAAAAAGTTTTAAAAATTCATATAAAATCAGCAAATTGTCGTAGAGTGCTCTAATAGGGCTCATTCTTCATAGAATTCACAGTACTTTTTACTAGTATTGCTAACTCAAATACCGGTCAGTACCCCATTATAAAAAAATGAATTTATTTAAATCAATTTTTTGCAATCATCTACATCATTATATTATAATGATTACTTTAAGTCAGGTCAAGGATATTTCCTCCATGAGTCAGGTTTTTATTAATTATATTTTTGCATTAATGCATCCATATGATGCAAAAATTGCATTGAAAAAAATATTTGTGAAATCATCATCATCAACATCATTGAATCATTTCCCCAGCCAGCTGCTGATCTGATGTAAAAAAAAAAATCATTAGCAAGGAACTAAAAAATAAAAAGTTCCTTCAACTGTTCCTTGATCATTAGCTTGTGCAGTGGTCTAGTTAAAATAGGAATGTTTTTTTTATAAGTGAAGTTAATTATGAAAACCATTAAGCTTGTGCCTCAGCTCCAAAAAATAAATACATTTAAAAATATTATAATGACCTAAAAGAAAGTTTGGATTTTCTATACAGTATATTATATATAAAAAAAAAACTGCTGCAGTTCAGCAGCCTGCAGCAAACTATACAGTTCAGTATGATAATTTATTTACAGTAATGAAAGAGATGGAAATCTCATTAAGATTGCCAAAGATGCTGCATAAATATTTAAATAAACACTAAATGGAATGAAAAGTAGAATGGATATAATATGCCGAGTTAAAAAACGATTTTTCATATTAATTCTTTGCTTCTGTGCTGTTGTTTTCTATATTTCTTACAACTTTAACTATTGCCTTGTAACTGAGTTGAAAGCTCATAAGAAGAGCCTTTTCAGCCAATTTGCTTCCAGTGTTGAAATAGAAGAGGATGAACGGAGCGATAACTGCTCACTGGGTCCAGCTCTAGCCAACTTTAGAGTGATTTATGCAGACAACAATCAGGAGATCATAGAAAGTTCCCCTTCCACTATTGACCATTCCCCCAAGTACCGATTTCTACGTCATCAAGGCCTGAAAACTCATCGAAAGCTCCCGGAGGCTCTCATAATTGGGGTCAAGAAGGGAGGAACAAGAGCACTACTTGAATTCATCAGAATCCATCCAGATGTCAGAGCAGCTGGTTCAGAAGTGCATTTCTTTGACCGCTTGTATTCTAAAGGCTTTGAGTGGTATAGGTAAGATTATTTGTTGAATATTTTATTTGAAAAACAGCTAGGATTCAACTTCAAGTTTAATTCACTAGCTGCATGCCGGGTTAATATATTTCTCCACTTCGCCTCTTATTCACTCTTATTCTTATTGTGTGTTACAATTTCATGAGGGTGCTGTCCTATATAAGAGGGAATTTTAAGCGTATTGTTAGCTGGCAACATTGGAAAAGCTAATGTTTTTTTATTATTTCCAGGCAGCGTATGCCTCCCACACTGGAAGGGCAGGTGACAATGGAGAAGACTCCAAGCTACTTCATCACCAGGGAGGTGCCTGAGCGAGTACACCAGATGAACCCCAACACCAAGCTACTAGTGGTGGTGCGTGATCCCGTTACCAGGGCCATCTCAGACTACACCCAGGCCTCAAGGTACTTTTGCACATGCAGGATGTATGATAGTAGCATAGAAAGTGGAACTTTTTGCAAACCTCACTTTCCCCAACAGATGAAAATGTCAGTATATATTATTGATTATTATTATTATTTCTGATGTGTGGTGAATGTTCGCTCTATGTGTATAGGCTCCTTAGCCTTTTATATTCACCAATTTGGGTTATTATGTTGTTGCTATTATTTATTTTTTTCCCTATTCCCTACAATGTAATTTATCCCAAATAAACAAATATTATTATTATTATTATTATTATTATTATTATTATTATTATTATTTTTTTTTTAATGTAACCCCAAGTGGGGAATGTCTTTTTACTGTCCCTGCAATAATGTCCCTAGCTGTTAATAATTTCGATCTGTGTAAAATAAGCACACATCCTCTTATTTCTTTCATACAGTACAGTTTCAATCCATGTATTGATGATGCCACAGTATAAATGACAAATGACTAACAGGATTTGCCACGAAACCCTGCTATTTATTTTTGCATAGGAATTTCCAGGTATAGAATGACTAACTCGGGGTTTGCGTTAAATCCTCTTAGTTATTTTTGCCGCTGCGTCCTCGATATGACATTGTTGTGTTACCATTTTATGTACCTTCTTTATTGATTAATGTATGTTAAGGTCATTGATGTAATCTTTACTTACATTTTGCAGCAAAAAGCCAGGAATGCATCGTTTTGAAGAGCTTGCATTTCTCAATGGCAGCTTGGGTCTGGTTGATACCACGTGGGGCCCAGTTCGTATTGGGGTGTATGTGCGGCACTTGGAGCGTTGGTTACGTCACTTCCCACTCCGTCAGCTGCTGTTTGTGTCTGGAGAACAGCTGGTATCGGACCCTGCAGCTGAGATGGCGCGGGTGCAGACCTTCCTGGGGCTGAAGCGAGTCATCACTGAGAAGCACTTCTACTTCAATGCCACTAAGGGATTCCCCTGCCTCATGAAGGCTGAGGGTAGTCCTGGACCTCACTGTCTAGGCAAAACCAAGGGGCGTAACCACCCCCACATAAATCCAGCTGCCATCCAACATTTACGAGAATTCTATCGTCCATTCAACGCAAGATTTTATCAAATAACAGGCATTAATTTTGGTTGGCCTTAAAACAGACTAAGAAGATTTTTTTTTTCTTTTCTTTCTGTATGACTGAAAGTGGAACATAGGATAAAGTCAGGTAAAATTTTAATACCATATACTGTAATATGCAATATAGTAATAACAATTTTAGAGAAATGATTTTATTTCTTTGAAGTTACAAAAATTAATAGCAATATAAAATTAACATTAATAAAAAGTTTAAACCTCCTAAGGTTGTGATTAAATGCTAAAAGTTAAGTAAAACAATAATGAAAATGTATTCCTTTAAAGAAGTAAAATCAAATTTCACCACACACAAAAATTCAGTTAAAACTGGATTTTGCACAAATGAATGCAATATTTTTACAAATATTTCTACCAAAAATTACTAAACAGACAAATCTTTTCACCAAATTTAAGAGCAATTCCCATTTTACTCTAACCTATAAATAAATAATATAAAATTTGTATATCCTGTAAATGATAATACTGTAAAAACTGAACCATCTATATATAGAGTATCCATGCACTGACTTAAAAATGTGTTCAAAAATGTTGAATACTTTATTATATTACATGGGATCTGTTTTATATAATAAATTAGATAGAATATCAAGTTGATCTCAGCAGCAGCACTGACTTGTTGAGCCTGGGAGAGAGCACATTATAATATTATATTCCAGGTTAGGCACAACCAGTAGTCGTCCAATTTCTCAACGTACCTCACGGCAGCCTTAGCGGTAGGCATAATAGTCCATGACAAGTGAGATTATCTTTGAAATTGCATGGTGCTTAAATGCTAAATGTAAATTAATAACCAATAATTTGTTTCTTATAATATATTTTTCAACAAAAAGTAAAAATTACTAACTGTTGAGTTAACTTAAAATCTTAAATGTAATTATATAGCCTCAATCTTATATATATTACAGTAGTATATCTAGTCAAAATAATTTTAATGAAGTGCAATAATACTGTATGTGTGTATTTAACTGTAAATTTTAGCATCATTTTTTTTTATTACTTTTAGTAATGTTATTATATTTATTACATTCATTTTAAATATTACATTTTATTACTTACATTCTTTAAAAGTATTCAACTTCTATAAAAATAAATATATTATATATTTTTTAATAACATAACAAGTTTCAAATTAGCCTAGCTATATTCTCCTGCACTACCAGTGATGCTTAAATTTACAGTATCTACTTATTACTACAGAGAAGTTGTAGTTCTTTTAATTCATCCAACTTCTGTAGCATCGACTTACAACTTCCTCCGAATTTTTTTGCAAAAAAAATGGGGGGGGGGCGTATTATGGCTTTATTACACTACCACTATACTACCTTCTTGGCTCATGAGAAAAGTTTAATAAATTTTATAAAGCTGGATGTGTAAAATGAATAGAAAGATGCTGCTCGGAGAAGAAGGAAAAAAAAAAAAATACAGAGTTCAAATTGGATAGTGACTTAAAGGCCTTATGAACCTTTTCACAGTATTAAGTACACGGTTAGCTTTGCTTCAGTGTGATTCGGCTGCATCACACTGTTTCAGTAGCACAAATATCAGAGATATTAGCCGATGAAGAAGCACCTGTGACGTCACTCACGCTCATTCAGCGGCGACAATATAGGGAAATCCCTGCAAAAGATAGGTTCACTCCCGCTGCAACCACGGCCACAATTTGACTTCTGGAATTTTGAAACTTTACCAGGGCAGTCTTGATAGTATTTGTCAAATAGACTGAAAGAATTTTTTTGGTGGCGTGTGTACAGACTGAGTTATTGCGGTAGCAAGATATGCCAAAAATTTAACATTGTTTTCCTATTCAACATTTTTGCTCCTCTTTCTACCGCAATAACTCGGTTTGTATGAATGTCATAAAAAAAAATCTTTTAGGCTATTTGACAAATACTATCAAGACTGTCCTGGTAAAGTTTCAAAATTACAGATGTCAAATTGTGGCCGTGTTTGCAGCGGGAGTGAACCTATCTTTTGCAGGGATTTCCCTATATTGTCGCCGCTGAATGAGCGTGAGTGACGTCACAGGTTCCTTTTCATCGGCTATTTTATCTCTGATATTTGTGCTGCTGAAACAAAATATTTTATGCAGCCGAATCACACTGAAGCAAAGCTAACCGTGTGCTTAATATTGTGCAAAGGTTCATAAGGCCTTTAATTCAGGAGTACTCTTATATTGAGTTGTATACAATCTTGAGTAAAAGCTAATTTTCGTTTCAATGTTAATGTTCTTCTCAAAAATAATGGCAATTTCTCCAAATAACACAGCATGGATTACATGTTTATTACAAGAAAGTTAACTCAATGCTACAGTAGTTGTTATTTGTAGTTATATAAGTGTTCTTGTACCATGCATTGTCACGTAGACTAAAAGTATTAATAACTACACACGTACTGTATGGTCATTATAATAATATATATTGTATATAATGATATATATACTTAATTGTTGTGATGTCAAGTTCCTTCCAACTCTGCTCTCTTTGCCAAATGTTTGGAGGGACCATAAAAATATTTTGTAAGTAGCCTGCTTGGCAGACACCAGTGTCACAATTACTTTTACTTTAAAAGTAACAGCTGATATTGTAAAAAAAAAAAAAAAAAAAAAAAAATGTCTTGTCAATATATTTGATGTTGTAGCTGAAATGCAATAAAAGTTAAAGGGACATTTTATTAATTAATGGATAATTTTTTATATGTTTATTTTTTTACGAAAAGCTAAATTTTTACTTAATTTCTGTGGCAATGCAAGTATTTAAAAGTGTAAATGCATGATTTTATTTTGTTATTTCAAAAAAATTTCTATTGTTATAGTGAGATACAGAAAAAAAAGGAACACTGTGTTTATGTTGCACAAATTTATGTTCAACTCTTTCAAACTAAAGCTGTATGTACTACACTTGCAAGTGCCATGGGCGTAGCAGATTTACTATGTGGCTACTGTCTGTATACTCGTCTGTACCATAGAGATTCCTTTTTTTTTTCATTAATATTTAGAAATAATAAGGAATTAAAAACTTTTATTTTGTTTTACAACATCAATTGATAATGTATTTAATTTATTTTATTTTTATGTTTAAATATTTCATATTATATTTTTCATTATTTAAAATTACTTTGTTTTTGTTAACTATTGTATTGTTTATCTTGTTTTTATTGAAATGATTATTTTCTAACAAAAATAAAACTTTGTGGGATCGCCGAATTCATCAAGCTTGCTTGATGTGTTCCCATCAATCAAGTCTGCCTAACGTTTGAATGATATATGTATGTTATTTAAATGTATGTAACTTAGAAATTATTTGTGAATGGTATTCATAAGCAATAACAATTAATTGAAACTTTGAAAAAAAAAAAAAATTTGTTTCCTAATATTAACTTAAAAGCACTTAAAAATGTATACCTGTGATTTCTGCTTGCATGACTGCACTT
This sequence comes from Siphlonurus alternatus, assembly GCA_949825025.1. Classification (NCBI taxonomy): domain Eukaryota; kingdom Metazoa; phylum Arthropoda; class Insecta; order Ephemeroptera; family Siphlonuridae; genus Siphlonurus; species Siphlonurus alternatus. The sequence continues at coordinate 21,116,043 of OX463780.1, forward strand.
AACATGGTAACCAGTTCATGACAACTTTATAAGCTTTTTATCTTATGTTAATACATCTCTCGGGGTGTGTATATAATTAAATATTGCAACCATATATTATATTATAGACTGTAAAAGGTATTGTTACTATGCACATTAATATTTGCACGTACAAAGTTGGGGTAGCTTAGTCCTCAGAACTGATCTTGAATGCCAACATAATGTAAACAGTTTAAATACTAAATGTCTTGTATATCCATCCACAAATATTTAGTGTATCCTAACAGATAAGAAATAGTTCTTATACTCTATTATTTATAATTATTCCTCCCCCTTCCCCCCCATATATGTTTATATTTGCAGTTAATAATAAAATATGATACCATGGAACGTCTATGATCAAAATCTGCCAAGATTGATAATTCAAAGGTAAATGAACTTTACTTTGAAGCATCATCGCAGCGATTGCTGCTAGTGCCTAACTTGTCAGGTAGTGATTGTATATAATTACTATGTACAGTTTGTTTGTTATATTTTTATGTTGGTTGTTATTAAAATGAAGCAGATCCATTTTAAGGGGGATTTACATTGTGAGTGATTTCCAGACTGTGATGTGATGTGAATAATGTGCATTTGTTGTAACATGGATTGGAGGCCACATTAAAAAAAAAAAAAAAAAAGCATCAAAATTAAACAAGCGATTTTGCTTCCACAATGCGACAAATTTGCTTGACACAGAATTTCAAAACTTGTGTGACAAAATCGTGTTGCCTCGCCGCTGTCGCTCATGTACATCCTCCTCTTATAATTTTCAGCATCATATTTTTCAAATAAGAAAATTATAATTGTAAAAAAAATCACTTGGGTTGAAATTGATCTACTTCAACAGTTTCAACACTATTAATAACATCCAATACAGTCAATCAGTATGGCTTAGTAATGTTAAAACACAGTTTAGTCCTCATTATTATTCCCCCCCCCCTCCTTTTACAAGAAACTCGTTGTTTAATTTTATGTACTCACAATCAGTACTCACATTTTATGCACTGTTGCAATATTTATTAAATGCAAATTCTTCATATATGTATTTATTTTTATCTATTGGCTGATAAAATAATAATGTTAAATCATAAAATTTTACATTGCCTTGCAATTTTAAAGCTTTTACAAACAACAAAATATTCCATAAAGTAGTAAATAAAAGTATTTTATTTTACACCAAAAGCAATACAAGTTGTTCAATTTCATGTTAACAATAATTATATAGCCATAAATTATGTAAAGGATTTTGATATTGAATGATGTATTTGATATTTACACTAGTGCCAAATATTTCTTGGAAGTAATCCATAAACATGTACTGCTCAGCTTTTACGTAGTAGATGACAAATTTAGTCCCACATTATTTAATGTATATACCATTTATTATAGAAACTTGGTAACTGCATATTTCAGTATACATGTGTAACATAATAATTATGCAGTAAAACAGTCTAGATATGCCTCACTTTTCATTGCAAGAAATGTACTATAAATCAGTTCTTGAATTTTTTTTTTTTTTTTTTTTCTACAAATGAACTTTAAATTTCCAAGAAATTCAGAAATTCAAATTTTCTGCTTGAAAAATAACAAACAAAGAAATCTCCAACTGTTTCAGGTTGACTTCGTTTTTAATTTTTAAACTTCTTTTATTCTAATAATTTAAATACATTTGTAATGCATGTAATTTTACCACATGGGCACGATGCCAAGCAAAAATTTTGTTGGTAACAAAACAAAAATGTGTGTGTGTTATTTGTCATTTTTTTAGTTTTAGATCCATTTGGAATATGTAAACCAAAATTACTGTCAGACTAAGTGGCTATAAGGCAATTTGATCAACAACATTGAAAAGGCTAGGGCAAATTTGGTTTCTGGAACTTAATCTCTCAGAAAGGGGGAAAAAATATCAAAATTTGAATTTGCAAAATATTTTTAAATAACTATTTTTAGAGAATTTCAGAGTTTCCTTTTTGTTTATTATGATATATTTTTTTTTAAATTGTGCCATCAGAACCATAAAAATGTAGTAGGGAACTGTACTTTTTGTTAACATCATATACCACCATAACTTCAATTAACCATGAACAAACTCTGTATCAAATAATTAACCAAACTAAAAGAAATACATTTTTTATATTAATAGCAGAGATCAAGATTGCCGGTAGTGCACTGTCAAGAAATTTCTTCTTGGAACAATGTTTTAACATTTTATGTTTCATAACTTCATTTTAAAGAAACGCGAAATTTTTTATAAAGAGGTCAAGATAATAAATTTATATCAATATTTCCGTTTCAAAGCACAAATTTAACCATTTGGTATTCCAAAACATTATTTTTGCCAGTAAAATGTGCATTTCAATTTTTTTTTTTTTTTTTACATGCATGCATGCAAAACACTTTCAGATATTATTATCTGTGACAGTGTACATTATTATAAAAGAAAAATTTATACCTGTGAAATTTGTGGCATTTTTAATAAAAAATATTACAAAAATTATGTAATTAGTTAAAAAGAATAAAAAAAATGTGATTTTTGTGCCAATTCTTACTAAAAAAAAAAAAAACACTATAATAATGTATCTGTATGGTGTCAAAAATATTAACAAATTGTTTTCTTGAACTTATTTTTTGTTTCATTTTACTCAGTTTGTACACATGCATTGTACAGACATGTTAATAATAAAGTTTTTGTTTAAGTTACCTGAGCTATTTTCTGTTACAAAAAGTCCTCAGTTGCATGCCACAGTTAAGACACAATGGTTGGAATTTGGATATCAACAAGCGAGAAGAAGTTGATGGTGTCTGGCTGCACAATGGCATACAGAAGTGGTACTCCATCAGGAGAAATGTCAGAGACATCCAGCAGGGCTTCAGGACTGCTGCAAAAGGTGACAATGTTTATGTTTAGAACAAATCAACACATAATAGACAATGTAATTACACAATGGAGTATCAACCTCAATTTTTCTTTATTGCAGAAATGGATAGAGGGTGCAAAGTTATGCTACCCTGATTTTTTTCAGATTTTTTAGAGCCCAGGAAGTATTTTTAAAAAAATTATTGAAAGTCCTTTTTGTGACGTCACGTGGCGGTAAGTCCCATCTTTTTCTTAAGGAGTCGCGCCTCGAGATGTCACAAAAAGAACTTTCAATAATTTTTTAAAAATACTTCCCGGGCTTTAAAAAAAATCAGGGTAGCATAACTTTGCACGCTCTATCCATTTCTGCAATAAAAAAAAATTGAGGTTGATACTCCATTAACCAATGCAATTAATGCAACACAATCATGCTAAGACTTTTTATATTGAGTAAATTCTTTTACAGCATAATAGTTCTTCTCATTCAGAAAACCTGCACGGATTTATATAAACTGTCTATAATAGTCTTTTTTTTTTATTATTTATTTAAATTTTCAGTTAGTTTATTATATAGAAGTGAGGCACTAGTATATGCAGGACTCCTATTAGCAAGAATTAAAGAGACAAGCAATGTTTTTATGAATTTTTTTTAGCTCTCCTTGTATTGTATAACTGTAAAAGAGTGTAAAGTATTTTGTTCATTTTAAACTTTTCTGCATAATTTTCAACAAATTTAACACTTTTAGAAATAAATACACGACAGGGGGGGGGGGGGTATTCTCAGATTTTTCACATGCTTTTGACAAGATTTTTGCATAGTTAAACGTTAAACAGAACATGGATCTAACTGCTCTTTTTTAAAATAACAATACTGTTAAGGGTAAGGTAACGCCACCAATGTTAAAAAAAATCCCTCTCACAAAAATTCTGAAAAAAATTTAAAATGTTCTCCTCTACACCCCCTATCAGTAGCTAAAATATCAGGTATACAAATACGATCTAGTTTTTGAGTTATGAATTTTTAAAGTTGACCAATTTAACATGGGAGTTTCATTTCTCCATGTTAAAGTAGTCAACTTTAAAAATTTATAACTCAAAAACTAGATCGTATTTGTATACCTGATATTTTAGGTACTGATAGGGGGTATAGAGGAGAACATTTTAAATTTTTTTCAGAATTTTTGTGAGAGGGATTTTTTTTAACATTGGTGGCGTTACCTTACCCTTAAGTGCAGACCAATGCTAATTGTTCCAAACTTTTTTTACTTTTCTGTAGAATATTAGCAATAACATTATAATATATAAAACAAAAATATATAGGAAAATTGAGTAGCAATCAACATCAGACAGTTTGGATATTTAAAAATTCCTATGCTGTATTTTTAATTCTTATACTGCACTGGCATTGAGGAAAGGTAACCTATCTGAAAAGTATATTGTAATACATCTATTTTTATTGTTACTCCCATCTGCATCCTGATAAGATTTTTATTTTCTGAAGGTGTTTGTGACAATAATTTGGTGCTTACCTCACAACCACCACGTGGTAGGCAGGAGTGCTGGGCTCAGATTTACGGAATGCAGGATCAGCTTGGAAGACATCAAACTTTATGTCCAAGGAACTCTTTTCACCTTCTTTCTTGGGCTGCTGCTTTTTGAAGATCTGAAGTTTTGTCAGGATAGAGTCTGCAAAAGTAACAAGAGTCTAAATAAATTATATTTCAGGGATAGACTTTGATTTGTGTAAGATCAATATAATAACACACATATTAATATTTGTCAAGATTGGAAGCAATGGAAATTGTTTTTGGATATGACTGCAGAGCTATTGACTATAATTACAGTAAAAAATTGTTTGGTTAGAAAAAAAATATATAATTTTTTTAAATTTGTACTGTATTAGAAATATTTTGGGTACTGCAGATCAGCCAGTCACAAGTTAAAAGTAATTGCTGCAAGTATTTAAAAAAGAAAATCTAATTGTAAGAGCTAATCCTCAGCATACTGAATACGATTAAATATTAGGTATGTTCATATATTATATATTTTTTTTAATCAAAACTTTTATTAATTCTATTTTTTTTTTTTTTTTTTTTTTCTACAATCATATTTTTACTTACAGTGCATGATATAATAATATACTGAGGTTATAATAGGGGAAATGCCTATATTGCCCATGTTAAATCCAAAATTTCGGGGGGTGGGGACTGCAGCCCCCTCAGCTTTCCCCCTATCCGCGCCTGCTTGTCTAAAATTAACAAAATCACAATTAAAAAGTAAATCCATTTTTACCCAGAGATTTGCAGTCCTCAGGCTGAACAAAGGCTCTGTTGTCTGCGAAGGTTGTAGGCGGAGTCTGATCCTCTTCATCCAGAGTGATTGTCACGATCGTGGTGGCCAGCTGTGCCTTGACTTCTGCCCACGACTTGGCCTTCAGCTTGGGGACACTGGGATTGGGCGGGGGAGTCAGACTCTTGGTATCCTGGCTTTGCTGCAGTGCCTCTTCACTGGAGTTTCTTACCAAAGAAGAAGGGTATCTTTGTTGTTGATTACTTACGTCCTGGTGAGGATTTGTAATCATAGGAGAACGATAGCGTTGGATAAGGGAATTGGCAGCCATATGTGACAATTGTGGTCTATTTTGTGCCATCATAGGTCTTCCCATGGACATGAAAGGATTAGGACTACGAGCATATATTTGTGCAGAATAAGACTGATTTAACCTCACAGGTAAAAATGGAAACTGGTAACTCATAAAACAGTTGAGGTTAAATACAGGTCTAGAAAATTGTTGCATTCTCATAAACATATTATTTTGATGCATGAGAGGTGAGAATCTTTGTGCCATATTTTGGAGGTAATTGGGTAAAGGACGATTGTTGTACCAAGGTTGTCCTTGGAATGGTTGATTCCAGTTGATAGGAGGTTGGGCGATGGGACGGGTACCTTTTCCTGGCTCTTGCAACCTGCGCAAGTTGATGTAGTACTCTGCATTGTGGAGTTTTATATTATCAGGTAGGAGATCATCAGGAGCTACTATTACCGTGAAAGATTCTTTTTTAATTATATTAGGAACAAATTTAAGACAATTTTCTATTGGTTCATCATCTTCAAGATCTATTAATTCAATTTTTAAATCAAATTTCTTATTTGGTGGTTCATTTGAAACTCTTCTCTTCTTGTTTGTGTCCTTCTCTGACTCATGCCGTCTCTTGCTCCCAGTAAAAGAAGGTCCACTCTGTGAAGATGACTCTCGGTAACGCATGGCATAAAAACCTAAACGTTTCAACTTGCTGTAAGTACGGTACTCTGCTAATGTACATGAAGGTCCGAGAAGAAGAGCATATGCCTGCTGTATGCTGAGAGCCACATCACCATACAGTAACTCTAAAACGTTCTGCAAAGAAAATAATTTATAAAAATTAAAATAATTTAAAGAAGGAATCTCATAAAATTAACTCACAGTTTCAAGCATGTACAAGGCTTCCTCAGGTTGAAGTAAAGTGTTGCCTCCCTTTTCAATGCCCATAGTATGCCAGCACTTGCCAACTTTTCGTGTAACTTCAGCTATGTTTTTATCAGGTATCCAAATGGCACAGGCACGCATAGACCTAAACAACATCAAAATTATAGACAAATTTAACATAAATTTTATGCAATAATACACTAAATTTTAACACCCACTTAATTTATGACCAAACGTGGTCACATTTGAAGTGAAAGAAGCTATAGTTTATACATACATAATACATACATAACATGACGCCGTATCCCTTTACGGGGTAAGCCAGCAGCATTATTACCTCGGCCGTCTACAAATTGCCCTCCAAAGCACTCGATTCTTGCATACTCCACTTGCTTCAGAAATACTCATAACACTCTTTTGCCTTCTGCACTCTCTATTACACTGTGTACTTTTAACACTTCTGTTCTTCAAACATTCTGCAATCACATCCAACCAAACCTTTTTAGGTCTACCTAATCCTTTCATGCCTTGTACACTACCTTTAAACACCTGTTTTGCAATTTGTTCATCACCCATTCTCTCAACATGTCCAAACCAACGTAGTGTACTTCGTTCATACTTGTCAATTACGCTTTCTTTCACTCCACACTCATTCATCACCCATGTGTTTCTCACTCTATCCATCCTAGTTTTACCACACATATTCCTTAAAAAACTCATACCAACAGCATTCAACTTACTTTTATGCTTTGTTTGACACACCCATACTTCAGATCCATACATCAAAGTTGGTATTAGGACAGAGTTATACACAGCTAGCTTAGCCGTATAACAGCTCAGTGCGACACAACCCTGCCATACTACCCACAATCCTCCTGCCAGCACTTACTCTCCTATCAATCTCTCCATCTACACTTCCGTCCTCTCGAAACAATCTTCCCAAATATACAAATTCTTTCACATGTTCCAGCTGTTCTCCTTTTAGGTCAATTCCTTTTGCCTCGTTGCTAGTTGCTATCTGTACGTACTACCAAACACCATTACTTTTGTCTTGCTCACATTGATTTTCAAATCCATACGACTAGTACTCACTTCCAAACGGTTTAACCTTCTTTGCAAGTCATCTTCACTATCAGCTAACACCAATGCATCATCTGCATACAACAGCAACCATAACATTATCGTACCCACACTAATTCCATTTTCACCTATACCAGCCAATCTTGCACACTTATCCATAAACACATTAAACAGCCATGGCGACATCACACAACCCTCTCACTCCTCGCTTCACTTCAAACCATTCGCTCAAACCACCATTCACCCTCACACACGCTTTACTACCTTCATACACAGATTTTACTGCATTCAGCAATTCATCATTTACACCATACTCGGACAACACTTTCCACAGCATACTTCAATTCACCTTATCATACGCCTTTTCTAAATCTACAAATGCGACAAACAAAAATATAGTTTTTATTTTTTGTAATTGACTATTCCAAGTATCCTGACTCCTGACTGTACATACAGATGTTACACACAATAAACTATAGTTTATAGTTTACAATACTACACGGTCCGTTAAATAATTATACATACCGGTACAGTGTGTGATAGCTGTTATAAATATTTAAAATTACCATTTTTCAATTCTTTCGGCTTCCACAAGAGTTTTCCTCTCCTCAAGAGCACTTTCAACGTGTTTAGTTTCCAGCCAAGAGTGTGATGGTGTAAACTGCTTTACTCCTCTGGAAGGCAACGACTGCTCTTGCCCTTGACGATGGGAAAGAGAAAGTTCAGGTGCTCTGAAAAATAAGACATGATTTTTGTTTTACCGATATTGTGTGCCAACTGAGGTTTAAAGGTGAACAAAAGAGAACATTTTTTTATATCACCATACCAACAAGAATTAGACGAATTCACTGGTATGCATATAGTTATAATTTTCTTGCTTGTGCCCCCAAATTTGAATTACAGGGACCAACGGTTAAAAAGTGAAGTTATGATGTGTCAGGCTGCCATTGGTTGTACCACACGGCAGTTTTATGGCCAGACAAGCAGTAAGCAGCAATTTGGTGACATCAGATATTGAATGACACTCATATAAACATATAAATTTGAAAAATAATGTGATTTTCACAATTAAGACATCAAGCTGAAAAAAAAATGTTTTTTACACATCTCTATCTGCTAGAAAAATTATGGGAAGTTTGAGAGGATGGAGATTAGAGGTGGATAATAAGAGTGTATGGAAAGAGTTTGAGAGCGTGTCATGCAGCAACGATTGAGAGTTTGGAGTGGGAATCACTTTAGAGAAGGAGATTATGTTGATTGGGATCTTTGTTTAAAATACATACTGTATGTGGAGGGCTGAAATGAGTTTGGTGACAGGATTCGGAGAGGGAGATTTCATGGGAAAACTTACCATGAATGGAAGTTGGATTTCATGGGCATGCATAGTAATTAATTAAGAGGGACGGCGGTTGTTGGGAAGTATATGCATATTCGGGAGTGGAACTTGCTGCCTGCTGGTAGGGTGACCAGACGTACCGTTTTGACCGGTACAGTACCGTTTTAGAGTACCATGTCCCGGTGTCCCCAAAGAGGCTCTCGGGACGCCTAAATGTACCGCTTTCGGACAAAATTTAAAAAAGGGAAATTTTTTAAAATTTTTATCATTAAAAAAAATAAAAAAAAAACATAAGAATGTGGTTGTGAATATTTGTACGGACGCAAATGATTTTGCAACTCCATGCCCCTTTAATTTTCTCGATCGCATTCGCAAAACAGCATATATATTTCTCCCAAAATTGCGCAATAGATATATATTTTGTATGTACGCGCAAGTATGCATATAATATATATACTACGTGAAATGAAGTCACTACTTATCGATTAAATTTTGAATAAAAAATAAGCAAAAAACTTTTCACAAAAATATCATCTCTTGATATTGATGACAGAATATAAAATTGAAAAAATCATTCTTATGCATTGTGCCGTGGCTTAGACAAAAATTTCTATATCTTTTTCTTTGTTTTTTTTTTTGTTGTTTTTTTTCACAATAATCGTGCATGGATATTACGTAAATAAATGGAAAATAATGTGAGGGAAAAACGCCACGAATATTATTCATATACTGTACAATCAAGTAGTTTTAGCTGTTATTAAGTCCAATTTGAATGATATAAATTAATTCAATTTAACTTCTTCAGCTATTTTACTCTAACAAAGAGTTGCAAAATGAACAGTTCGATTAAAAGTAATTCAAATTAATTTCTTGCTTTATACCCCATTTTTTTTGTATAATTTGTCTCGTGACATTATATTAATTTTTATTTATTTATAAACAAATTTAATATATAATGCATCATTTAAGTAACACGTACATTTAGAAATATTTTGGATGGAGACGGAAAATTTGATAACAAAATTAAAAAAAAAAAAAAATCAATTTAAAATATTTAAATAATTATACTTTTTTTTATTGGAAAAGTATTCTTCGAAGTTATGCTTTTTGAGTATAAATTTCTTTTATTGCTTTTGTTTCTTTTTATTTTACATGCAACTTTACAACATAATAGGATCGTGGCCAGGTCAAGAAAAAAGGTTGATTTTAAGAAATCAACTCACTGGCACAGTTTTTTTGCATGGTGACTATAATAAATCTCTTTTTTCTATATCTATAAAAAATGTATATATAAAAAAATGCAATTATTTATATTATTTAAAGTAGAGTGAGCGATTGCATTATTTATTATTTTATTTCCTTAAAATATTTTAACCTGCCTTGCTTTATTGAGAAATGAAAACCAAAAAATTTCATCTCAAATAGCTTCATCGCAAAAAAAAAAAAAATCCAAAGTTTGTTTTCCTGAGACATGCAGCCTTAAGGTAGAGATAATACGGATCAGCTGGCTCAATGCTAAAAAAATCCCATTCATAAAAATTATGAAAAAAATTTAAAATGTTCTCCTCTACATCCCCTATCAGTAGGTAAAATATCAGGTATACAAAAACGAGCTAGTTTTCGAGTTATGAATTTTTAAAGTTCTCTAATTTAACATGGAGAAATGGAACTTCCATGTTAAATTAGTCAACTTTAAAAATTCATAACTCGAAAACTAGCTCGTTTTTGTATACCTGATATTTTACCTACTGATAGGGGATGTAGAGGAGAACATTTTAAATTTTTTTCATAATTTTTATGAATGGGATTTTTTTAGCATTGGGCCAGCTGATCCGTATTATCTCTACCTTAATATGGAACAGAAAACAGCGTTTTGCTCAAACTTCGTCTGAAGTTCTGAAAATACTTATGTATAATCTATGACGAAAATTCTTTAATGGATTTCGTGGATTTTCAAATAAAATAACTTTTTTCGGAAAAAACGGCTTCATGAAAAAAAAAAAATCATTTGAAAATCTATTAAGGTAGAGATAATATGTATCAGCTGGACCAATGCTAAAAAAATCCCATTCATAAAAATTATGAAAAAAATTTAAAATGTTCTCCTCAACATCCCCTATCAGTAGGTAAAATATCAGGTATACAAAAACGAGCTAGTTTTCGAGTAATTAATTTTTAAAGTTCTCTAATTTAACATGGAAAAATGGAACTTCCATGTTAAATTAGTCAACTTTAAAAATTAATAACTCGAAAACTAGCTCGTTTTTGTATACCTGATATTTTACCTACTGATAGGGGATGTTGAGGAGAACATTTTAAATTTTTTTCATAATTTTTATGAATGGGATTTTTTTAGCATTGGGCCAGCTGATACATATTATCTCTACCTTAAGAAAAAAAAAAGTAAAAAAGGGGGCGCGGCACCCAAAAAAATCGCGCCTCCAGCGGGGGTTTTGGCCCTTCAGGCCTCTATCTTGGGGGCATGTACCGTTTTGGACATCAAGATATCTGGTCACCCTAGCTGGGGTGGTGGGGGCAGGGAGTTAAGGTGCTTTCACTTATTCGAAAATATCGCTACGGAGTTCCGTAGCAATGCCGTAAGCCTTTCACATATTCTTGTTCGTCTGCGGCAGCTGCGGCGGAAAATCATGTGAATGCCGCAGCAAAATCAAACTCATCTTGATTTTGCTACGGAGTTCCGTAGAACGTGCCGCGAGGTGCTACGGTGCGCCGCAGCAAAATCAACACATTTGCTACGGAGTAGCTACGGCGTGTTTCCGTAGCGATTTTCGAATATGTGAAAGCACCTTTATGAGAAATTTAGAAGTATATTGCGCGTGTCACCATGGTGTAATGGTTTTAATCTGAATCTAGTCAGTCAAAATCTAGTCAAAACACCAAAACGCAGGTGATATTTTGCCGTTCCAGCCTCTTTATAGGCCTTTTCCCAGGTGTCTTTTAGTTATGTTCATACTTACGATAAAAGCTTCATCTTTTTACTGGACATTTTCACTCCGGTTCTCCTTATAAAAACTATTATTTAATTATGATAACATTATTGAACATTAAAATAGCAAAAATATCTAGAATTTTGAATCAAATGAAATCGTTTGGATCAGCCACCATCAGCCGGGTAAAAACTAAAAACATGTGTGATCGCGCACGACGACTTGCATTTTTTATTTCTTCCCGCGAAATATTTTATAATTTTCAAAATTTCAAATTAGTTGGTGTGCAGCTGATGCAGCGGTGTGCACATGCAGGCGGTGTGCAGAAGTGCAGAGACCATATAGGATAGGCCTGTACCCTGTAGGGAGTGTAGGGTCTCTAGCTGGTGGGTGTGTGGCGCAGCTCTAGAGTGCGCATTACCAGGTCTCGTCAGATCACCGAATTTAAGTCATGCAAGCTGCTGCAAGCAACGCCGAGCGTGGTTATTATAGTATAATAATGCATAGTTGTGGATGATGGGTGACCGCATTTTCAACGAAAACCATGTTTAACCCACCCAGGGGTAAATCGTTGCGCTTTTCCACTATATATGTGGTTCCTCTGGCTTTGGACCATTGCACTTCCGGTTCATTTTGACAATTAAAACTGGTAGCGTCCATCCACTCCATCCTGACTGAGGTTTCCACGTTTCCCTCAGTCGCAGGCAAATGCCGGGATGAATTGCAAGGCCGTGGCCACCCTCGTTCCGGAAGAGCCCGCGAAACGCTAAGTTAATTATAGCAGTATTCTTTATTATATATAATATATGGTCATTATAGGGTTTTTGGAAGCTAGGTTCGGAGTTTCAAACTTATAGTGATCGAGTATAATTACGTGAGTAATTACTGTAATTAGTAAGTAGCAGTACCCAATTAGGGTTTGATTAAAAAAAAATCAATTGGAAAATATGAGACAGCTAGGAGACAATTATTTGCAGATTATAATGATTATTAATTTATGAGTGACATTATATATAACACATTACTCATATTAGACAAACGCACCAAGTATTTTGCGACCTAGCTGTTAATTTCAGTAAATATTATAAAAATTAAGAATATGAAATAATTAAGTATCAATGGAGAGTTTTAATTAGATTTATGATTTTTTTTATTTATTTATTATATTTTCCTCATGAGTACATAAATAACAAGTCAAAGGCAGGAGATTTACAAACAGTCCAATAAGAACACGAATAAGAAATACGTACGCAGCTCATATATGTACGTATATTTATATTATTTATATAAATATAATATATATAATATATAACAGAACTAATACTAAAAAAAACTATATCGTTTGGTCTCTAGCTCTTAATTATATATATATATATATACAGTGGTGAAAGTAAGCCGGTGCGCACCAGTGCGCCGCACTGGTAAGACATTTGACGCCAGTGCGGCGCACTGGTAAGAAACTGATCAAAATTTACTAAAAAAATCAATAATTTTTAATGAAAAAAACAATATTTGCAAGTGTGAACGGATCACATTATAAACCATTATAATCATGCTCAATACATGTTCTTGTACTTTGATTTGATTTATCTCAGGGAGTTTTAACTTGCATGCGTACTTTCTTTTAAAGTCAAAATTTTGTACTAAAAAAAGTAATTGAAATCCATGTTGAATGTATTTACTTTTATTCATATTTTTCATTGGGTAAAAGATAAAAATAAATTGACAATTTGTGATACAAAATTGTTGCATTATAAATAAATAGTAAGTGCTACAGTAAAACATTATTTTAAAAGACTACGATCAAAAAGTTAATTTTAATATTTTTCTCACAAACGCGTAGCTTTTTTTTTATTGGCGCGCGAGCCTGAGAACACATTTATTTATTATGTAATTTTTTAAATTTTTTTAATCAAAGAATTTTTTATATATATTTTTTAAATATCTGTAGGTTTACTGCTTACTGGGTTTACTATTTTATCTTCAATTTTCCTATAAATTGGCAGTCGTTATCACTTTTTTAAAATTGTAACCTATATACATCTTTTTGGAATTTTTTTATTAAATTAATTTTTGAGACATTTTAAACGATAATTTAATTATATAAAAAATGTATAATTTATTAAATTAATTAAATTTATAGAATATTCTAAATTGTGAAACAGTTCATTAAAATATTTTTATTGTATTAACACTGCTGCTAGACATAGACAACTTGTTTGCGATTTTTTTTCATATTAAAAGTCATGTTTTAATTTTCATTAGCCAGCACAGATATTTTTGAATATTTTTTTTATCATGCAATTTAATATGCGACACTACATTTTTTTTAATCGGTTAAAAGTTTGAATAATTATTTAATTTTACTTATTTTGTGGGATTTTCAATATTTTTTCTGGAAAAACGGCTCCGTAAAAAAATATTTTATTTTTAAATCGAAAATTCATTAATGAATTTATGATAAATTACGTACGTATTTTTTAATTGGTACCATAGTTCAAGTAAAGTTTAAGTAAAAAGCTGTTTTCTGTGCCAAAATTTTGCGTGTTAAACGCCTCCGAAACACCAACTTTGGGAAATTTTTGGTTTTCATTTCTTAAATAATAGAGGGCAGGTTTTAAAATATTTTTAGAAAATAAATTCTTTAAAAAAATGTAATTGCTCACTCTATTTAAAAAATTAATTATAAATCAATTTTAGTGCAACTTTCAATTAAAAAAAATAAGCCACGCCCCTTTTTCCCAAAAAATCGCGCCTCCGGCGGGGGTTTGGGCCCTTCAAGCCTCTATCTGAAGCGCACTGGTAAGAATTTGAAACTACTTTCACCACTGTATATATATATATATATATATATATATATATATATATATATATATATATATATATATATATATATATATATATACAGTTTAGAAATATATATCGTTCATTTAATTATGCTATATAAGAAAACTCGCATGCTGTCATGCTGTATGTACTACACTTGCAAGTGCCATGGGCGTAGCAGATTTACTATGTGGCTACTGTCTGTATACTCGTCTGTACCATAGAGATTCCTTTTTTTTTCATTAATATTTAGAAATAATAAGGAATTAAAAACTTTTATTTTGTTTTACAACATCAATTGATAATGTATTTAATTTATTTTATTTTTATGTTTAAATATTTCATATTATATTTTTCATTATTTAAAATTACTTTGTTTTTGTTAACTATTGTATTGTTTATCTTGTTTTTATTGAAATGATTATTTTCTAACAAAAATAAAACTTTGTGGGATCGCCGAATTCATCAAGCTTTTGCTTGATGTGTTCCCATCAATCAAGTCTGCCTAACGTTTGAATGATATATGTATGTTATTTAAATGTATGTAACTTAGAAATTATTTGTGAATGGTATTCATAAGCAATAACAATTAATTGAAACTTTGAAAAAAAAAAAAAAAATTGTTTCCTAATATTAACTTAAAAGCACTTAAAAATGTATACCTGTGATTTCTGCTTGCATGACTGCACTTAACATGGTAACCAGTTCATGACAACTTTATAAGCTTTTTATCTTATGTTAATACATCTCTCGGGGTGTGTATATAATTAAATATTGCAACCATATATTATATTATAGACTGTAAAAGGTATTGTTACTATGCACATTAATATTTGCACGTACAAAGTTGGGGTAGCTTAGTCCTCAGAACTGATCTTGAATGCCAATTAACATAATGTAAACAGTTTAAATACTAAATGTCTTGTATATCCATCCACAAATATTTAGTATATCCTAACAGATAAGAAATAGTTCTTATACTCTATTATTTATAATTATTCCTCCCCCTTCCCCCCCATATATGTTTATATTTGCAGTTAATAATAAAATATGATACCATGGAACGTCTATGATCAAAATCTGCCAAGATTGATAATTCAAAGGTAAATGAACTTTACTTTGAAGCATCATCGCAGCGATTGCTGCTAGTGCCTAGCTTGTCAGGTAGTGATTGTATATAATTACTATGTACAGTTTGTTTGTTATATTTTTATGTTGGTTGTTATTAAAATGAAGCAGATCCATTTTAAGGGGGATTTACATTGTGAGTGATTTCCAGACTGTGATGTGATGTGAATAATGTGCATTTGTTGTAACATGGATTGGAGGCCACATTAAAAAAAAAAAAAAAAAAAGCATCAAAATTAAACAAGCGATTTTGCTTCCACAATGCGACAAATTTGCTTGACACAGAATTTCAAAACTTGTGTGACAAAATCGTGTTGCCTCGCCGCTGTCGCTCATGTACATCCTCCTCTTATAATTTTCAGCATCATATTTTTCAAATAAGAAAATTATAATTGTAAAAAAAATCACTTGGGTTGAAATTGATCTACTTCAACAGTTTCAACACTATTAATAACATCCAATACAGTCAATCAGTATGGCTTAGTAATGTTAAAACACAGTTTAGTCCTCATTATTATTCCCCCCCCCCTCCTTTTACAAGAAACTCGTTGTTTAATTTTATGTACTCACAATCAGTACTCCCCTGCTCAAAAATCTTGAGCATATCTTTGCAAGATCTTGACAAGATCTTGCCAAGTAAACACGAGAAGACCAAGAAAGAGGCGCAACAGGGTTGAGTGCTGGTCTGTAATATTATTATTGGATATTATCCTTCTAAAAATAATATTTTAGCCAAAAATGTGAAAAAAATTACAAAATAAGATATTTTTGGTTCAACAAGATCTTGAGCAAGATAATAATCTTATTCAAGACGTCATTTCTTACTCAAGATCACAATCTTAACAAGAAACTCACTTGCGCAAGAAAATATTCTTTGCAAGATAGAAAATCTTGCTCGTGTTTTCGAATTTATCTCAAGATTATTTCTTGAGCTAGTTACCGTCTTGCGCACGATGGTAATCTTGTTCAAGAAGTCATTTTTTACGCAAGAACAACATCTTGGCAAGTAATTAACTTGCTCAAGAAAAAAATCTTAAACAAGTTATCATATTTTTCTCAATATTATTTCTTGGAGAAGTTACCGTTTTGTTTAAAATGACAATCTTGTTCAAGAAGTCATTTCGTACTCAAGATTTATATCTTGAGCAAGTAATAGACTTGAGCAAGAAAAAATCTTAAACAATTTTTCATATTTTTCTCAAGATTATTTCTTGGACAAGTTATCATCTTGCTTAAAATGACAATCTTGTTCAAGAAGTCATTTCTTACGCAATATTTATATCTTGAGCAAGTAATAGACTTGAGCAAGTAAAAATCTTAGACAAGTTTTCATATTTTTCTCAAGATAATTTCTTGTAGAAGTTACCGTCTTGTTTAAAACGACAATCTTGTTCAAGAAGTCATTTCATAGTCAAGTTTCATATCTTGGGCAAGTAATAGACTTGAGCAAGAAAGAAATCTTACAAACTTTTTCATATTTATCTCAAGATTATTTCTTGGGCAAGTTACCGTCTTGTTTAAAATGACAATCTTGTTCAAGAAGTCATTTCGTACTCAAGATTTACATCTTGAGCAAGTAATAGACTTGAGCAAGAAAAAATCTTACACAATTTTTCATATTTTTCTAAGTATTATTTCTTGGAGAAGTTATCATCTTGATTAAAATGACAATCTTGTTCAAGAAATCGTTTCTTACGCAAGATTTAATCTTGAGCAAGAAAAAATGTTCAACATGTTTTCATATTTATCTCAATATTATTTCTTGGACAAGTTACCATCATGTTTAAAATGACAATCTTGTTCAAAAAGTTTTTTCTTACCCAAGATTTTTTATCTTGAGCATTGCAAGTAATAGACTTGAGCAAGAAGAAATCTTGCGCGCGTTTTCATTGCGCAAGTGGACTGCGCAAGTGGACGATGTGAAACAAATGCAATGCGCATGACCGTTTTTTTATAACAGTTAAGATGGACAGTTGGTGAAAATTGAAGCTGCATGGTGAAGAAACATTAAGATTTTGTGTGTTTTTGTGCTAATTAGTAGTTATTACACAGTTCCAGGTAAGCTTTAACTTATGTATAGTTGTTTTTGTTTAATATATTGTTAAGCTCACACAAAATTGTCTGTTTTTTCAATGACATTGCGATGGCTTGACCTGCTTCCTGCTTGCTGAGCGGCTTGCAAACATGGCCGGGATGTGATGGATTCTGATCAAGGATTCGACAACCATACCAGATCGACAAAACTTGGCTGTTGTGTGCATAAATCAATGGCATAGTATTTGGTTTGTATAAAGTTGATAAAGGTATGTATACTAGTACTGCAATGTATGCATACTGTGTATGCATATTATATAATATGCATGCATTTAAGTTAATGCAATAAATTGTGGTTGTATATATGTATTAAATTAACATCGTTGTACAGTAGTGAAGTGTTTAAATTTGTTTTACAGTACAAAAATTGTTAATCATGCATTTAAATATATACTGTATATAATGCATCCCTGCTCAAAATTCTTGAGCAAGATCTTGGGCAAGATTTGCACAGTACCTTTTGCAATTGTCTTGAGCAAGATCTTGCATGTCTAATTTTATCGAATATCCTTTAAATATGTCTTTGATCCCCAGGTTCCGCAGGCCTAGCCATTGCGTACGTGCATGAATAGAGTGAGAGGATTCATTGTGCGCTGAGCGGAGAGATGAAGCAGGATGATGAATATCCACAGAAAGGAAACCAGCAAGACAACTGCCGAACTTATAACGAAAACTATTATGTACTATGCATACCAGAAAAAAACTAATTAAACTCTTTATTTTTTTTCAGATGATGGATAAATGTATGTGACGACTGTGAGGTTTCTACTAGGTACCACATCTTGCAACCAAATCTTGAAAATCTTGTCAAGATCTTGCATTTACTTACACAAATTTTTTTAAGTACAAATCAGTTTCAAGTCTTGTGAAAGATCTTGAGCCCCAATAATGCTACCAGGATCTTGCACAAGAAAATATCTTGCCAAGATCTTGGCAAGATCTTGATAAGATTATTTGGGCTCAAGATCTTGGGCAAAATTTGCGCAAGTCTTGAAGAAGTTTTGACCAAGATCTTGTGCAAGTCTTGGACAAGTTTTGAGTTTTGACCAAGATCTTGAGCAATAATCTTACCAAGATCTTCCACAAGAAAATATCTTGCCAAGATCTTGCACAAGATCTTGCCAAGATCTTGCCAAGATCTTGGCAAGATTATTGCTCAAGATCTTGGTCAAGACTTGTACAAGATCTTGTTCAAGAAATTTCAGCAGGGTCACATTTTATGCACTGTTGCAATATTTATTAAATGCAAATTCTTCATATATGTATTTATTTTTATCTATTTTTGGCTGATAAAATAATAATGTTAAATCATAAAATTTTACATTGCCTTGCAATTTTAAAGCTTTTACAAACAACAAAATATTCCATAAAGTAGTAAATAAAAGTATTTTATTTTACACCAAAAGCAATACAAGTTGTTCAATTTCATGTTAACAATAATTATATAGCCATAAATTATGTAAAGGATTTTGATATTGAATGATGTATTTGATATTTACACTAGTGCCAAATATTTCTTGGAAGTAATCCATAAACATGTACTGCTCAGCTTTTACGTAGTAGATGACAAATTTAGTCCCACATTATTTAATGTATATACCATTTATTATAGAAACTTGGTAACTGCATATTTCAGTATACATGTGTAACATAATAATTATGCAGTAAAACAGTCTAGATATGCCTCACTTTTCATTGCAAGAAATGTACTATAAATCAGTTCTTGAATTTTTTTTTTTTTTTTCTACAAATGAACTTTAAATTTCCAAGAAATTCAGAAATTCAAATTTTCTGCTTGAAAAATAACAAACAAAGAAATCTCCAACTGTTTCAGCTAGGTTGACTTCGTTTTTAATTTTTAAACTTCTTTTATTCTAATAATTTAAATACATTTGTAATGCATGTAATTTTACCACATGGGCACGATGCCAAGCAAAAATTTTGTTTTTATTTATTATTTATTTATTTATTATTTCACCACAGATTACATAAGCAATAATTACAGAGTAATAACACTGGGTGGGGATAGCAACAAAGCTCCAAAGGCACTATATCACAGAAGTGGCTACTATCCTTATAACTTTAAATTATACACACACTACAGACATAATCCTGCGTCAAAAAAAAAAAAAAAAATTATAAACAAAAAATAAAAATAAATAACAGTTGTACTAACAGTTCCTGTCAATATAATATTGTTTAACAGAATTTGAGAACTGCTGATCTGTACAAGTCTTGATATTGCATGGAAGCTTGTTCTATGCAGTGACTGATCTTATCACAAAACCTTTTTTATACAATTCGATGCGAGCCTTTGGTGGAATAAGTAATATAGCTCCCTCTTGACCTAGCTCTTATTAGACGACCATCAGTTACAGTATCCGTTATTGATAAGTCAGTCTGACCTGTTCGACATTTCTGAAAGAAAATAAGATCAATAACTTCAAAATAATCAGCAATTGGAACAATTTTAGTCTTTGCACAATCAGGAACATTTTTATTATATATAAATTTAAGTGCACTTTTTTCAACACTTTCAAATTTTTTCATGTTTTTACAAGTAGTTGGATGCCATGCAGACGCTGCGTAGGTTATATTTGATCTAATTAATGTAATATAAGCCATGCGTTTAACTTTAATAGAAGAACCATAGAGATTACGTTTGATGAAACCAAGTAATTTAGCAGCTTTGCATCTAACCTTTTCTGACTGCAAATTCCATTTTAAATCTGAGGTAAGCATGACACCCAATACTTTAATTGAATCACAGTATGATATCAAATTATCATTAACATAATAGTTAGTTTTAAGTTCAGTAAGGCTTAAGGTTATATCCATGACATTACACTTATCTTCATTCAGTGACATATATTCCATTGTTGTCACACCAAACTGAAATATTATTTAAATCATTTTGAATTGATTCCATGTCTTCAGCACACTTGAAAAGTTTGAACAGTGTAGAGTCGTCAGCATATTGAATCAATTCCGAGGACACACAGTTAAGCAGATCAATCATATATATATATTAAATAAAAGTGGTCCCAAAACAGAGCCTTGTATCACACCAGAAGTAACGTCCGTAGGCTGAGATATTGCACCCGCAAACGTCACACTTTGTGACCGCTCACGTAAGAAGTCACACAACCACCCATGCAGGTTTCCACCTATACCAAACTTATCCAATTTAAGTGAAAGCCGTGCATGAGACACACGATCAAAAGCCTTTTCCCAGTCTAAGGAAATGACATGAATATGAGCTCCTGGATTAGCATCTAGCAATTTTTGCCACTGATCAATGGTCTTGGCAAGCATGGCAAACACGAATAAGAAATACGTACGCAGCTCATATATGTACGTATATATTTATATTATTTATATAAATATAATATATATAATATATAACAGAACTAATACTAAAAAAAAACTATATCGTTTGGTCTCTCTTAATTATATATATATATATATATATACAGTTTAGAAATATATATCGTTCATTTAATTATGCTATATAAGAAACCTCGCATGCTGTCATGCTGTGTCCTATTGTAAAAAGAATACGACTATTTAATTTATTTGTTGACGTACATTATACTTCAGGTAACTTAATTCAGCGTTCAATGCTCGGCCGATATGTTCAATATATATTATATTCAATATATTATACAGACTATATACATAATATATTATAATTATGCCAAGGTGGCTGAATATATAGCGTTTGCCTGGCTTTGTTGTTGTTTACATTCAGCAGTAGGTACTGAGAGGGAACTGGAATCACTTGATTTATTCCTCCTAATTTAACATATTTTTAATTTTTTTTAACAATAATATATACGTAAGAATTTAATATACATAACTTGAACCCATACATTTTTTTTATTTTACCTGGTTTCTTTATGATAATTTTTTGTTGTGCCGTTTCCCCCTCGCATTCAAAAGTCCGCGGGGAAAGATATGGTCGGTGATTGGCTGATTTTTTTTAAGAATCTTAGGGTCAATATCAGTGCATAAGTGTCGTAAAATGGTTATTATTGACGTGAAATTTGGAGCCGATTTACATTTTAATTAATGATTTATTGTATTTTCCACAGATATCATTGGCAAATATTGTATTTTTTTCCATTTACTTGACATTTCAATCTATCAAATAAAATAATTGTCAAAGGTACCACAATTGTCATATCGCAGAAAATAAATAGTTTTTGGTATGCTACTACCATGTTAAATAGGTGCTTTTTGCCTACATTCACGTGACGTCATGTTTTTGTGACGTATGGTGAAAGACCCGTATATGAAGCCATCTTGTTATATGCGCCGAGCGCTAGCGACATTAAAGTGAAGTTTCTGAACTATAAATTATATTCTCGAACGAAATGACCGATGGCGGCGCTGTCTGCAGAGTGATGACGTCACAAAATGGCGGACGTAATGCGGCTCGAAAGAAATATGGAGTATGAAAAGCAGGTTAATAATTTGATAATGTGCGATTAGAAGCTTACATACAAACGTAAAATTTGACGCACCAGCTGTCAAATTAAATTCAGTGGCTTTTCAATATTATTGGAGCCAATCACGCCCCTTTCAGCCTTTTCAGGGGTGTTTTTTTTTCCCCCATAGGAAATACGAAAAGTTTTTCCAATGAATATGACCGAGATGTAACAATTTGAAAATTTATAAGAATTTTATGGAGAAAATTTCATACAATAGGTAATTAATTTACACCTCTGAAATAATTAATTAATACAGATTCATTACCACACCCCCGTGGCACCACCTCTACCACGCACACCCCTGGAGTACCCCGTTATTCAGACCTATTATGCAATAGTATTTTCCACTTTTTTAATAAACGAGCTAAAATTATAAAACTTAATTTTCAAGGGGTAATCGACCCTCCTAAACTAGGAAATAATTTTAGATTTTCTCCCCGACGCACCCCTGAGGGTGGAGAACTACCCCTAAAATCCACTTTCCTTAAAAATTGTGCTAAAATTATGAAATTAATTTTCAAGGGGTAATCGACCTTCCTAAATTAGAAAAAAATATTATATTTTCTCCCTGACGCACCCCTGAGGGTGAAAACCTACCCCTAAAATCCACTTTCCTTAAAAATTGTGCTAAAATTATGAAATTAATTTTCAAGAGGTAATTGACCCTCCTGAACTCGGAACTAATTTTTAATTTTCTCCCCGACGCACCCCTGAGGGTGGAGAACTACCCCTAAAATCCACTTTCCTTAAAAATTGTGCTAAATTATAAAATTAATTTTCAAGGGGTAATCGACCCTACTGAAGTCGGAAATAATTTTAAATTTTCTCCCTGACGCACCCCTGAGGGTGGAGACCTACCCCTAAAATCCACTTTCCTTAAAAATTGTGTTAAAATTATGAAATTAATTTTCAAGAGGTAAGTGACCCTCTTGAACTCGGAAATAATTTTAAATTTTCTCCCCGACGCACCCCTGAGGGTGGAGAACTACTCCTAAAATCCACTTTCCTTAAAAATTGTGCTAAAATTATGAAATTAATTTTCAAGGGGTAATCGACCCTACTGAAGTCGGAAATAATTTTAAATTTTCTCCCTGACGCACCCCTGAGGGTGGAGACCTACCCCTAAAATCCACTTTCCTTAAAAATTGTGTTAAAATTATGAAATTAATTTTCAAGAGGTAATTGACCCTCCTGAACTCGGAAATAATTTTAAGTTATCTTCCCGACGCACCCCTGAGGGTGGAAAACTACCCCGAAAATCAATTTTCCTTAAAAAATATGCTAGAATTATGAAATTAATTTTCAAGGGGTAATCGTCCCTACTGAAGTCGGAAATAATTTTAGATTTTCTCTCCGACGCAACCCTGAGGGTAAACGGCTACCCACCATATCCTTCTTTCTTAATAATCGAGTTGAAATTGTGAATTAAATTTTTTTTGGGATTTATCGTAATTTTTCATAGAAAAAAAAATATATCAGACTCGCCTCTTTACTTGCAGTGTGATGATGGATGTCCACCGTTATAATAATTACATGGCGTGAAGGCTCATGTTGGGGTCTGCACTTTGCACAATGAGGCTATGTGCAGTGACTTTAATTAACAACTGAGGTGTGACCATCAATTCCACATAACGTCTATCACTTTCAGCTCGTCAATGGTCTCAAATCTCTTTCTGAAGCAAAAGGTTTACAAGAAGAGATTTGAGACCAATTGACGAACAGAAAGTGGAGATAAGACGTTGCATGGAATTGGTCACAACTCAGATGTTAGAGGCCATGCACCTACACACATAGCCTCGTTGAGCGGACCAACATGTGCCATCACGCCAATTAACGGTGCTGAACACATTGAGTGAAACCATCATCATACTGCAAGTGAAGAAGTGTCTGGGATACTTTTTCTCTGAAAAATTTCGATAAATCCCGAATAAAAATTTAATTCACAATTTCAACTCGATTATTAAGAAAGAAGGATATGGTGGGTAGCCGTTGACCCTCAGGGTTGCGTCGGGGAAAAAGTCTAAATTTATTTCCGAGTTTCAGAGGGGTTAATAAACACTTGAAAATTTAATTGTTTTATTTTAGCACAATTTTTAAGGAAAATGGATTTTAGGGGTAGGTCTCCACCCTCAGGGGTGAGTCAGGGAGAAAATTTAAAATTATTTCCGACTTCAGTAGGGTCGATTACCCCTTGAAAATTAATTTCATAATTTTAGCCCAATTTTTAAGGAAAATTGATTTTCGGGGTAGTTCTCCACCCTCAGGGGTGCGTCGGGGAGAAAATCTAAAATTATTTCCGAGTTCAGGAAGGTCGATTACCCCTTGAAAATTAATTTCATACTTTTAGCACAATTTTTAAGGAAAATTGTTTTTCGGGGTAGTTTTCCACCATCAGGGGTGCGTCGGGGAGAAAATCTAAAATTATTTCCGAGTTCAGGAAGGTCGATTACCCCTCGAAAATTAATTTCATAATTTTAGCACAATTTTTAAGGAAGATTGTTTTTCGGGGTAGTTCTCCACCCTCAGGGGTGCGTCGGGGAGAAAATCTAAAATTATTTCCGAGTTCAGTAGGGTCGATTGCCCCTTGAAAATTAATTTCATAATTTTAGCACAATTTTTAAGGAAGATTGTTTTTCGGGGTAGTTCTCTACCCTCAGGGGTGTGTCGGGGAGAAAATCTAAAATTATTTCCGAGTTCAGTAGGGTCGATTGCTTCTTGAAAATTAATTTCATAATTTTAGCACAATTTGTAAGGAAATTTGTTTTTCGGGGTAGTTCTCCACCCCCTCAGGGGTGCGTCGGGGAGAAAATCTAAAATTATTTCCAAGTTTTTAGGAGGGTCGATTACACCTTGAAAATTAATTTCATAATTTTATCCCAATCAGTAAGAAAAATTAACAATAATTTAATATCATATTGATCGACATATACATATTTGCATATATACCACGCGCGGCGCGCAAGACTCTATTTAAAGCAAATGACACGGTGTATGGTCACATTTATCTGTTATTTTATTTATTAAGACTAATATTTAACTTTATTATGATAATTAAAAATTTGCAAGTGGATAATATTATATAATCACGTAAATTAACTCAGGAATGGTATGTTGTTCCTATACTGTTATGAACAGCTAGCCGCATTCTAGTAGTTCACACTTTTGGCCGCTAGAGGGCTGAATTTGGTTGCGTTCGCGATTTAAAATGGGTGATATCCATGCAATAGGCGCAGTGCGCTTGACAGGGTCTCGTCAGATCACCGAAGTCAAGCAACGCCGCGCGTGGTTAGTAGTTGGATGGGTGACCATTTTCAACAAAAAACACGTTTCCCACCCAGGGGTAAATCGTTGCGCTTTTCCACTATGTGGTTCCCCTGGCTTTGGACCATTGCACTTCCGGTTCATTGACAAAAGCTGTAGCGTCCATCCTGGCTGAGGTTTCCACGTTTCCCTCAGCCGCAGGCAAATGCCGGGATGGATTTGCAAGGCCGTGGCCGCCCCCGTTCCGGAAGAGCCCGCGAAACGCTCAAGTTAGGGTTTCGGAAGGTTCGGGGTTTCAAAGTAGTATGTAATTAGTAAATAGAAGTACCCAGTAGGGTTTGATTTAAAAAAAAAAATAAATATAATCCAATAGCCTCAGGCAATACCGAATTTTTCTAAAATATATAATATTTACAATAAAATTGTAAGTGTATTTATTTATTTATTTATTTATTTATTTATTTATTTATTTATTTATTTATTTATTTATTTATTTATTTATTTATTCATTTATTTATTTATTTATTTATTTATTTATTCACATTAAATACCAGTTGGTACATTGTGACCTCTAGATATAGTATATATACATCATACGTACTCCATGATTTATATATATTATATATCTGAAAACAAAAAGAAACCGCAACATATATAACAACAATATAAAGACACAAAACATTAATACATATAATTAATTTATGCAAAACAATTGTAAAGCATAAAAGCATGCCAAATGATTACAAATATATATATATATATATATATATATATATATATATATAAGAAATACGAATTAACACATTCATCATTTCTTGTTGATGGAATAATAATTATTCTTAATAAGATAAGTAGACAATTATTTTGTCTCTTTAATTCTTTTTAAATATTCTGGAAGTTTATTGTACGTACAACATTTATATAGTGAGCTCAGGTAGAAAATAAATTATCTCTTTTAGTTTTACTCATACCCTCCATATTTTTTATGAATTAGTTTTGACTGGCTAGTATTATGTCCAGTCACATCTTTTTAATTTTAAACATATGATAATTACATTAATTACTTTTAACATATATGGTATGTGGTATGTGTGGTGTATGGGAGGTCAGGTGGTATATAGAGTATTTTATCATTAAAATTTCTCTCAATTAAGTCAACGAGTGGACTCGAATATAATTGTATTATATAATTATAAATAAATGAATATATTTTTATATAACTATAATTATTATGAGAAGTATTTAGTCTGATGAAGAATGTACGTAATTAATTACCCGGCCCACTTATTTATAACATCCAAGCCATATACTGCATGGCTTGTATAAAATTAAAATATAAATAAATATAATAAATATTATATTATTATTATCATAATATAGAGTCTCTCTTATCAGTGCTATCATGGCATTGCACCTAATAGCTCCAATATTTCCTCTTTGTGACTAATTTTTTTTAAAAAAAGTGAAATATTTGTACTATTTGTTCATTGCATTCTATATATTTCATGCATGGGGTTTTAGTTACACTTACATATAAATAATATAATATATTATATAATATAAGCCTATAAGCCTATCGAATAAGAATAAATAATATACATATTATTATATATTATTATTTATTATATACTGTATATATTAGTTCACCCTTCCGCCAATGATGAGGCATGCAGGCTCATCTTGACCAGTATGCTATTGGGGAAAAAAATATTGCTCATTTAAAAATACAATAATTTTCTAATAGCAAAAAATTATTGCTCATTGAGTTGCACCATACATTTTGAATCTGGTCACGTGCTGCAATGTGTAAAAAAAAATTATAATTTGCACGACTGTCACTTTGGATGACAATTGACGTTATAGTATATAGTTAGCTATCAAACAACTTGCAATTTTCATTTTCCACGAGAAACAATGCGATAATATTTTTAAATTAAATGTTTTTTTTTTTTTTTTTTTTTCAACTAATCGAACTAGTTTACAATATCCTATATACTTTTAACTGCATGCCAACGAGCAGTTTACAAGCATGGATCCAGGGAAGAGGGAAGGGGGGTCGGGGAGAAGCGGAAGCTGAGAAGATTTTCCACCCCCACCCCGGTCCGAAATTTTGGATATATTTAACATGGGCAATGTAGGTACATAGGTATTTTTACCCCACTAAATTTTTTTAATAACATTGGCCTTATGGGGCCGAACACCCCGAATTTTTTTTCTGAATCTTCGCCTGAGAACTATAACGAAGGGTATATATATAAAGGTTAATTGTGTAAGCAGATCGAGGGTGTACGATATAAAGCTCGTGACATTGTGAAATTTATCGATCAGTATATAGCGACAAACTGGCCGTCGAGACACGATTCATCTCTGCCCAAGAAATCCCAAGGGAAAGAAACTCGAGGCTGTAATATTTAGAGTGGTTATAAAACTTTTTCATATCATTAACTTAGCAGAGTTGCACCAATCAACAAAACTAAAAGAAATAAGGAAAGAGTAGGATGATCATTTTGTTTACCGATATATAAACCAAACTCTTCAATATTTGATGCAATGCTGTAGTATGTATAATTTTACAATCATCAAATTTATTTATAATATATTTTAATGCAATTGCGTATAAATTTCTTTTACGAAAAATTTAATTCAAATTATAATTAATATTCCTTTTGTTTCATATTCATAACTATATAATATATATTTATATATATTGTACAGTATATGTGTATATATAATATATTGCTGAATTTGAAAATCAATTTATGTTGCTTTATGTTATTTAAATTCTTATGCTTCGATCATTTCACATTAAATTATTTTAATTGAATATAATTTTATATTTAATATATAAAGTAATGTTTATTACTTTATTATATAATATATGTATAATTATGTACTAATAGAGTATATTAAATATATGTATATTCAGTATATATTTATAAAACTTGTCACACCACAAATCTGAGTGTTTTCTTAAACAAAAATCTTTGATTTTTTATTATTATTATTATTATTATTATTATTATTATTTTGCAATCAGGACATTAATAACATTTCATTTCAATCTTGGTCTTTATTTATACTTTTTATTATTTAATTGACAATTGATATATGTATATAAAATATATAAATGATAAATATAATTAATTATAGAACCTCTAAAAAGAGAACTAATTTATTAAAATTTTAAATCAATCAAGTAAAATAATAATTTTTTTTGAAAAATAAAATATGGTATATAATTTATTGCAAAATTACAAAAATATAAAAATATATAAGAAGATATAATTTTGTTGTTAATTTATGAAGGTGACAATCGTCGAGACAAGTGTTGTATGTCTTACATACGCTATGGAGGCGTCGTATGTTGACGATGGATGGGAATATTTTTGGTATGCGTCTCGACGGTAGCATCAGCAGAAGCATCTCCACCCTCTGGTTGGTGTGACCGAAATAGCTGACCCGCGAGAGACGCAAGGTTAGCCACGGTTAACGCCATCACTCCCCCTATAACTTCATTTCTAAACGTAGTAATAAACGGCGCCCCTACTAACTTATGTAAATAATATGCTCTTACAGAAAAACTAAATAATAAAATATTAAAATTTACTATAAAAAAGAATTATATTATATTGACATCAATGGTATTTTCTACCTGGAATTAAATTTTCGTCGATTGTAAATTTTTTTTTTATCTATTTTCCTGTAAATTATAGACAAAGTTTACTTCAAATCCTTCATGCATCTAAAAATAGCAAGAAGAAATTCAGGTGTTTGTTTAATAATGTTCACTTAAAATATATATTTGTATAAAATATAGCATGCATGCACCTCCACGTTTGCTGATATTATAATGTAAGAAATGGTATTTTCCAAACTTCGAAGCTAATAACTTAAAAGCCTCCCAACTCTAAACATATACGATTACAACTAATGCAGACAATGCTCCTCAGAACAATATATCCACTGTAAGTTTAAATTCAAACTCTTCGTGAGTATTGATCGAGATCTTAAGTATATATTATGTGCAGCTGTATAGTCTGCTGTAGCAAATCATCAGGTATGAATACATCGATCCCTATGGAGCTTTTTGTGTTTATCAATTAATATATACAGTATATTTACGTATACATATATTATTTATTATTGGCTATTTTTTTTTTAATAGAAATAAAATCAATTTTTACCCATACCATGGAGTACTGCATCACGGTACTGCATGCGACTTTATTGAATTTTGTTGGATGAAAAATCAGGACAATAATAAAAATTATTCGGTTTTGTTTTGAAGTCAAAAAGTTTCTTCTAAAATTAAATGTTACACAATATAATTATAACTGAAGCAAGATGTAATATACTTTTCTTTTTTTAACTTTATTAACAAATTATTTTATATAACAGAGTTGTAATAAATCGTTCAAGGGAACACGGGAAAACGAATTGATCGTATATATATAATAATAATAAAAATAATATAATATATATTTTATAATTTATATTGAAGAAGAGAATCGAGAGTTGGGAAACTGCCGTGTCACAGTATTGCGCGTGAGTCACGTCATGGAGAGAGAGAGAGACGTGCAGTCGAGCGACGAGACGAGATGCACGCTTCGCACGCGCGATAATGGAGTCGTCCCGACCGACCGTCTGCTCTGCTGACGGTTGCCTCTGGCTCGCTGTGTTGCGATCGTAAGACGCGATACGCGACCCACTAAATGATTCTTTAAGCTGCATGGTTATATACAGACATGGGGCAATCATGTGATCAGACGCCGCCGCAATTTCAGGGCTTTCCCTATACTCTCTTACTCGGTGGTCCTACCTCTCAATAATATTATATCCACGCCTCGAATAAAAGAGAGAATAAAAAGAAATATATATTATATATATAAATATATGAAAAAAAAATGTCACGACTATTATAAAGAAAAATGGATTTTATTATCCTGAAAAATGTATTTATTTTTATTATTTGTTTTTATAACTGGCTTTAGAAAAGAACGGGTTTTCTGTTACAGTTGCACTTGATGTGCGAATTGTAAAATATAGTAATAATATGAGTTTTTAAAAAAATTCGAATTAAAATAAATAATATCATAGTTTTAAAGGAACTTAGGTATAACTAATGAAAAATAAGTGTTTGTAATCACTGAACATCATAATAACATCTTAATATCCGCTATTATATTATATAGCAAGTTCTGATACACAGTTGCGAGCGTGCTTGACATTTGCATGTGATTCTTGCATGACATGCGCAGCATATATAGTTTTCACTGTCATACAAAATAACTCATTTTTCATGTTTCGAAAGTTTAATAAGACTCTATCTAGGGAAATCTCTTGAAATATTATTATTGCTCCCCCGAGAATATTATAATATTCTTATGAAACGTTAAATATTATAATTTATAAAATTATATAATTATATAAAATAAATATATATAATACGTATGCACTAATGTAAAGTTTATAATATGATTTATGATGCTGGATCTTACCTGGAATAAAATTTCATTTCCATGCTCTTTAGATATTCTTCTATAATCAATTTTGATTCAATAGTATAAATCATTATACCACTCTCCCTGAACTATTTAAAGTTATTGTGTTAATTATTATTTAATATTTGATATGAAGCCATCAATTTATAGCTACAATGGGCAATGGGCAAGCTACAATGGAAAAACAGTATTGTGGGAGAAAATAGATTGTCTATTAAACATCGCACTCGCGGAAAAACTTAATTTTCTTGGGCTATAAGAGGAAACCCGTTTTCTTTAATGCGTATAATAATGCTAAACCTATAATACGCTACTTCATATTTTTTTCCGAGAGCTTCTATTATAAGATGTACTCGTAATTCAATGCCTCTCCCTTATGTAATGTAATCATCATAGATTTCATATTACTATATTGTTTATTATAGGTTTCTGAATTATTTTAGGCTTCTACTTTTATTTTTGTATATATTGTATATTAATCTAGTTTCTATTATATTCTTGTTTTATTAGGTGAATATAGACACTGTATTATAGTGATTAGGTTGCTTCTGCAGCCGTTTCTATTTTACCCATAGGCTCTCATGTTTTCTCTTTATTGTATTTTCAGCGTATAATAAATAAATAAATAAATAAATAAATAAATAAATAAATAAATAAATAAATAAATAAATAAATAAATAAATAAATAAATAAATAAATAAATAAATAAATAAATAAATAAATAAATAAATAAATAAATAAATAAATAAATAAATAAATAAATTCACTTATTTATCATGACTTACATTTTCACACACTAAATCTTGATGCTTGAATAATATTAACAACGGTACATTACTTATTACAATAATATTAAAATTGTTTAGTAATTAAAACATTTGAATAAAATTATAAAGATCCTTGATTAAAATGATATTAAGAACAATTGTTTCAAATATAATATAAAAATACATAATCATATAGATTTTTATTAATTAATTAAACACTTTTATCTGCGATTTATGTCTTCAGTTTTTTAATAAAACAGTTGAGTGTATATAATTTAACAAGGTAAAATGTTCCGATTGTTATGACTTTATTAACATTAAAAAGAAAAAAAAAAGAAACATGAGCAGTAGAAGCAACAACAAGCAAAGCATGTATTAAGTAGTATAACATCAGTGGGAGCATCTAGCAGCAGTATTACGATGTGTACAGCACAAAAGGTAATAAAAAACAGTGTAGTAAGGAGCAAAACGGCGTGAACGATGGCGAACACCCTTAGAGATTAAGTAAGAAGAGAGAGAGAGAGAGAGAGAGAGAGAGAGAGAGAGAGAGAGAGAGAGAGAGAGATATGACTATAAGAAGCTGTTACTGTTGAAATCTCCTAATCCGTATGGTCACGCCGTATGATCTGATTTCAGGCCATAAATTAGTAGCAAAAGATGCTGATGATAGTTGAAGGGGGTGGGGAGGATGTAGAGAAAAAGAGGAAGGGGACTGGACCAGGTACATGAGATGAGGAGGGGGGAAATGATGCTGGATTAATATGCAACATGGCAACATGGGAACCACCAGAGAGAGAAAGAGTATCTGCCATAAGGCGGTGTGGCCTTATACATACCTTATATGGATACTCAGTAGTCTTTTAACATGCTATCTACCGCCATCAGTGAAGCTTTGCATGGACAATAGTACTGGTTTAAAAGGAGAGGATACTAAAGGTTTTTAATATATATAAAATATATATAATTTTTTTTTCGGTGATTGTTGTTTGTAGTATAGGTAGTAGTTCTCAGACACGTAAATGGTACAAATCTTCTTGTGATAAGTTTTGTTTGAGCGGCCTTTACATCTAAAAACTCCCTCGCCTCCCCATTGCGTATCGTTGACCAAATTTATATAAAAATCAGTCTGATTTTGAATGCATATACGTACTATATAACATAGTTAAATTAAAAAAATTAACAAAAAATATTAAGCAAGTGAAATGCAGCTAAATATATTAAATGGTGGACTTAAATTCAAATTCAAATGGTTCAATTAATCAACAAATTAATTAATTAGTAATTAATGAATCAGTTAAGATGTTTTTAGCATTTGTTGCTATGCTGGACTATGTAAAAAAAATGTGTAATGAAATATTTAACGGAAGTACAAGTCGTGCGCTATAATATGGTTGTATAATATTGAAAGAAAAGAATTTCGTATGTAGCTTATGATAAACTTGTTAAATATTTTACTGATGCATTATACATTATATATGATGCACGTGAACAGGCGAAGATCTGGAAGAAAAAAAAAAAAAACGGGAGTAGAAGTGCTGATAGTGATAAGGGCATGAACTGGACCCCATAAGACTCCCTCTCCCTCCCCCTGCTAGCCCTTCAGCTAATAATTGCGCCTGAACTTGAGCGTGTAACGATCATCGTTATATAGACTCTTCCTATACTGATGGTCCTGATTTAGGCAATCACCAATAGGTACAGAGCTACAGACCATGTGCATTTTAGAGTACATAACCAAGAAGCTGATTAGAGCCTGCAATGCATTAATATACTTACAGAGATTTACAAAAAAAAATATTATATTTACCTTAACATTGTTGTAAATATGTAAATTTCTAGTAGGATAAACATTAACTCGGGGTGAGGATTAGTATCCAGACAGTAGATCCTGATGTTAAAATATTAAGCAACAATGAGATACCTCGTGTATATAAATTCCTAAATTGTGAGACAAGATCTTTGAACCTTAAGTTTTAACGGGATTGTCTGTACATCATAATTATACTTTCTTGCATATATTATCTTACGTAATACAAGCACTAAGTTTGTAGATTAAAAAATTCCTTGGTAAACATTCCTCTCTGTCTAGTCAGTTATTTGAGCCATGTCTTGATCCAGCAACGTCATGACGTCTGCCCCATCATGGGAAAAAAAAAAGGTTATTAATTTTCTTTTCTTTTTACTATGAATTCAAATTTTGTCCTTTTCAAAAAGGAAAATTTGCTAAAAGCTAAAACTAACAACAAAACATTGAGATACTGGATGCTTAAATAAAATAAATAAATAATAATTAATGTTAATAAATTTAAAAAAAAATAACAATTAAATCTAAATATAAAAATATTTTAACACTATAATATATATATATATACTTGATGCGTATAATTTATACTATACTTGTATTGATATAAAAGGATAATTATGATTTATTATTATGTATATTCCCTGCACAAATTTCGTGAGGTATATTAAAATGTATACACATCGTGTCTGTTAAACCTGATCAGTTAGGTATTATTTCATCATCAAGCCAACTGTACGACGTGATAATGCTTGATCATTACGCCCGCTATACGAATGATGAAGTGCTATCTAGTTGTTGCTATATGGCTGCTTGCTTGCTGTTAGTGGAGCATCACGAAGTGGCAAAAGCTTCGACTTGAGTTACTTGAGTGCCGCCCGCCCGCCTCTAGAGTTCAAGTGGCACCATCATCGCGGGGAAGGCGCGAGGGATAGAAGAGCTCATGCAGAGAGCGAGACAAGAGCTTCTTACCGCCGTAATTCTCTCTCTCTCTCTCTCTCTCTCTCTCTCTCTCTCTCTCTCTCTCTCTCTCTCTCTCTCTCTCTCTCTGCTCGTCAGTTTGTATAGTATCCGTCGCCACCTCACGCCGCGTGCTTCTCATCTGCCGCCGGGATGCTGCACTGATGCTGTTACGTTCTCCACACTCTATGGACCAGTCAGAGATGCACGAAGGCACGCGAGGAGAATAAGGGGGAAATATGCAATGCACTCTTCATTTCTAAACTAAACTTGCAGTCATTGCTAACATTACTTTAATATTACACTGAAAAAAAGCACCTGTATACAAAACATGAATTTTTAATGAGTATATTTTTCAAAATGATCCAATTTTTTATGATTTTTAATACGATATAGGCAAAAAGTTGCAATTAGTCTAACTTTCCTTTAAGATATATGCATGCAGTGGTGGCAAGTTGAACTGTATTATTATAATCACTTTAGGGACCTATAATAGGGGGTTAATTAAGGTAGAGATAATACATCCAATGTTAAAAAAAATCCCATTCATGAAATTATGAAAAAACAATTTAGAAGTTCTCCTTAACATACACCTTATCAGTAGGTAAAATATCAGGCTGTATACAAAAACGAGCTAGTTTTCGTGTTATTAATTTTGAAAGTTGACTAATTTAACATGGAATTTCCATTTATCCACATGTTAAATTAGTCATTAATCAACTTTAAAAATTAATAACTCGAAAACTAGCTCGTTTTTGTGTATCTGATATTTTACCTACTGATAAGGTATGTAAAGGAGAACATTTTAATTTTTTTTCATAATTTTCATGCATGAATGGGATTTTTATTAACATTGAGCGTGTTACCTCTACCTTATATATATGGGTGATTTACCTGCTGAGTGGAGACCTTATAGAACAAGTTATTTATCGATACAAGTGTGTACTAATGCAAATTAACGTGTCACTAATTTAATTAAGTGAGTAATTAACACAATCTTCAATAATCAATTATTATATTAAATACTGCTGAATTAGTAATGATAGTGTTGCAAGTTGCAATGGCATTTTTAATGTTAAGTTTCAATAAACCAGCTATAAAAAATTAGCACTAGTACAGTCCTGCTGATTTTAAAAAGTTTTAGGACAGCATATTATGTACCAGTCAAATTAAAAACTCATTTTATATGAAACCAACAGCTTCAAAACCTGACAGCATGCATCTTAAAATGAGAGATAATTAATTTTTATCATAGCATCTGAAAAGAAAGCCTTTACGCCTTTAATATCTCAAACAAATATAGTTATCCAGTTTTCAGGCTAGTGCCAGTGGTTTCATGGTTTAGTTTATTATTATTATAATGCGATCTTCTTCATGCATGATTTCATAGTAAGACTCAAAATAATAGAATTTAAATATTATATCAATTCATATAATATATTAGTTACATACATATATGTATTATGCACTTGGTTATTAATTTGCCTCTTTAGGAAATTTTAATAACAAATAACATGTGAAAATTATTATGATTTAATTCAGATTTAATTATAATTTAACGATTATATAATAATATTAAATATTATAATATTTTTTTAATGTTCATTTTAACTTACAAAATTTCTTGGCATATTAACTGTTTAAATTATAATTAGTAAATATATAATAATATATATATAATAATATATATAATAATATATAGTGACATGCAGCAACATTGCCTTGTAATCCTTGTTATACCACTGTCTCAATTAATATTTGACCGTATATATTATATTTATAACCATGTGTGTGTTTGAAAATTGTTGTTGTTTTTTTTACCTCGCGTCAAATGAACTTTAATGACTCAATTTTCTTTTCTCCTCATAGTCTATACTTTTCGTTTACTTTAAAAAAAAATGAATCTTTGTAAACACCGCTCTAACTAACACTATACATTATATATTAACAAACCATAGCAAATTCAACATATAGAGATAGAAGCCATTCTCTAACTATATTTGAAAAAGAAATAATGTCTAATAATTATTCTATATAATATTGTTTAGTCATGCTAATGTTAAGTTTGTTTTATTAAGCATATATATATATTATTATACTGTATATAATATATATTATACTAATATAATACAGGCGCGGATAAAAAAAATCGGGGGGAGGGGCGCCTCCATAGGGTCAATGTAAAAAAATTAGAGTGGGGGAAATTCCTATATTGCTCATGTTAAATCCAACATTTCGGGAGGGGGGAGGGCGGCTGCAGCCCCCCTAGGTTCCCGCTCCCCCCTGGATCCGTGTCTGATATAATATATATATTTATATATATTGAAGTTTAACGGCACTATAACTTCTTTATAGCTTATTATAACACTCACGGTTCTGGTTTAAAATAATTAATCATAATCAGGTAATATTATCGCACGTCTATATACTGCGTCATCTTATAGTATAGTGATGTTGAGCGATGTTAGGAATGCTGATAGCCAAGCTCTTCTCGCGTGTTGGTCCAAGAAAGATGTGCGTGTATACGGGGCGGGCGCTGCTGCTGGCCACAGGTAGGAGGAGGAATGCGAGCGTTTCTTAAGCAGCAGCAGCATCAGCTCCAGTTGCTTGTGCCCCTGTAATCAGCGCTACCAAGCCCCGCGCGCCGCCAGAACTCCTTCCACTTCATCGGACCCTGATTGTTATAAGCACCCACCGCCGACACCGCCTCTAACCTGCCTTTAAGACCGCCCCGATAGCAAACAGCTGACGCCAACAAAGCCACACACAACGAATTGAAAATATGTTAACTATACATTAAAATTTTTATACCTATAGTTTTATTTTATTATTAGTTTTTTTTTGTTACATAAACATTACTGCATAAAATTAATTTAAATTCTTTGAAATAAAAAAATATATATAATGAAGTTGTTAGAATTTGGTATTTATTATATTATCTATTTTTTATACTTGCGGAAATAAACGCACGTAAAAAATTTATTGTACACTAGAATTATTTTAATTATCTAATCAATATATATTGAAATGACACGAGGAAAAAATGTTTCTAAGAAAAGAATTAAGTGAAAATGAAATTTAGATAATTTCATGCGTTCCATTAATATTTAATTCTAAACTAATTAATTACTTGAAGGAGTACTGAATTTTTTTTTCAACAAAAAAATAAAATAGATATTGACTTCTTTTTTAAATAAAACCAACCAAGCAGTAAATATTGAGCTAAAATAATTAATATATTATTCAATGCAGCAAACGTATATAGAAATTAAGGGATCGTTAAAATATTCCAGAAGTTACTGAAATGGAAGTGGAAAGATTTTAACCTTTAATTTGGACGTTGTATTTTATCATAAACCGCGCGGCATTAGACTAAAAAATAATAATAATAAATAAAAAATAAACATTTTTTTTATTAAATACTGTATTATCATAATTTTCTCCATTTATTAATTATAATTAACGAGAGTACAAGTTTTATGCTTATAATTCATTAAGAACATGTTAAAATTCAAATTGTAAACAAATTATTTGCATGCATATTTAACAACACGGGATAACATAATATATAAATATTAAAATTACAATATAATTACATGCTTTATATTTTCGCAAAGGAAAATAAGAAACAAACGTTTAAAATACGTCTAAATAGGAGGATCAGAAATCTGAAATCTCTTACTTCCAGCTACTTCCGGGAGTAATCTTAAATTTGTTAAACTTATATACAGTATATGTGTCTCGCTTATTTCATAGTGCAGATAATTATTCTGTTTCTTATGATGCTAACCATTCCATTACAAACATTTTCTCGCAGAGGCCATAAATTTATTTATACTTTTATAAAAAAAAAATGTCCGTACGATAAACCAGTTTCAATGCAACCGTGTGACAAAGGCAGCAAGTCTCTGCTATGGTAAAAAATAACAAATCGTTGTATTTTTATACTAACACAAAAGAAATTAGTTACAGATCTGCGCTTTTTCAAAAGCTTTCAAATTCTTTGTCTAATATTCAAAGATAAAATATATAACACAGAAAATATATTTGAATACAGAATGCTTCGCAAATTAAATTTTTGCATTTTTTTAACATGATTTTTTTAAATATTTTAAATTTGACATTTGGAAGAAAAAAAATAATAATATATTGCAGTAAAGTTAAACTTGCAAAGAGCATTATGATTGTGCCAAGTGATTGGTATTTTGGCAGCAGAATTTCTTGGCTACTGAAACTATAAGTACCATGGGGATAATAATTTTAAACTTGAAAAAGTAATAAAAAATAAATTGTTTTTTATTTATATGCATGTATATTTTGTTCGTTCCTGTACTCTTCCTTATTAAATTTATAAGATATTGCTTTAGACTCGTATAGAGTAGTTGATTGAATTGTATATACCAGCAGAGAAGTAACAACAATATAAATACATACAAGCAAACATATTAAATAAAGAGATTGAAAAGAAAATAGTGTAGCAAGTTCTGTTTTATGTTGAACTGAATTTACAGCTTATATAGATCGCAAAATAGTTTTAAATTAAATAATAATTGATTATGTTCATCTATATAAATATAGTGCAGGGTAAAATTAATAAAAGCAATGAAACAGTTTATACGAGGGTCGTATGATAAGTTCCTTAAGTCGTGTAGAAAAAAATCCAGCGAGATAAAATTAACAACTGTACCGACTTAAGTGATATTTCAATAGGTCAGATACAAATTTTTACCCCGATATCACTTATATTAATTTCTGGGGGTCAGTTTTCGTGAAGCTCCCTCAAAATTGACTAAATTTGAACTTTGAACCGGTATAACACCCACTGCTGTGATATTCCAGGGATTATTTTTATCTTTGGTATTGCGCCGTGATCCAATGATCACCAGACACCGCAAATAGTTTGATTTTTGCTTTAAAAACAAGCAATTATGAAATTTCATGGACCGTCACCACCCTTTTTTTGGGCCTTAAAAAGCTCATTTGCGGCACCCCTAACGCGGCAAGTTTTTTCGTCGTAATTTTTCATTGGAGATGTAATATAATTATATAATTAGAAAGCCCATAATCTCTGCTATTTGCTGATGTTACATAAGACTGTCTGTATTCAAAATTTTGTGTATTTTTTTAATGAAATCTTAAATGACAGATGATTTTGGCCAAACAGTGAAGGGTACACTTCAGTGAGGCATATATCCTATTAAAAATTTAGGTAACAAATAAACAGCACTAGAACCTGATAGAGAAAGGTTTTCTGATGTTTTCACGAGATTTTCATGAATTTCCCATGCATCAACTTTTTTCTGCAACAGATATTGAAACTGGTAAAAAGTACTAATTTTTGGTCAAATTTTAATTTCCCGACCGTGCTTCACGAAAACTGACCCCCAGAAATCGGGGTAAAAATTTGAATCTGACCTACTGAAATATTACTTAACCTGGTACAGTTGTTAATTTTATCTAGCCGGATTTTTTCTATACGACATAAGGAACTTATCATACGACCCTCGTAATACTAAAGATGAGTTTTAAATTTTCAAGCGAAAAAAATTTACAGAAAGGAGAAGTTACCTTTAAAACGAGGAAAAGTTACTGTACTGTCAAGGTACAGTGAAGGACGAGGTGGGGGGGGAGGGGGGGACGATCGCTCCATCCTCCGACAGGGTCCTGAAATGTACCTACCATTCTTCATCCCCCCCCCCCTAGCGTCCCAAACTACACACCGTGGGGTAACCATAAAAAAATTCTAACCCTGATGCTGTCCTGAGTCTATAATACACGCTTGAACCTCGTGCACAATTTTTATGCAGAGGGGAATTTTTTTTTTGGCAGAAATTAATAAATAAATTTTTCGGAGGAAGAACAATATTTTAATTTGTAACTATATAATTACATATTAATTGTGGTTTCGCTTTCTTTTTTAATATCTAATTAAAAATAGTAAAAAAAAAAACTTTTTGTAATGATATATGCTTTCACGGTTCGATGTATGTAAAATTTTTGGATAATAATTTTACATTAATTTTTTAAAATGACGTCATGAGAAATTGTGAGTGCCCACCGTGTCTAGAACAGCTTGTGGTGGTGGTGGTTCTCTCATCGGATAACGAGCCACACGTCACGCTGCCCCAGGCTAACTTGGTCGGACCGGGCGATAATTGGCGACCAAAACAAACAGTTGCGCCGCGGTCTCTTTGTTTTGCCCTTTTTTTTCTTTTTTTTTCTACTCTATTATGACCCGCAGCTAACGTAATGATAGTGGACTAACCATCATGGCTATCGAGTTTTTTGATGTGATGTTATATTATACGTAGTAGTATAGTAGTAATAGTAGTGTGTAACGTCCTTGCCCTCTTATACCTTTACGTCTGTGGTGCCGACAGTGTGTGTGTGGGGAAACCTGAGATAGCCTTAGCCACATCACACAGCCGCCTCCTCCTCTCGCAGTTCATGTGGGCTAGCTGCTATATAGCAGTTCTCCTTCTCATCATCATGCTGGAGCCCCGCCTCCTTTCATCTTCTCCTTCTACCGACAAGAATTATGATGATAGACCCTGTAAGAATAATTATTTATTATTACTATGGACAAGAAATTATTAACTATATAGACTTATTTTCTATAATATATCCCTTTTATATATGTATACATTTTTATACTCTATATTTTATATAATATTAAATGTAAAATTTTTGGCAATAACAGGTTAATTGGATTCTCTTTTTTTTTATATGTATATTATTTTTTTTAATTTTGATTTATGTTTCTTGGAATTCAGTGTATTCTCAATTATAAAAAAACATTGCAATGCCATGGGGTTGTAAAATTCATTATATTTATAACAGTGATTTTAAATTTAATTTTATATAAGAATATTATAATATTATATAATATATATACTAATTTTTAAGAGTTCCATGCATACTTATAAATTAATATTGTACTGCAAGCATTGATCAAGCACTCTTATGCTATAATGCTTGATTATTTTTCAGATAATAATATAATTATGTAAGATGAGCGCGGAACACCCCCTCACGCACATATAACGCCCCCTTTAACATGTTATCACATGTTTAGGGGAGTTATCTACGATATTAGTGCTAGCTATTGTGCGCTCAGAGGGATTTTTTTCTGTAACTGAACACAGTTGTAAAGGAAGGTCATATTAAGGTAATTGGATTTGTACCTTCAATTCTTCGTGATCCTGATCTATTATATAGAGGATATAACACTTTGTGGGTCCCTTCCAGACTAGGGACAGACATTTTCTTATAATTTAAGCAGCGTGCGTTATAGATTGAGGAAGTAATGTTCAAGACGGTCATGAGTAATTGATGGAGAATGCTATTATACTTAAAGCATGCCTTGCACCTGCATGTTCTTTTTAGCTTCTATATGGATGAGATCTAGATCTAGCGGTGCCTGGCATCAAATTCACGATCATTCTATTACTATTATCATTTGTGCCCTTTCAAATGTAAAATTATGTTATTTTGAAAGAGCAGATCAATAACAGCATACGGAATACAGCAAGGAAGAGAGTTTGCACGAAGGGTTGCCGACATTTCAGGGGTTAAAATTTTGGAAATTTATATATATATAATAATATATATATATTATATATATTATATATATATATATATATATATCATAACGATCAATTAAAATTTAAAAAGCGATTTGAGTTTTTTTTTTTTTTCAAACTATTATATATATTGTAGCTTATAACGATCCATATATCAATAATTTAATGTTTAAGCTATATATATATAATAAAGTTATAGTCCCTAAAAATATATTTATAGGTTTTTGTATTTATATTATATAATATATTATATTAAATAAGTCACAACAAAAATAGGGTCACATACAAAGAAAATTGAATTGCCACGTCTCTGTGTATACATAAAGTGTTCCGTTAGATGGGAGGAGCAGGGCGAACACCTGTGTGCTGCTACTGCAATGAGTTACGACATGTCTCGCCGCCCCCGGCACAAATTATGCGCAGCGCGTCGAGAATTCGCAATGTGTGTGTATATATATATATATATACTACTACCTGTGAGCATGCACAGAAATAATAATTTTGTTATAAATATTATCACGCTTGGTGACGGTCATCTAAAAATACGATAATGTTCATATTTAAGAGTATATTATAGTAAAATATTAAAATGTTTTTTTTTTTTTTTTTTAATTAAAATATTGAACTGAAATTTTAAAATTCAGAACTTTTTGTTAATACCTTTTCTCCATAACTATTAATGACTCAGAATAATGTATATATAGCAATAGTATTATTGTTTTTTAATGACGGAAAAAGCACATTGGAATTAATTCGTACGTATTATTGTTTTCTCGCCTCACCAAACAAGAGAGAAAGAATTAGATTATTAAATTATAATATTATTTTACTAAGTAATTAATTTAAAACGTAGTCAATGTTAACAATTTTTATACAGTTAAAAATTACTTTATTAAATGCATTAAATAAAACCCGCGCTATTGTTTCTTTATTATATAATATATAAAATTTTTGAGAAAATTTCCTGTGAATTCTCATTGTTTCCAATCTTGACTGACCATTCCCGTAACGATGCTCTTTATGTGTGGCCGCGTCAAAAAGCCCTGCTGTTGTTATTACTGCCAGCCTCAGACATTATTAATGCACACAACGTTTTTTTATATATACATAATAATATATTATATACCTTGCAAACTTATAACATATACGCACCTGGTCGCGAGAAGCAGACAAGCCAGGAATGCGATTTATATAATTTATAATATGTTTTTTATAACAACTCAAGCTGTAGTAATGTTATGTTTAAAACTATTGTTCTGATTGAAACTTGAGTATGATTGTTATGTAGCTTTTATATATTATGTATGACCTAATTCACATTCCTATATTCGATAATAAAATAACTTAATATTTTATATATATCATATATACAATATATTCAATATATAATATATATATATTATACAGAAAGATTCATTCTTTTACTGTCTGATAACTAAATAAGTGAATTG
The DNA here is from genome assembly GCA_949825025.1 of Siphlonurus alternatus. Lineage (NCBI taxonomy): Eukaryota > Metazoa > Arthropoda > Insecta > Ephemeroptera > Siphlonuridae > Siphlonurus > Siphlonurus alternatus. Next base: position 21,159,616 of record OX463780.1, read on the forward strand.
TATTGTGCTTCATACAATATTATATATAAATATTAATACTTAAACAGTTAAGACACTGAGAAAAATGTATCAATGTGGGCATATTATAGAGATCATTTCTTCATTATACCTACATAAATGTGAAATTTCCATCGATACTTGATACCTTATGTATATAATACAACATAAGTTATAATATGTTAAAATGTATTGAAGCCATTATTGATAAAAATTTAAAAGACTAAAAATTTACTCCTCATAATCTGATTTCAAAGGTAATACTTTTTTTTTTCAGTGTACTGTACACGGTCACACTTAATATCAGTATGCAGTTCATGCAGTCAATCATGCTCTTGATATTCTCTATACATCGATGATGACGTACGGAAGGTGCTTAAGAAGTTTTGCCACAAAGCTATACTTCACACACTCTATTTACTGAGAAATTTTTGTAATAAACTGTTTCAATCGAAGTTAAATATAATCATTCAAATGTGCGTGGCAGTCATAAAGGACAAAGAAGTCAAAGGACTGAAAGGAATGTATTTATTATAGTTATTTTAGTATCTAATAAATATTTAAATTTTCATAGGATTTGCTAATACAGATCAGTACAAACACAGACTATTAATTAATTGTTGCTAATTAATGCAAATAACCTTCAGTTATTTTGATTTGAGAAAAATTTTATGAAATGAAATGAATTTATAATTTGATATTTCAATGTGGGAGGACTTTTTAAAATTGTATATACTTCTTGGGCGCGATTCACGAAGCAGTTAGCCAGGTTTCTAACCACGTTTAGCTTAATCACGTTTAATATAGGTGCGGTTTAATACGTAAAACAGGTATAGTTAAACGTGGTTAAGCTAAACGTGGTTAGAAACCTGGCTAACTGCTTCGTGAATCGCACCCCTTATATCTTCATAACTTTGCAATACACCTTTTGAAACATAGATTTTATAATGTACGGAAATTGAGATATCAAACAATATAACCCGCACTCCCATTGATATAATCATGGATTGTGGTGAAAATGTTTAAAAATAACAAACAAAAAAGAACAAAAATAAAAAATGTTGTCAATTTCGTCATCAGTGTCGTTAAAATGTTACATTCTGTTAACATATTTTCATTCTGTCTATATCAATATACATATTATGCTTCTTTAGAAAAGTAAAAAAATAATTACACAGTTTTATAACGATAACCCTTCCCTCTTTTTTAAATAAAATTACATGCTATCTTTGTTAATAGAATTTTATGTAATTTCTCGTATTATAGGCATCTCAAGCTTGCCTGTTATAGCGTAGTTTACCATCAAGAATTGCTAACTAAGAAGCCCGCAGACAGTAGCAATGAAACCTTAAACTACGTAATTTCCAATTGTAGTTAGTTATGTCGTAATTATTGCACATAACTAAGTTTTCGTCTACATTGGACCTCCTACATAGAAAACCATATAATAAAAGCTTTTGTAGCTTTGGCTACTACTTTTCAGTCTACTGAACGTCCAAGTCTACTTGCTGTGTGTCCATTCCAGCCAGTAAAGAGGTATAATATAAAAGTCGGTGCCGACCCACCGCCACTATGGCACTCGCCTTTTGTTGATTTGTTTTATTTTTTGCGCTTTATTCGAGGAGCAAGTCAAACTCGCCGAGTCTTTGTATGTCCCTGTGGCTAGTGGGCCGCCCCCCGCGACCTATCCATCACCCGACGTCTCTTTTGCTGAGGCCACACACCAGACGAAAAGTAGACGTCACGTACGATTGTGTGTATTATAATACACTTTCAGTCTCATAATGACGTCATTTGGTGTCAATTTTCTTAAACATGTTACAACCTGCCATTTCCTTTTTACATTTAAATTGTTATTATTATTATATACAACCATATTTTTAATGCTTTTTTTTTTTCTAAACTCATTTAAAAATGTTATGCTGAGAAAATAAATTTAAAACAGTTCGTCATAAAAAAACAAAAGTCATATTATAGAATAAAATTTAAATAGAAAAGTAACTTGATAACATTTTAAACTTTTAAGTAAATAATAATAATAATTAAAATATCACTTACATACATGGAAATTCGCACAAAGAATTATAAATCTGTGTGTGAGGTCTGTATACAAATGCGTTATGTCTTATAATTTTTTTATGTTTTTTTTTTTTTTTGTATATTATATTTATATACCGCATAGGTCTATTTGAAATATCTTTTTACTGTTAAAAATTTCCAATCCGTCTGAAAAAAAGAAGTTTAAGTATATAATACATTTATTTTTTTATTTATATTTATATAAGGTAAAGAGGAAAGAGGAGTGTGTGTGTCAGCAGACAAAAGACGTGCGTTTTATTGCTCTCATTGTGGTTGTGAGCGTGTGAGTGCGCGCTGTAATAGCCGAGGTAACGTGGTGCGCGCGCATTCCGGGCCACATTCCTCGCGACCGCGGTGGCCATGGTGCTCATGATCCCGCCTTTCCCACGTCCTGCTGCCTGCTGCAGGACCACTGGCTGATGAATAGCCCGCCATGCGTAAGCCATGACAGCTTTATATTCCTGCCTGTTGGTATATACAAGCGATAGATGACCACCGCCGCCCGTCGCCGCCGCAGCATCGAAATTGTCAATCTATTGTTATTAATATCCGCCATTTTGGTGCTTTTTAGTTATATTATTCTACTGCGTAATAATAATTACACATATATTTATATATAAGACTTGTTTCTATATCATTTTATCGATGATAAATAAATATATACAAAACATTAATTTTCAAATAATGTCCATAAACCTTTTATGTTATACTTAAAAATGTTTATAAAATATAATAATATATACGTCAACACCTTTTATAAATTAGGTGTGATTTAAAATAGAGTGGCATAAAAAGCCAGATAAAAAGATACAAAAGAAACTTATAATTTTAAAAAATTAATATTTTTCTCGGTTACTAAACTATTTAATACTTTTAATTTAATATTATTGATACTATTGAAGAAAATAATTACACTACGAGTAATGATAAAACAGTGTAATTATAATTCCAAAATCATTTTATTTCGATAATAAGTGCAACGAAAAGTATTGAAACTTATACATTTATATTATATTGTATCGAATTTATCATAAATTAATTAAATGAGAGCTATATTAATATTTATAGTTACATTTATCTTCCAAAAGAACACAAAATTTATTCTTATTGTTAAGTTTTTTTCAATAATATTACATTATATATTGATTAAATAAACCACCATGCAATATTTTATACAATAACAGGAAAAAATACAATCATTAACGAGTGTTTTTTTCATATAACATATATAAAGCTTTCATAATATAACATAATTTTTTTATAGCACGCCTCCTAAAAATGTGTTAATACGTATTTTTTTGTGAGGCAATAAAGCGGCCGCGGCGCACGGCAAATCGTTGACTTTACACACCACATCCAACACGTGCTCACGTAATTAGCGTGACGTCATTTTTATTGAAGCTACTGCTGCAGTGTTGACCGTAGTTAACGTGCAACCTTTGTGCATAATTATAAACTCAAAGGAGTTTGACCAGGTTGCCCAGATACCAGGGGCACAATACAACGCGGTGTTTTAGTGCCCCCTACCCTATAATTCCATGATATTCTTGTTTGTTTGTTTTTTTTTTCTTTTTTTTTAATTCCCTCTACAACAATGTATTACAGAACCCAATAAACAATTATTATTATTATAGCCATGCAGTCATACATTATATTAATATCCTACATTATAGGTAATTGCACCTAAAAAAAAATCACTGTGTTAAAACCAAGATGGCTGCCATGTGCAACTTAACAACAATTGTGTAACTTTTAATGTAATATGAATATTATACATTTTTAAGTACAAAACTTTTTATTTAATCTCATATATTATTATAATAAAATATCCCTTCCCATTTTTTTCTGCATGCGAGTTATTTATTTTTCTTTGTTCATTATTAATAATATAATACTGTACTTCTTATTTTATTTCTATTTATTCAAAACAATATAATATACGTAAGTATAAGTTCTATTGATTGGTTGGTATATTTTGGGACAATTGACACATTTTGGAATATACAAGTTCATATAAATATGATAGTTGATGTATATATAACTAAAAAATTCTACTTACATTTGCCACATGATTTATAAATAACATTATATTCAAATATTAGTTTCAATATTATTACAGGTTTAAATTTGTTTTTCTTGTCTCTGCAAAAAGAGATTTTAAAACCGCAACGTTGCAAACTAAACCATCGCACGTTGTCTACAGAAAGAAAAAATAAGGAAGAGAGAGATTACTTTCCCACGCTCCCCCTTCTTTCCTCCTCCGCACCCCCATCGCCGGTGCGTGGACCACTTAATAGAAAGAGAGTTGGTCATTTTACGCTTGTGACATCAAGCGCGCACCCCCGCCACAAAACGTCTCGTCTTTCAACAGCAGCAAAAGCTCTTGTGAATAGGAATCTTTAGCGTGCATCGATGACGGTCACCCACCCATCAGCCCTCACATGCGTGTGAAAATTTTACACAGGGATTCTATTTTATATACACATACCTCAAGTGTACCTGTCTACGCATATTATAAGAAGATCAGTAAACTTTTGACTATTTTTTTGTTATACAAGATACTTTTTTTTATATAATATAAATAAATATTAAAAAGCTTATAGATGTCTATCAATACATTTCAGCTTAAGATGATTAATTATTTATTATTAGTGAGAGTACGTGCTAAAATTTTAATGTGTTTATATAATCTGATTTTTTTTTATCTGATAAAAACATGTTGTATTCTATTATATTTTTACTTCAAATTGTATATGATCTTTTTGCTAGGGTAAAAAAAAAATATACCTGAGGTCATATTTATGATAAAAAAAAATGAAAGTATATAGTGACATTATAAACAAAAAACAGAAAACAGTAAACAGAAAACATATGAAACTATTATAGTTTCATATATTTTTTAACAAGGTTACATAAGAAATTATTATTGATTGCATGATGGCAAAATGTACTGAAATATATTGTTAAAATTTATAGCTTGAAACTATTTATATAAAATTAAAGTGAAATTAAACTGAGAAAAGTTTATAAGGAAAACATTTACTTTTGACGGGTCATCCCAGACTTAATTATTTGATCACATTAACAAGCATAAAAACATAAACACAGTAATCTTATTATATTTATATTATTATAACTATCAATATTTAAGACCTTTTATATTGCTGCACCAATTAATTATTAATGCAGTGGGATAATTTAACCATTGTTTTACTCATGCAATCGCACATTAGGACCCGGCCCCCGAACGGAAAAAAGGGGGCATACATTGTAGCTTTTTGTGTCCCTCCCCCTTACCCTTCTCCCACAGTGCTGGACATGCACTTTGGGTCCTAAATCGCGTTTGTAAGTGCAGAAAGATTGTAAGTAATAGGGCATGATGGTTAATAGTTTAGCAATTATCCATCGGTTCATCATGCAGTGCAAACTTAATATACTGCAATAATAATATTTCTATTTCTTTGTTTATAACATTTTATTCGTTTTTTCTTTTTTTTTTTTTTCTTTAATACTGCAGCTTATTTAGAAAGCAGTGAGCTATTAAATTATACAAGACACATTGATGAAATATTTTCCTAATAGACAGGTAGCAGAGGGACAAAAAAGCGCTCGTGTCATGCGACTGTGCCGGACATTTAGCTGCTACACCTGTGGCCGCCGCGGTCGCCTGCTTGCCTTATACTCGTCGCTCTCGCCGCATCTTTATACTGTAAAACATTGCCAGGTGTGTGTGTTAAACCTTTGTAACTTTTTTTTTTCTTTTCTTTCATTTCCAATATATATAAATATATAAAAGAGACGACTATAGAAGAATAAAGAAAAGTTTTTGGCATAAGCAAGCAAAATTCCATCGCGCGCTACATGCTCGCGCCCATTTCAATTAGTTTTCTACACGGATCTCTTCTTATAAAATGCATACCATGTATATTGTACATATATTTTTATATAGTATATATTGAAATAAGAAGGTGAAGGTTTGTGAACAAATTGTACTCTCTTCTCTCTCTCTCTCTCTCCTCTCTCTAGCTCTCTCTCTCCATCTCTTTCCCTCTCCCCCCCCCGTCCCCCCCAAGTTCGCGAGGTCACCGTGAGCGCCAGACTGAAATGGCGCGATGCTGTATGAAGGTGGTGGCTGGCGGACACGGGAGGTGAGGCCTCATTAGCCGCCATGGTGTCCGCCGACCCGCCCCCACCCACGCGCACTGTAAAGACGAGCGGCGGTGGCGGACACGGGAGCCTCTACTATACTAGATGATGATGATGATGATGAAGCCATAGAGATCAAGTTCGCGTTCCTTTGTTGAGCCATCAAAGCCGACCTGCCTGCTGCTTGCTTGGACTGACTCTCCCACAGCCTTGGCTGTTGTTACTGCTGCTGGTTGCCTTTTCGTGCTTCACCGCCACTATATAGGTAGACACTTAATTCTATTCTATATAATGATAAAGCCATATAGAATATATGATAGAACAAGATTTTTTTATTGCGTGACTATACTATTTTTTTTTTTTAATCCTAGTTACATTATTAATTTTTTAACATACATATTGAATATTATAGTTCAAAACATCATATAAAATGAATTCATATGATTATTATAAAGGAATATTAAAATTGTTTTTACAAATAAATCACAATATTTATGTGTGTGTGTTATATCTGTGTATATGATCTATATAATTTATATATAATATAATATATGTATATATATTAGAGAGAGAGAGAGAGAGAGAGAGAGAGAGAGAGAGAGAGAGAGAGAGAGAGAGAGAGAGAGAGAGAGAGAGAGAGAGAGAGAGAGAGAGAGAGAGAGAGAGAGAGAGAGAAATATAGAAAAAGTCTTTAAAAATATTCATTAGTATTGATAAATTTTAACAGCAATGTCCTTAAAAAAAATATATGCAGCAACTATTGAAAGACACAAAAATTTTCGATTATTTCGATATACTTGAAACAATAGAATGTTCTTTTGTCTTAACATTGAAATTTGCAGGTGCCAAAAAGGCTCATGACTATTCTACAACAATGATGACATGAGCCGGATTGACGTCATTGTCACAAGACGTAAATAAATTTTAGATCAAGCGCGCTGTTGAGCAGGAGGGAATTGTTATAGTATTCGATGCACGAAGCATGGAGAAATCTCATGACCGCCGCCGCAGCAGACCGCTCCACGTGTATCTGGTTATTTGAGACTTTTAGTGGCAAACCAATATCTTATGCATGACAAAATAAAATCTTATATCGATTAAACTTGAAGTTCTTATGCTATAACATAGATCAAAATTTGAAAATTATTTTACCTTCCTAAATTATGTAGGCTATAGCTCTGTTATTATTATTATTAATTATAAGTATAATAATTATATTTTAAGTTCTGTGTTGTCTCACTAATTGTTAAGTTACTGATTTTTTTTTAAGCTACAATGTTTGATCTTTTTTAATTTATTAATATGGATAATATATACTGATATTATTTAAAAAAAATTATATTAAGTCTTTTACTTTTTTATTAAAGGAACCATGGAAATCTTAGTTGAGATGGTCAGTATCTGACCTCCTGTGAGTGTACAATCCTTGACAATATATAGTTCGTTAAAAATGAAACTGGATTCAAAGGTATACACGTAGAAAATTTATTTTTATACACTTGCAGAGAATAGGTGTGTATTATATAATTTATTCACATGTTCGCAACATTGCCCTATATTATACTTGAACATATATTTGGAGACTTGGTATAAGAGTTATAACACGAATGAACAGTAAACGTTGCCATGATCTCATGTTCCCTTAGGGAAATATAGGACATTTTTTTCATGTGTGTCAGTACTTCTGCAAATTTCCTGAGCATATTATAATAAACGTTCTATGAATGTTGTGTCAGATGTCAGATATCAGGCGTTGCCAACTAGTACATGTATATAATATATATATTCTATATATATAAAAATGGAGACACACTGAACTTAAAATATTTGTAAATTTCTATCACTGATGGTCTTTTTTTACCTACCAATTTTTATAGCAAATCAGGCAAGGGTATAATTAACAAGCATCTGCATATGACTGTTTCCATTTAACTGCAATGGCTATACAATTGTTCATTTCTCTATTTATAATTCTAAAACTTATTACATCCTGACTTCTTTCATTGCTGGGTCCATGATATTTTTATTGCAAATCAGTTGAATTCACAACATCATCGTGAACTAATGGGGTACTGACCAAAAAAAAAGTTTCAAGTTTTTGTCAACGTTTCAAAAGGCACGAGAATTTCATGAAGAACGAGCCCTATTACAGCATTCTACGACAATTTCCTGATTTTATATGAATTTTTAAAACCTCTAAAAAATGACGTCATAGCATTGAATCTTAAATAGGAAAATAGATCAGTTAACATTGCCAAATCCCATACTTAATATTGAAATGTAACCAAAACTTCATTTGCAAGGTTTTTAGGTGCTAGAATCACGATAATGAAGGTTTCAAATTCCTACCTCAATAACTTTTCATTTTAGCAATGTTAACTGATGCATTTTCCCATTTAAGATTCAATGCTATGACGTCATCAAAAAAAGTTTTAAAAATTCATATAAAATCAGCAAATTGTCGTAGAATAGGGCTCGTTTTTCATAGAATTCACAGTACTTTTTACTAGTATTGCTAACTCAAATACCGGTCAGTAGCAGTACCCCATTAGCATTATTCGTAATATTATCATGCACGGGAGAAATTTGAAAAAGTTTCTTTTTAAAAGACAGAGAGAGAGAGAGAGAGAGAGAGAGAGAGAGATATGCAAGCGATAACTTTGGTATCAAAATCCTATCATTTTTTTAAATGATCATATAAATGCAGTATATTTTTCAAGCACGGTATAAAATAATTGCTCTATTCAATAGTGCCCAAGTTAGAATTTATTAATTGAGTGTATCCTTCAACAAAAAGTCAATTTTTTCCTCCTTCTATTTACGAGTCTAGAGTTTCTGATCTGCTTTTTTTATATTTTTATTATGGCTCCAGAGAGTCGATCATTTAGTACAATAGTGCCCCCCCCCCCTCACCTCCCCCTCTCCGGAGATAGGCCAGACTGCGTTGAATAGGCTTTGTGATATACGGTGAGCCCCTCCCTCACTCGCTATATGGCAACACAGACGGCGACGGCGGTGCTGGTTTTTGTTTTTCACCTTATCTCAGATATGCCATCTTATCGATCTTTAAAAAAAAAAAATTGTACACAATATCCTTTCTTAGAAGCAAGTAAAAATTATCTAATAACCCTCTTACGTTTGACTTCTGTGATAAAAAAAAAAATTGCGGTGGGGAACAAGTTGCAACTTGATAAAGAAAAATATATTACAAAAATTTTAAATGTACCATTGATTTGTGAGAGGCGTTTGCATGAAGACCTGTGATCGAGACCTCTCTGCTTATTATGTGTTGATGTATATTATTTTCTTGCAACGTCTGCAGTGAATAGTGCAATACACGGTGGTGAGGCGAGTGCATGAGAGATTTTCTCTTGGCGCGTGTGACAGTCTCCGTGGTGTTTGACGCAACTCCAAGTACATGCAGCAATGCAATCTACATCTTTAATATGGTCCCGTCGTCGTCTACTGTTAGTTATTACATCAGTAAGAAGAAATGTTATTCTATACGAGTGTTACTTGCAACGAAATAAAATGTTTTCACGATGGGGAGGATTGTGACGTCACTGGTGCTCATTTGGACCTTTTCTCCGTTGTTGCATATAATAAGGGAGGCTGTTGCATGGTGTGTGCTCTGTGCGGTGCTCGCGTGCTGTCTGCTGCTGCTGATCCACTCACTCATTTGCTACTCCTCCTCCCTCCTCCGCCACTCGCTCCCTTCCCTCGCTACCGCCGCCGCGTCTGCCCTCCTCACCACGCTACACTATTCCCGTGCCGGCGCTGCATCGTCGTTCGTTCGTCGTTGGTGCCGCACTAGCACGCCGGCACGCTGAGTAGAAACAGCAGCAGCAGCAGCTCTGTGCTCACCACGCGAGCCAAAGTAGACGCACAGTAGTGCAGTCGTCCGTGATACCAACAGTGTTCGTGTGAATCTCCCGCAGTTACCGTTACCTGCATATACAGTGATTGTGAGCTGATTTCGTGTAACTTGAGTTTATCAAAAAAATTAATTAGTATTATCAACATCAAGTGGGTTATAAGTTTATTATAATTATTTATAAAAAAAATACCAACCCTTGTTTGTTTTTAATAATTGGAGAACATTTTTTTTCTTAAATGTTGTATAAAATAAGAAAAAGTGCTATACTAAAGTTTACTTTCTTTGTCTCCACCCTTACGAGTTTTGTTTGAGAAAAATTCGCAAGACTTCCCTACTTTTTATTATTATTATTTCAACTACTATACTACTACTACTACCTCTTTTCTTTTAAAAACCATCGGTCTTCTTCGTTTGTTTCTCCTCTCTCGCGAGTTAAAAGAGTCAGCAGCATCAGGCTGTCGCCGCCACCGTCGGCGCGCCCCTCTTTCTTGAAGAGAGAGAGAGAGAGCTTACTCCTTCCCGCGGTAGTCTCCAAGCATGTCTACTACTGATGCCAGTGCACGGGCTGAGGTGAAGCCGCCAACAGCTGGCTTGAGCAGTTCCTCACGCGCCGCCACAGCCGGACCGCTGCCCCTTCAGGCAGTCGGATGGCTGTGTCCCCGCCGATACTTATGTTAGCCATGAAGAAGGTGTCATCTCAACATTCACCTTATTTTAATTTATACCACCATAATAATTCAAGGACACAAAAAAATAATAATAATAATCATTATTATTATTATAATAATAATAACTTTATTAGTAATATTATTCAAAATCTGTGCTATTCATGGTGGTTTTTCTTTATATTTTTAATATTAATTATTACAACTGAATCTACTTCAACAATATTAACATCAACATCATCAACAACTATTATAACATCAAGTTGTTCATCAAGACAAATTAAATCACTTCAGTTTGAAGATGCTGGATCTAAAGCATATATAGCTCAAGTTGTGTTTAAAGGTCTTATTAAATTTCGTACTCCAGTTGATCAACAAGGATTATATGAAGCATCATTTTTAATTCAACAACCAATTAAAGGTTTTGCACAGTTACCTAAGAAGAAAAGGAGACGTGTTCAATTTGCTTCTTCGCCTATGACAAGTGGTGGTACGGTAGTGACGCCTTCTTGTAGGCACGGTGTTATCGCAGCGAATCTCGATACCAACGTTACGTATTTGGTGTTCGCCGATCGGGCGGGTGGTCACCAACTTCGAGTATTGGCGCCACCTTTACCGGCAACTAGGAGGCACGAAGACGCAGTTGAAAAAACTCTCTGTAACAACTGTGGTAAGTACTCATTTGAATTATTTTCTTATTTAGTCCCAGCAAAAAAGAAAAAAAAATGAATATATATATATATATATATATTTTTTTAACATGTAGTATGATGACACCACACCCTGCAATGACAAATGATCATAAACCCGTCGTATGTCGTTTTATTTCGTGTCTGTTATATTATTTCTTCGTGTGTGTTCTTTATATTTTGTTATTATATATCTTAGAGAGAGAGAGAGAGAGAGAGAGAGAGAGAGAGAGAGAGAGAGAGAGAGAGAGAGAGAGAGAGAGAGAGAGAGAGAGAGAGAGAGAGAGAGACTTCAAGTTCTAATAATTCTAGCTCACTATGACTTATTAAAAAAAAATTTTTTTTCGTGTACGTATTTATAATTATATACATCTCTTAAGTTTAATATAACGCTAGCTATAGTAGTACTCTTCACAATACAATATACACCTACTTTGATGGATGACTTTAATATATTTTATTATTATTGTTATTATTTGTTAAAAAAGTTTTTCTATAACGATCATGATGTGCTGCGCCACGCATATATAACGATTATTCATATTTGTGTATGCGTATATATGACTTTTAAATCAAGAGGCATAAGGTGTTATATAACTACGCGTAATGAATTATTTATAAAGTATATAATACAACTTAATTATCATATTATATATTACTTTTAAATATTATAAATACATGAAGCAGTTTTACTATTATTGAAGTAATGTTCTAATATATATATATATATATATATATATATATATATATATATATATATATATATATATATATATATAATAATACAATAGTTTGATATGCACGTCCATGCATACGATGAGCAACGCCCAGTTACTTCCTCTGGGTCTATTGTGTCGTCTATAGTAAGCTTTACATGCATGTATCATGTCTCTCTGTAGTTCATAATAAAATAGTAATCCTTTCAATAATGAGATGATATTATACTATTTCAATAACACGTGTATACTAATTAATCCGTACTTATTTCGTACACCTTGAGATCGGATCTTTGTTCTTTCTTTTTTGTTTCTGTTTTTTTTATCGATAATTTTATCTTATTATTAGACATTATTAGATTGCTTAAATGTGTACATAGCTACAAATTAATAGTTGTTATATATAATAATAATAACTATTTTATTCTATAAATTGTTTTTACATGTTCTCTTTTTAGTTTAAAATATTTTATTGTATAAAAACTGTTGAAGGCATCGTAATATTTTAAAAATGAAGAAAGTATTATTAAATTAAAATTATTAAATCAAAACATATAAAAATTTTGCTTATTATTTAAAATAGTACAGACTACTGTTATTATTTATTCTCCATACTAAATAAAAATTATATATATTATACAACTTCAAGTTTCAGTTTCAGTTTAAAAAGTTTATTTTTTTATTGTATTTTTTAATATACTGTGATTTTTATCACAGTACAATAGATACACATAGTCGAGTCAGATAAAAATATCTATACACTCACATCAACCTTGATTATTGCATGTTTGCTTAAAAAAAAACAAAAAAAAAACTAAATTTAAAAATATTTCCCTTAAAATGTTGAGCGGAGAGAATAGGCAACTTTTTGAGCAGCCCCGTATTGAGGGTTGCATAGGATCTCTACTGCCCCTATTTAAAAAAAAAATAAGGGCTTACTTGGTATATTTGTGTCATTGATGTCACTACTGAGTGATAGAATGACGTTATCTCTTTATCAAATCAGCGACATCATCAATGATGTCGGAGGATTCTTTTTGAACATGCTGGAAACTATAACGCCCATCTGTATAGTGTCATATTTATCTCAAATTCTGCAATGTTTATTATCTGGAAACAAAGTTCATTATATACCACACGATTTCTGTTATTTAAAAATAGCACTTTAATTAAATTTTATTCATTGCCTTTTAAATATATAAATATACACTGCAAAAAAAAAGTATTTGACTTCCAGTATTAAGGGCATTGGGTGTAGCACCGGTAGTTGGCAACACTGACGTATCTTCACCATGTTAATTTTTGATCATTGCTCCTAGGAGTAATTTTTATGCTAGAGCTAAGCTGATTGCTGTAGTATCAAGATAATTAGTAGCCCAAGTGCACAATTTGGCTAAATAAAGCCTGATTTAGAAAAAAGTATTTTTTAGTATTTTTTTAAATTTACATGCATTTTTCTAAAATATAAAAAAAAATACTTTTCTTTAAACCAGGCTTTATTTAGTCAAATTGTGCACTTGGGCTACTAATAGACAATAATGGCTGCATTTTTTTATTTCATAATTAGAAAATATACATTAAATTGAACTTTTCTGAATTTTTTCAGATTTTTTGGAGTGCGGGAACTAATTTTAAAAAAATATTTAAAATGTCTGAATTTGGGTGGTACACCTGATGGGACAACCGTGACGTCATCGACAGCCAATCACAGCACGACAAATGACGTCACGGTTGTCCTATCAGGTGTACTACCCAAATTCAGGTATTTTAAATATTTTTTTAAAATTAGTTCCCGCACTCCAAAAAATCCGAAAAAATTCAGAAAAGCATAATTTTAGGTATAGTTTCTAATTATGAAATAAAAAAATGCAACCATTATTGTCTATTATCTTGATACTACAGCAATCAGCTTAGCTCTAGCATAAAAATTACTCCGAGGAGCAATAATCAAAAATTAACATGGTGAAGATACGTCAGTGTTGCCAACTACCGGTGCTACACCCAATGCCCTTAAACAATGTAATTCATAAAATTTAATTTAATTTATGTATTAATAAAATTAACAAAATTTTACTTAACGTGAAAATTTTAAAAAAAGTTGTAATGAATAATAATAATAATAATCTTGCAAGTAGATTTATGTGCATCGTTAATTGCATGTAATTTGAAGCATGAAGCTGCGTAATATTTCCATTAATGAACATGTTAAATTATACTGCAATTTTCACCCATTTTCAATTTTCTTAATTTTTCTCATTTTTTCATCAATTTGACTTGATTGCCTAATTAGCTATGAATATATGAAAATTCATTTTTTTTTAATAAAAATAAAACTCTTATAAAAAAAAATAAAAAAAAAATCTGTAAAATAAAACTCTTTATTTCTCACATCTATACATGAAAATTTGGAGCGCATTATAATAAGTAATAAATAAGTTTATGGATTTTTGTATCTTAGATTTTTCATGTTGCATGTTCATTCATTTTTCTTTTTTATTTTTCCTTAGTTAAAAAAAAAGTGAACAAAGTTTTTTTTCTTTTTCTTTCTTTGCTTGCACAAAATATTATAATAATTCAATTTTAGAGGGAAAAGAAACTGCATGTTAAACAATAATAATGACTTATATAGATGCCAAAAGGTGTGAAGTTTTCTTTTGAGCTTTACATGCTTTTCAACTGAACACTTTTTTTTCTATGATAGTATAGAATTGTAGTATAGAAATTGGGTTTATAACTATTTTAATACTCTATAGTATAGACAGAAAAGTATATAAAAAGTACAGTCATAAAAATACATACTGTAACAGAGGAATGGAAACATTTCATTTGTACATTATCAAATAATAGTAATAATATTAATGATGATGATGATTATTATTTCTATAAGGTTGTAAAGTTCGGTGACCTATTCTATTTGACATTTGAAAGAAGAAAAAAAATAACAAGTTTTATGAAGCACTTAATATTGGGACAATGCTAAGTTAATTCCCATGCATAATAACAAGGCATGCTACAATAGTAGTAGTATTGAAATGTATGCTACGTTTGTTATACAATTTAACTAAGGGATTTTCTATATGCGCTGTGCATAATACCACAATAATGCTGTTCATTATGGCTATGTGTTATGCTTCGCTCTCTTCATTTGTTTCTTACCTTACGGCATCTTCAGAACTCTCTCCCGACGCTTGATTTACACTGACTTAATGACGTGTATGATGCACAATCAAAATTATAAAACCTTGACAAGAAAAGCTTTTTAATAGCTTAACTATGTAATAAAATATAAAATAATACTTTACCATGTTGTATGATGATGATGATGATGATGATAATAATAATAATACTTTACTATCTATTATATATATAATATAGAATCATATATTTATACTTATTTGCATGCATGTATACAGTAAGAAAAATTTCTTATTCAACTCGGAAATGTATTGTCTACCTGCATGATATACACATAGTGTTTATTAAATTTCATATATCGAACTGAATGTGTATAGCCTGATGATGTACGTACATCATGAGTCAAAATACTTCTTGCTCGCTATCAATTAATTCACCCTCTTTGACTCTTTCGAGTGCTTTTTATGTATTGTTTGTATATATTTTTTTACAATATTTATAATTTAATTTAAAAAAGAAAAATGTAGAGAAAGTACAAAGACTATATTATATCCAAAACATCAAGTTTCTTGTTGATATACTACTGCAGTTTACAATTTCCCTTATAATGGCATAAGTGCTAATCTTAATTAACATTATTGTTGCATCATTATCATGCAGTAGTATACATGTGACTTGCATATGAACTAAAAACTCAAAATAATACCCGGATATAGTACATAATATAGTCTATGTAGAAGGTACAATTTTTTTAAAATTAATTATTTCTCTGGTGACCCTTACTGGCACGTCACGCCTCGAGCTAATGATGGCAGATTGACTCAATCTCTTCCACCATGCAGCACGGCTGCAGCGTGCAGTGCTTGCATGCACGCGGCCGCCGCTTGTCGTCTTTAGCTGATCGCTTCTCCCTCTCACCGCTGCATGCATGCTTTTCTTTTTGTTCACGATCGTGCGGCCGGCTACATCTCCTTTTAATTGACTCACCCCTCCTCACCTTGCTTCTTTCCTGTCGTCTTTCTTTTTGTCACCTCTGACCTTATATATACTGCTTCTTGCTTTTATATGGTTCCCTATTTTTACTCTCTTCTTCTAAACAACTGACCTTACTCAATACTATGTTACGAAACAGGATTAACAGCTTACCAATCAGGTACCATAAGTGACAATAACGTACTTACTGCAGTGCTATATTGTTACTGAACTTTTATAATTGGCTAACAACACATACTGCACGTATACAAAAAGAAACAAGATTATAATTGTTATAATGACACATGTGTGTTTTCTTTAAAATATAAAGAATTAAAAAAAAAAAGAATAGAAAGAAAATAGCTAGCAGAAAATGACAACAATTTTTAAAGCATAGCTCATTAATTAAAATTATTAATTAATTGCCTGTTAAAGATTCTCTTGTGTTATTTTTATGGGTGTCTTAACTCATTGCGTATTATCCTTAAATGTTCATAAACACTAAATTTGTTAATTTTATGATAATTAAATTTAATTTAATTAAAAAATTTACACAAAAATTTTACAAAAATTTGGAAGTTTCTTCGTTTACATTTTAATCACACTCTTATATGGCTATTATATTTCTAGTGTTATTTTTTTCTTTAAAAAACTGGCTATTTTCGGTAAAAATAGCAACCAAAAGGGTAGTTATATAAATAATTTAAATTATTTAACATGATTAAAGAATATATTAGTACAAGAGAATGATCCTTGTTGAGATCACGATGTAAAAATTGTGAATGGATATTCCTTAATAGTTCCAGTTTGAACCTTGCTATTCAGGTAAGACAATATTATAAATTTCAAACTTAAAGTCATCAAAAATTAATTCCTAGAAATTTGCAATGTCGTGGATGTCATTCTATCAATTCATACGTGTATATAAACTTCATAAGTATGCGAAGCATATATATAGAGAGAGGAAGATTAAAAAAAAAAATGCAAAATCCATGGAATAAATCATAGAGATTATATAACAGAAATAAAATCATATATAGAGTAGTGCAATGAACAGAGGAAAGAGATATGAAACATTGGGGGACATTCACAAAGCAATTTAACCCCCACTTTAGCCCCGATTTTTAACCCTGGTGCTAAACATGGTACTAAACCAAGGGCTAACCATGCTAAGCTCATAGTTTAGCACCATGTTTAGCACCAGGGTTAAAAATCGGGGCTAAAGTGAGGGTTAAAGTGCTTTGTAAATGTCCCCCATTAATTCTTGTTCAAAAATTCTAACAAAATCTTGCATGCTCTCGATCTGACGAATTTATGCATGAATCTTACAAATAATGATTTTACTTGATGCCATGATTGTCTTGATTGACTGCACCACTACATCAAGAAGGCCATGAAAAAACACGAGGACTTAATATGACGTTTCGATGTTAGCCATGTTTGACGCTACCAGCAGACATGACCGACCATCTTTGCACGCTGCAAGAAGGTCATGCAACAACACGAGGATGACACCAGTAGGTCATCTTGAATGCACGCTCTGATGGTGCATCGTGCCCTCAGCTACTCTTTAATTGTCGAGCTGATTGGCTGACTGAACATTATATTAATGTTTTTTACTGTATACTTGAAATTAACAATTAACAATAAAAAAATTTATAATATAATTATTATAATTAGGTAATTAAAATCATAAAATAAAATATGTAAATGAATTAAATTAAGGATCACGGTTAAAAAGAAATAGACAATACATCATGAAATATTATAAGAAAAACATTATATTAATAATTTGATTTACTGAATAGACATGAAAAATTCACACAATATGTTAATTGTAAAATATATTTTACAACATATTGTTATCTATATAATTATGTTTAACTATATAACATTACTTTGTGTATACGTAATTCGTACGTCATTTTTATTTACTCCTGATAATCTGCTATATACTATCAGTGTATATCCTAATGAATTATAGTATTATACGTCATTAGAGTCATTACTTATCGAAAGATTTTTATTAAATTTCAAGCTGGTTTTCTCTTAACCAATTGTCAGCAAGAATTTTCTTCTATTTGAGAGTAATTTATTCTGTTTGTATAATATTTAAATGCAAATACGGTCATTTCTCTAAAATGCAAATGGACTTAATTTTATTTTTCGAGGTTATGTACAGTCGCCGCTTCGGAAAATTTTCTGTTGCAGTCTTGTTAATCACCATGCCCCGTAAGAATAACACATGCAAGTGGGAAATTTTCCAAGACGACGAGTGTATTTATATATACAAACACACACACATATATATATATATATATATATATATATATATATATATATATAGAAATATATACCAGTACACAATCGTTGATATTCCTCAGTATATTAATTTTCATATTTTTTAATTAAATTGTAGTCTACATCAGGTTTGATTTGAAAAAAATACGTAAAGGAGGGGAACCGCTTTAACTTTTATATTTTTAATGTTTTATAAATAATATCAAAATTACTTGTGCACCAAAAAAATAGTCACCACCCTCAGCCTAAAGCCAGTTCAGCAGTTAATTTTTAAAAAGCGCGCCAAAGAAAATTGGGGCTTATGACGTTAAGCGCCATGATAGGTCAAGCGCAACCAATCGTGGTGCTTGACGTCATAAGCCCCAATTTTCTTCGGCGCGCTTTTTGAATGTCAACGGCTGAAGTGGTAGAAGGAGGAGGGTGGTGACTATTTTTTTGGTGCACAAGTAAGTTTGACATTATTTATAATACGTTAAAAATATAAAAGCTGAAGCGGTTCTCCTTTAATAATTAACTTCATAATATATAATATATTTTATTTACTTGTATTACATATACATGCATATTATATGACATGTTAAGTGATTACTATATCTATAAGTAGTAGTTACGTTTACCTCATCTATGTTATAATGCCTTACTATGGATGTGGTGCTATAGGTCATGACAAGCAGCGCATCAGCTTCTTCTTCTCTTGTTTGTGTCTCACGTGCATTGCTATATACTTGCAACATGATAAATCTTTTCTTACTAATTTAAAGTTATACTATATAACGTTCCAGTATAGGATATTGAACCTTCCGTATTGGCAAGTTGTCAATGGATGACTGAACATTGTTGTCGCTGGCCTCGATCTACGGCACGAGCTCCATCACTCTCAGCAAGCAGGACGCTGCTGCATCAACTCACTGCAGATGCTCGCTTTTCTCCCCCACCCGCACAAATCAAGCTCGTTTGCACTGCTTAGAAAGTAGTTAGTTGAAGAAGAAGATGCACCGCTTTACTATTAACTACGTACCAGGCTGTATATTATAATCAAGATTTTTTTTTTATTATTATTATTATATGAAATCTTGATAGTTCGTGACTTATAATTAAGACAGTAAACATACTTAATGGTATATAATGCAATTAATGGTATAATTACAACGTGTGTTGTTGTTGTTTTTTTAAATGAACAAGGAAGTTATTGATGATGAGAAAGTTTCAATTAATTATTTAACTTCAATATTATATAAAAGTATATATAATGAGAAAAAAATCTATTTATAATATTTATATTCCCTATATTTTATATCGTCATTGAAATTATCGTTGTATATTTCAAGCACATATTTTTTTTTAATAAATTTTCTTGAAAAATGATTGAAAGATTTCATATATATAAAAGAGACGTGGATATAAAAAAGAAAAAAAAAAAAAAAAAAAGTATAATTTCAAATTATAATTTATTTATAAACTCTTTAAAAACTTAAGACGAAGATTTTATTAAGTTAAGGTATTCAATGAGCATTTCAGTTTCAAGCCAGTTTAAACGATATCTTAGTCTAATTAATTAATTTAGTTGCATTTTCTTCACTTTAAGATTTACTTTATAACGCATATTCGTATATACACGTCTCTCTCTCTCTCTCTCTCTCTCTCTCTCTCTCTCTCTCTCTCTCTCTCTCTCTCTCTCTCTCTCTCTCTAACATGAATTAAATAATACGCACGACAAGTTTTTAATATTACAAATTATTTCTTTCTTTTCTATTTATTATAATCATCATCCATTTTTAAAAAAATATATGTGTAAGAAAATGATGTCATCACTTTTTGATAGGTAAATCATGTGAAGGATAATGTGGGGCCTCGTGTTGGGTGGCGCGAGCTAGGCGTTGAACCAGCTCGCGGGCTGGCGGGAGGGCGGACGGGGGGAAGGGGAGGGGGGCGTTGGGTTGTTTAGGCGGCCGCATTCAAAGCAGCATACAGAGTACCGCCGCCGTGGTATGGTTGCGCGGTGACCCGACTGGTGCCCCCCCTCCTGAAGTTCACGCCTCGCCTAACAGCAGCTGTGAAGTCTGCAGCCAGCGTAAAACTGAATTCACCAGACCAGAATCATTAGTGGCGGGAGGTCGTAGTCGCGGCCGCCGTGGTCAATTCTAACTTTGGGGTTTTGTTGTATATGTGATCCACTTTTCATTTTATTGCTATTATAATATATCCTGTCAAAAACTTTTATTTTTATATTCTAAAAATAAAAATTATTTTATATAGAAAAACAGAAACTTTGAAATTGGAATTTTGAGTCCAATTTTGAGCAAATTTTTATGAAGTGTAGTATATTATTATATCTCACGTATCGGTGAGATACGTTATTATACATGGCATAATTCATGCCCCCCACAGGTGGTATAGTGGCGGGCAATAATATTAACTCCATCATGCAGCAGTCATGGTGACACACAATTAAAAATCTTCACTTATTTGCCAAACGAAAATTTCAGACAGATACTTATGCATTACTTAATGATTTAATAATATCATAATTTTCTTCACTATAATTCAAATCTGGTCATAAGGGAATATTCGCTTCCCTTAACTTCCCGGCTCTTCGTGTGGACTCGACTTATCATTGCTTATATATAGGATTTTGAGGGTCCCTTAAAAAATTTTAAAAAATTATACCATGCAAAATTAAAAACAAAGAATTTTAACATACAGATTTAACACTGTATAACCAAAGAATTTCCAGGTAAATAAAGATTTTTTTTTTCTCGATGAGGCGATGTTTGGGTGTGGGGACACTAAGGGCGGTTGGACTCACTAATATAATAAATATATATTATATGTATTTTCCTATTTTGTCCTATACCCTCAAGGAGGATGGTGTTATAACCACTCTGCTATTATGGTGACATTTTGCGAGTGATATTGAAGGATATTCCTTACACACAAAAAACGCATTTGAAACTTTGGGATAGCTGCAGTTGCATGCGAGCTGGCACAGCGGCGCTTCACTTGATTAGCCAAGCTGACCGCCGCGCCGCCGTCTCTTCACCGCAGACGATCTTTTTGTCCTGGATGTGCGTGCTGTCTGTACAAACAAGAAGTGCATACTATTATACAGTTATCAAAATTGCTACTTTTTCTTTTGTCAAAAAGAAACAATAGTATATATAAGCAGTCTATGTAACAATTTCTTTTACGTTAATTTTTTTAACCAAAAATGTTGTGGTTATATCTTAAAACCATATATGTAATATTTTTTTATTAAATTGACCTGCATGCATAAAACTTTTTGTTTTAAAATTGGCATAGAAACCAATTCATTTTGGCACGAAAATCACATGCTATTATTATAGCATGATAAAAGTTATTTAATAATTTATAATTTTATTTAATATTTTTTATATTCTTTTACCAGTATAATAATTTTGTAAAATATAGAATTTTACATAACGACGTATACAATACATACATATTATATCATATAAATGACATCAATTTCCAGTGTAAATAGAAAAGTTTAAATTTAATATATTTTTCTATCGTTTCATATTTGATTAATTGATCGGTTGATATTTTGGTGCAATTGACACATTTTGGTCATTTATGCCCCACCGTTTCATATTTGCTTCTGGTAAAAAGAAAAAAATTATAAAGTTGTAATTAATATAGATGATAGATACGTCAACGAACAAAAATTAATAATATGGATCATTTATATACTGTAACCAACTCTCTTTAAATATACATATTATGCTTGTGTATTAAAATATATAAATATAATATATGTGTAACTGCAATGTATACTCTTTTTGTAACATCACAAAATATAAATACTTTTTTTCTATATATTATTATGATTTATCATAATGAGTGATTTTGTTCATCAATGGAACAATGCAATATTTAATTATGTGTCCTCGCCAGAATTTAATAATCTTTATTCAAAATTGAACTCATGCTGGTACAGTGATATCGTATAGTCATAAGTTTGATATATAGTTTCACTGGATTTTAATGTTGATTTAAGTGCATTTAAAAGGCATTTCATGATCATTCATGATTCCCTCAATCGTACCAGAAAAATCTGATTGAATTATATCGGATCGTAAAATTAAAATTTGACCGTTTTGTCAATTCTATAAGTACATTCCGTTCTGTAACAATTTAATCTGCGGCATGCACCAAAAAAGTTTCCCCTGAATACCCTCGTGATGCAGTGAGAGAAGCTGCAGTGGTAGAGCGGGCCGCGGTCCCGTCAAAGCCTCCGTGAAGCTCTCCAGAACCTCCTCCACTCTGGGGCATGTGTGAGAACCATGACACTTGAGTTGCTGAAAGCTGCTGCGAACAATTAAACAGAACTCTCAGAGTAATGTAAACACTAAAGAGAACAGATTTTAAAATAATTTTATTGAACTAAGAGTTTAACTTTTGTATTAAACGTCACATTTTTCATTTTTTTTTTTTAAGTTAATTTTGATCATTGGCTTTACACTTCAATGAATATATTATATCACGTCGATTGTTACTACATTATAAGTTTCATATTCCATATTATATTTTATTATTCAAAGTAAATTAATATATCGTCACTTAAAAAAATTACTTATCCATGATAATCCATGCATGGTTTATTGGAAAAATTTGTTTTATTTAACTCATTTTATCTTAATATAGGCTAAATAGCCCCATGCACTTTAATTACAAAACATTACAAACACCTACGCTTCTTTCCATATAAATTTATATAACAAGTTAACCTGACAATTAAGATATATTAAATAGGAATTATAAATGTATATTTATATAAAAATATGATAAATACTCCTTCTTATATAGCATTTAATGTTTTATAAGATTAATTATGTTATAAATTACATAATATGTAAGATTTATCTTGTGATGTTTGATGTATTTATTTGCACGACATGGTAATGTTAATATGCAGTCCAACAACTGCATGACACTATTGCATATTATCTCATATATATCTGGCATCTTGCCGACTTTATGTTTTTATTATGGTACCAACGATTGATGTCATTAACTCAACTCGTCTCCCCGTATGTATGAAGCTTAATAACTTCTTTTCTCTCCCTCCTTCCTTCTCGAATCACGCTTCTGATGTTAGAGAGAAAACACTGGTTATGTCATCAAACTCTTTTCAGACATCTTCTTTATTATTTTGTCATTTTGCCAACCAATTTAAATGAGTTCTATATGTATATTATATATAATATAAAAAAATGATAATTTTTTTACAAGCTTTTTCTATTATATTTTTACAAAACACACAAAAAAATGAAATTTTTATGTATTACAATTAAATTTTATTCTACCATTATATCGTAAATATAAAGAAAAAGGGGGGAAAAAATGAGTATTTTTTTCATGTTAACGAAGCTACAATAATTTTTACAGCACATGTTTATTATATTACATACATTTATTGCTATAAAAATATTTTCAAGATTTTTATTATAGATGCACATTATAATCGATGCTCGGTGTATGCATGCAAATTTAGCGGCGACAGCGGCGGCTCCTGGGTGGCTACCGCTCCAAGGCTGGCGCGCGGCCTTGCCTCCTCCTCATCCCGCCGGCCTGCCACGGCGCGTGTAATGGGCTGGAGAACCGGCGATTAGTGCGGACTCGGCCCCGCATGACAAACGCGCCCAAACGCTCGCCTCGCTCCCATGCACCGTCTTCGCAACACTATATCGTTTATCATTACACTCCAAATTCTCCAAACATCGTTTTAACTACTCACATTCATATTAGTCAAGCATTATGCAGCTTTTAAAAATAAATAAACATGTGGAATTAAATTTTACATGTATTATATGTGCCTAATAAACAATTTCAATAAATAATTCTGCCTCTTATCTATTATCGACCATCCTGAATAAGATTTTCAGGTTTCTTCATGCATTTAAAAATTAAATTTGATATTATAAAATGTACTCCAGTTATATCAATACTACAGTATAAATATATAGCTTACCCCCGACCATTGGACCATTCTGATTTAAGTTTCCAAGTTCCCTTAGTATAATTAATTAATTATATACATTAATTGTAAGAACATAACCTTATGCTGCGAAGAAATACAATAATATGACACAATTATATTATAGATAGGGTATATACGGTGGAGATTACAATTTTTTTTTTTTTTCACCTCTTATACCTTTTCGCTGGTTCTTATAAATCTCTATATTATGCGCCATAAACATGCACAATTATTTTGTTTTTATTTTTACTTATTTATTTATTTTGCTGTTTTAAACTGTTCATCAATACATTTTTTTTTTTTTTTTTTTTACCATCATACGATACATGCAAGGTAATGCAAGTCTAGTCAATGCGACGACGTTCCAGACCACGTGACCTCGCGAGGAATGTCGCCGTCAGGTCACGACCTCCTTCATGTTCATAATGACGTCATCGTTTGTGCTCTGAATATGGTCCAGGACGACCCACCTTCAAATCTAATGTTATTGTTACATATAATAGGAGTGGGCATAAACAATCAGATCATATATATGATGTAACAGGCTGTTAATATCATCTGTTATTTTATTTTATATTTTTTTATTATCATTTTCTATTATTCTATTATTCTGTAACTATTATATATAGTTTGTATGTGTGTTTTATGTGTTCTATTACAGTGTTATTTTATAATGCGTATTTCTGATATTATTTTGTATATACACTTTTTGTGTTTAGTAAAAGACTAATAATAGGTTTTTTTAAGGATGGGGGTATAATATAATATATTATTGGTGATATTTGAAAATACAAAATGAAATATTTTTCATCACTTGCAATTACCATCATATATTATACACCATTCGACCGTGTCATTTACTACAACATTTTATAAATATTGCAATTTTCTATTTCAAGATCAGCCACAAGTATGCTTGAAGAGAAATTATATTTTATATATTATATAATATATATGTGTGTATATATACACACACACTTCAAAATTCAAGCCTAATAAGTAATAAGTTATATTATACCTCTTTTCGTTATAAATATACGAGTGCACATATTGTATACAATTTGCACCTGGCGACAATGGGTGCGATTCACGAAGCAGTTAACCAGGTTTATAACCGCGTTTAACTTAACCACGTTTAACTATACCTGTTTTACGTGTTAAACCACCTAGTTAAACGTGGTTAAGTTAAACGTGGTTATAGAAACCTGGCTAACTGCTTCGTGAATCGCGCCCAATTATGAAATAACATTTTTGTGCTTTTTTTTTAAAATGCATTTTTCCCCGCCTCAAGAGGGTATATAAAACCGTATAAAACTAAATTAATTATAAATACAAAAATTAAAAAAAGAGTCAATAATGGCGGCTAGATGATTACAGGGGGCGTGTCACGTGACACGTGGCGTCTACTGACGTCACAGGGGGCGTGGTACTACAGACAAACACAGTTCAGCGGTGGCGGGCGCGCGGGGGGCGACGAACGATAGCGGCCAGTTGAAAGCTGCGAGAAACTTTGCATGATGTGCAGCTTGACAAAACATGACTTGTGAACGTCTACGCCACTTATTAATTACTATGAGACATTTAGGAAAATATTTGCTTACAAACTAATGACATTCCGACTAAAAGTTACACAACATTTTCATAACATGTAGCTAAAAAAAGGTTTCAATTAGAAAAATTGTTTCAAAAATGAAAAATCAACACTTTTACTCTTGTCAGAAACAATGACTGTCGATTGTAAGTTAAAAATGTGTAATTGAGCATGTCAGTGTCGTTTTGACTCCCGCGAGGTAGAACGCAAAGTTCACCTCCACCGCAGGCGGCGGGGGCCCTCAAGGATGCTACAGTAAGTAAGCAGTCTGCTGGCTAAAGTTAGTGAACCGAAAATAGGCGACACCAGAAGTCCATAAAGGAGAAGTCTCACGGCCATCGCGAGCTATAAAAAGATGCGTAAACTGCATCAGTATTACAGCAGCGAGAGAGAGAAAAAAAAATGAACTCTCGAAGGTAAATGGTAATATTATTATATAGTATTCAGTATTTTTAAAAATCTATAATAGAAAAAAAAAAAAAAAAAAGAAGAAGAAGAAGAAGAGAAGTTCCTGCTTGTAAAAATTAGCAATAACAAAACATATACGTACACGCATTTTTTTTTAAGGTGAAGTAATGTTCAATCATTTTTACAAATCAACTACTTTAAGTTAACCAATCGACAACTTTGTTTTCCTTTTCTCTCTCTCTCTCTCTCTCTCTCTCTCTCTCTCTCTCTCTCTCTCTCTCTCTCTCTCTCTCTCTCTCTCTCTCTCTCTCTCTCTCTCTCTCTCTCTCTCTCTCTCTCTCTCTCTCTCTCTCTCCCTCTCCAAGGCTACATTGGATGAGATCATACAGTTGAAAATCTTTATATGGAGCATACATCGATTTCTCTTTTTTTTTTTTTTTTTTTTCTTAATGCTGATTCTACTATAATAACATAATATAATGTCACCATACACGTAATGTAAATTCTCACGTATATCTATTAAGAATTATGGAATGCGTCTAATTATAGAGGGCGCCTACCCAACAACATCATCTCTCGGCCCGTCCCTGATGCATGTCAAATTATGTGTTGAAACAGTCAGCAAAGGGCGGAACCTGAACCACATCATGACAATGGCATCATCTCCTCTTCTTGAATACAGATTGTCACACATTTTGGTACTCCCGTGATGTTGGTGCTGCATGGCTGGAGAAGTTTATTGACCCCTATTCAGTAGAGAGGTCTCGCCGCACCAAATAAAAACCGGCACAAGATCTGCTTGCTTGCTTGCTACCTTCCCGCGCGTGGTGACGACTCCTCGCAGTTTTCTTCTGTATATACGAACGAACCCACGTGCTTTGCGTGGGAAACTTTGCTCTTTACATACTTTACCAGTTATATAATACTTTATGTACATCGAGTCTTTTTTGGTTCGTCTGCACAAAATAAGTATAATAACTTTTATATACATTATATTTTTTATTTAAACAAGAATAATATTTAATAACAACATATATAATAACATTTATAATTAGTTAAGTTTTTAAGAACCTTTTGTTTGAATAATCAGAATCTCGTTTACTCTTTAATTAAGTATACCGAGATGCACGGAGAAAATATCTTCATTCCCCTGCTACTTGGGGCGTGAAGTGGCAACGTTATAATTTTCGTTGAGATGCGTTATCACTCTTAATTCTTATCAGCTTTCTTTTATATTATTGTGTCCTAGCAGATGATGATATAGAGGACAATGTTTTGGTATTATATTTATTTTCCATGCAAATTAATTGAGCACAATTGATACCATACACCATACATGAACTGACACATAGTTTTTGCAAGAAAAAATAGATTAATACTGTTACATAATATTATGAAAAAGCACAACTTTCCATTTTTTTTTTTTTTTTTGGCGCTGCGATGCATGGTGGTGCTAAATGTTCTCAATTATTAAATTTTATTTTAAAAAAAAATCAATTACTCTAACGCAGTGCTATATTTAATCGTATTATCAAATATCACTGATGTGTATATTATGACAATATAAAAAGAACAATGATAATATATTATAAATGTGGTAATCTAGATTATAATCTTGTTAGAAGCACGCTCGTGAATTGTTGACACAACCCGGCACGCGTACACGAGGCGCGCGACATAAATGAACATTGATAGCATCATCATCTCACTCAGCTAGTCAGCTGCATTCATGCATGGTCCATAACAGATGTGATAACATATATAGAGGTGTCGTGACGTTTCTAGATTTTCAACTAAAGCGTTCATTACTCCTTAAATGGTCAATTAATAATTACGATACCATGAATATCACTAATTTATTTCTCAACAATAGGGATAACAAGGTGGCTGAGGGGGTGTCAACAATGGATCGAGGGGGGCGTGGTGCGGAGGATGAATGACGTCATAGAGTATAAGCTTTCCTTGACACACGGAGGATATTATTTTGGAGTGTCATTTATTTAGAAACATTATTCACATCCAAAAGTTTGTGAAAATGATATAATCTAAATGTAATTGTAATACATTGTGTAATATTTTACTATTGGGATTATTAACTCATTATATATTTATCGCACTATAACATCGATATACCTAAATAGATAACATGATGAATTGTATGATGAATGGTTGCGTAAAGAGAACAAAATTTTCGAATTTTGAAAATAAATAAACACATAAAATAAAACTGTTTAAATTAAAAAAATATCTAATCAATTAAATATATTAATTAAATTATGCCAACTTCATAAATATAAATAATACCATTATACTCTTTATAATTTGAAATGTACTCCAAATCTTTATTGCATTATTTTTATATCATTTAGTTTTTAATTAATTGCAAAAAATGAAATCATAATTTGATCAATAGATTCAATAGTATAATATAGAGATATTGTTATAGATGTAATTATCATTGCGCAGAAAGATATACTGATAATGTAGATACAAGTTCATCAATCTGTTACACAATATATGATTTTACTCCGTACGACACCTGTTAACAGGTGTCCATTGCACGCAGGTACTTACTTATATATGTCTCGTATTAAATATGTTGAGTAAATATATTGTTTATTTTATGTTTTGAAGTCTTGGTTTTAGGTTTTCACATGTAAGAAAAGTTAATGGTGAATTTATTTTATAACATAATTATAATATTATTTATTATTTTATATAACATAATTATAATTATTGTATTCCATCCATGCTGCATTAGTCTTCTGTTGAACCTCCATGTTTTAACATGGAGATTTCCGTAGACTTAAACGCTTGCAAGAAGATATTTTGTGTTATTTATTTTCCATGTTGTAAAAAAAAAAAACAAAAAAAAAAAAAAAAAAAAATCAATATAATATAGGTCTGTTAATTTGAATATAAATTGAAAATTTAGACTTGTATTTATGTTAAATTTTAATATAAAACTCCCTCTCTCTTATATATACAAGTAAAAAACACATACAATTACAAAATAGCAATATACACATTATTCAATTAGCTTGAAAAAATATATACGATCATAAAAAAATAAGTTTTCTACTTAAGTGGTTGTAAAATAATAAAAAAAAAGAACGAAGTATTTGAAAATTGAGTCACTATTCTGTTTTACACCCTCTCTAATGATCAGTCAAGAAAAAGGTTAACTTAACGCGGACTGGGGGGCAGAGGGGGGAGACAGTTGCCCAAAGGGGGGGAGGGGGAGAACAGGCTTTGGCTGCCGCGCGATCAGCAGACATCGCCGTGGGTCCAGCGTTCCAAGCACATATTTCGCATTTCCAAAATATCTCCATCATTTTTTTGTTGCTCTCCTTGTTCGTTTAAAGCAAAGTAGTAGTCTGTAAGGAATGCTAATACGTGCTAACTTACAATCTACCTCTGATGCCTTTTTTACTATTTAACATTATAATACTCATAATGATTATTTTACATGGTATCATATGTATTGTAAATGGTTACAACACAACAATTAAAATAATTTATTTGAAAATACACTACTTTACAGATTAGCTAACAATAATTTAGTTAACATGCGGCTACTCTGAAATATTTTTTAAGTGCTGATATTCACAAAACTATAATACTCACACTTTACCAAATGAAGAGATGTTTATTCAGTTTATTGAAAGTGATATCATTTTACTGTCCAAAATTTTAGCATAGTTTTATCATTATTTATTAGTGCCTGCGATGATAGGCAAATTGCTAAGCAACTGAGCTTCATTTTCATCTTGTCAGACTTTGCTAATAATAATAAATTATTTGGTATACTTTTGTTAGTTAAAGTTGAGGAGCGGTTGGGGAAATATATTAAAAAAAATGACAAACGGTGCAATACTTTCCCCGGATGGATAATGAAGTATTGACTTAAAAATTTCTTGTAATACTGTGTGTACCTTGAGTGAAGTAATAAACAATAAATGAATATATATATATATATATATATATATATATATATATATATATATATATATATATATATATATATTGCAAAAATGGATAGAGGGTGCAAAGTTATGCCACTCTGATTTTTTCAGATTTTTTGATTTTTTGATTTTTTTTTTTTTTTTTTTTTTTTTTACAGCCCGAGAAGTATTGGTTGAAAGTTTTGCCGAGGTCGGGTTTGAACTCACGCTCCTTATGGTCCCATCTTTTTATTAAGAGAGGTGTCTATATAGAGGTGTCACTTTCTCTGTACTTTCAATATTTTTTTTTAAAAAAATAGTTCCCTGACTCAAAAAAATCGGAAAAAAAAATCATAGTAGCATAACTTTACACGGTCCTCAATCAATTTCAGCATTAAGTTTTTTTTTATGTCGATACTCTATTATTGTTTATCAAAATAATATTAGCTCTATACATTAATAGTGCTGGCATTAGTACCAAATAAGATGAAATAATTACGCTTGAATATTCAGATTTACATAAATATATATTACTATATTTCTTCTTATATCAAATCACAATTGGGTGCTTCTATAACTTATAAATCTGAAACATCGAACCTTCCGAAACCCTATCTTGAGCATTTTATGAGCTCATCGGGAATAGGGGTGGCCACGGCCTTGCAATCCATCCCGGCATTTACCTGTATGTGACTGAGGAAAACGTGGAATCCAGCCTCAGCCAGGATGGACTCTACAGTTTTTGTCAAAAACCGGAAGTGCCAGGGGAACCACATATATAATGGAAAAGCGAAAAGATTTAACTCTGAGTGGGAACTTTAAAATGTTTGTCGAAAATCATGGTCACCTATCCAACTACTAACCACGCTCGGCGATGCTTAACTTCGGTAATCTGACGAGACTCGGTCAAATTTACTGCGTCACACCTCCATATTGCAAGTACTAAAAAAAAAAATTATGGTCTAGCCATTTCTATTTATTTCAGAGGGTGTGCATTCATGCATGCTTGCGTGTTATAGCTTTGAACAGAGACAAATTTTCTGATATTTTGCTACTGCGCCGTGCGTTTAGTATAGTTTTTTTTTTATATATTGCATGTTCTCCATCTCAGTGCTGGCATGCCACCCCTCCGGCACAGTTCCGAGCCAACGACCCCGTGGCGCACCACCCCTCGCTCAAGTCCGCCCGCCTGCCTTCCTCACCCGCGCCGCTAAAAGTTGGCAATGTTGGCATTGGTTTTTACTTTTCCAACAGTAACCACAACACTATAGCTGCTCTCTCTCTCTCTCTCTCTCTCTCTCTCTCTCTCTCTCTCTCTCTCATATATAGTTTTGCTCTATCCTCTCTTCTTCTCTAGCTGGGCTAGAGGAGACGATTTATTGATTCCGTCTGTCACGATTGTTTGCTGCCTCCTGCACTCACCCACCCCCTACATCAAGCCACTCAGACCCCTATCCTCCTTTTTCTCATTCTCTCTTGAAATTTCTACGCGGTGAGATATTAAACTGCTATAAATCCAGCAGGCCCTATACGTCAATATTGGTTGCCTAGTTTATTATAGAGGAGAATCTACTACACTGGTTCGAATTCATGCCATTAATTAAAAGAATATTTGCTCATTTTTCTTCTCAGAATCAAAATGAAATCTAGGAATGATATCAATATTTTTGGCAACATAAAAATAATTATATATACACTTGAATTAAACTATATTAAGTATTTAATCTGCTTCACTTTTAATTAATAATTAATATAATTATAAAACATTCTATAATTATTTTTGTAAAGTTTGTCATTTTTAGTATATAAACTTTTACCATCCGCTTCAGCCGCATATATATATCGCCTGTATGATATGCAACCTTTGCAACACTCCTTCCTCTTTTTCTATGGTGGAGAACCCTTTCTCATAATATAACTGAAACCATCGTAATATATTATATTATTCGTTCTATCACTCTCCCATTTGACCATAAATTATTCAACAATCAGGCAGGCCTCCTGCTTTCACCGTATATATACGTATTGCAGCAGCAGCGGCGCAGTTAGCACACGTCGTTATAAATCGCTGTGCTGTTTCGTTAAGTCCATGCAGCTCAAGTTGCTGCTGCTAGCCTGGAGCTTCTTACAACCTCGTCACGTCATTGAGCAAAGCTTGGACTATATTATATAGCTTGATAGTTTCTCACTTCACTCTCTTTAAAAATCACCTCGAGCTTAATTTTGGCTCAAAGCCATAGGGACCTTACCTATAGACACCACAATTTTCAAATATTTACATTTGAGCTGTTCATGGAAATGATGGTGACATCACAAATTTTTTTTAAATGAGAATATCCGGGACTAAAATAGTTACAAGGAAAATCTTCATTATTTATTAAAAGTTATTATTGTATTAAAGGTCACTTTGGGGACAATTTATGTTTACTGCAGTATTATTTTTTTTTTTAATTTAAAATACTCAAAAATTGAATCCTATTATAATTAATTTTTCTTAGTTTTTTCTTTACAAAATTTCAATACGATACAGCAAAGTGAGCGAAGCAAATAACTGTAAACAAATAATATATAATAAATCCCGGACAGAATTTTATAGAATTTATTTGTCAAACAATTGCATGTATTAAGTTCTTTTACTTTCCAAAGCTCTCATGAAAATGTCATACATATAGAATAGATATATATGTTTCTTAGGAAATCCATTATCTTATATATATATAATATACAATGTAAATTAAATACAGAAAATTTAGTACAGCTAAAAACTTCTACTTTTTCTATAATTATACCGTGTATAATACATATAACATCATAATATATAATGATATGATTGAGCAATCTTTGTCAACGTGTCATCTAGCATTGTGATACATTTGATAGGAATGTCAACGTTCAGGTGAGGCTGATGACGTCACACCTGGATCACTATAATCAGGTCGGTAATTTGCTTCACCTTTATACCAATGTGCAATATAGGCTCGACCTGAGTGATGAATAGAACTCTTTTATTACACACTTTAATCGCTGCAAATTATAATGTAATATGTAGTTATTAAAAGTTATTTACAGATTTCAAAGTTAAACAAATACACTAAGAATTCTGATTAATATGAGTACACTTTTCTCATCATAAAATGTCCGTTAGCAGCCTTATGTCTACTCCTTGATCGTATGCAATCATCACTTTTGTGTGCGCCTTGTAAGAATGCAACTTTTGCTACACCTGTGTATAGAGATCATTCTAATATATAAATCAATGTTCTATTTGGTTGCATAACCACAAGGCGTGGAGACTTTTACAGCGTTCATTATTACTAAATAAATAAGAACTCGTATAGCCATTATATTCATTTAACTTTAAATAATAAAGTTGTGAAGTTTTCTTTTATTTATTCTCAAAAATGTAACATTGCAATATAATAATTAATATTTAGTCAGCAATGGAGGACCCAATAAACGCAGACAAACCATACGTATTTAGCAAAAGAGAGAAAAAAAATCTGCTATTCAGATAATCATCCACCTGTTTTTAAGATTAATCCAAAAATATAATAAATTTTTGCATATAATATCAATATATTATATTATAAGCAAACTGAAGTTGGTCTCACAGTGCAAAATTTCTATTTTATTTTATAGTTAAACGGGAAATCATTTACAGAAAAAATCCTCTCTAGAGTTCAACAAAAATTTGGGATGGTTGAAATAGTTCTGCAGTTTAATATTTATGGGCATGCATTATCACACACAGAGACAATATTTATATAGAGGAAGTTCGTTGATATGGAAAATGGAAACTGCTATAAAACTCTTCTTCGTAAAATTCAGCTCTTTGCTCAGCATAGAGGCTTCAAGTCAGCTGATTTTTCGGTGTTCCCACCCGCTATACCAAACCTATGTAAAAAAAACAAAACAAAACATGGATTCGTTTTTTCACTAAGAATAAGATTTTTTAGGGAAAATTCCTTTACGGAACTTTGATCCAAACTGAAAAATATAATGCAGTAGATAATTCAAGATTTAGATTCTTTACTTGATTTATAACCGAGAAAAGTTAAAAAAACACTTTGCTTCATTTTCAAGTGCAAGATGGACCTTAGCGACAACAGTTGCGCAGCGCAAGCGCACTAACTTGAAGCCTCTATTGAAGGTGCCATGGTAACGTTCTTGCTGTCTTAGGTGTACATTAAAGGTCATAATAGTGTGGACTGGTCACTATACTGCAATCAAGCCGACCAGTCTGCATGGGTGGTACATAATATATGAGAGTGCAAGTGCAGCGATGCACTTCAAGCAGTGAATGCTCACGCTTGTCTTGGTGGTTGTGGAGAGTAGTTCTCGTATTACCCTGACAGTAATTAAACCGCTCCAAGCTGCTGCCGCGCTGTCTCTTCTGCTGCTGCTGAATTATCATCAGTAGTGTTAGTTGCTGGCTTGACCTCCCGCACCGTTACTATTGAGACGATGCTTTCTCGACTTATATATGCGGCTATACATACAAGCTCTAACTTTGAAAAACAATTGCATATTATGCAAGTATAATTTAGAACTGTCATTAAATTTATACTTAAATATAATTGTGAATGATTAGTTATGCATAAATGCGTGAATAAAATACCAGAATTTAATTTTTATTGCAAAAACTTTTATTGATTTCATTCCTTTTAAAGTATAATTGATTATATAACAAAAAACATTAAATGTAACGCTTGTAAATAATTATAAAAGTCATATTTTATATTTTTTATATAATTCATCGTTATGACAATAAAAAAAATCATCGTACTTCTTTTTTAAGAATTTTCAATAAAAAACCATCAAACCTTATCTTCTTAAAATTGTTTTTATTTTTCTATTTTTTTTTCAATATATTAAAGTAACAAATAAAGTTTGAAGTGTAGTAAAGTAAAGACAAACATTTTTTAACTTTTTATGCTTTAATTTACTTGAGGTTATAAGAGGTATCTATATATAAATATATTATTATATAGCTGTGGTGATGCAATATCTTTGCAAACTCAGCAAATAGGAAAAAAGCGGTGAAAAAGTTTTAAGCATCAGCAGTCGTCTCCCGGTTTTTGTGCTGTTCTTTCGTCTTTTATCATCCCTTCTCGCGATATCGATGTGGTATGGGAAGGGGGAGTCTAGCGGCGGCGGGCGGCAGTGGCAAAACAACCCCAAGGCCGGCCGCTCCACTTGGCTGAGTCGCACACCGCCTCCGTCTCTGTATGTACCTACTGCACGCCACCGCCAGCAGAAGAAATGTCTGAATGTTTGTAAACAATAGCGTACTTTCACCTACCGTCCAGACAGTTCTGGCATCAATCTTGTGCGTCACAGATAACCAACATACAAAAAAATAAATTGAGAATAATCGAGAATGTCTGATGAACATTTCTGTTTAAAAGCATTTTTTTAATAGTTTGAAATGTAAAAAAATACCAATAATATAACAATTGTAAGGAAATGAGTTTTATTTTGTTATTTGTTACAGTGCATGAATTCATCACAATAATGCCATGCAGATTTATTTTCAAAATATAAACATAATGCTACAACAAACTACAGAAATTTTAACTTGGAATAAAATAATTAAAAAAAATCGAAAACAATAATTATGGCCACACGACAAAATATTATTTTTATGTACACCGCGGGCAAATTCAAATCCATTTTGGTGACATGCATAAACTATTTGCTGAAAATTATAAATAATTAAATATAAATGAAGAATATTATGCAGATTCAGATTCAGATTCAAAAGGCTTTTATTCAGAAAACACATATTACAATACAAGTTTGGGTTTAAATACAAGACTTTTTAACCGGATCAACCATAAAAAATGTAAAAAAATACATAATTATACATTGAATAAAAAATACATATGAGACATAATTTCAGTTTAAATATAGTAAATGTTCTGCTTGATTATATTTAATAAGTTTTTATTGCTTTTCTTTCGTAGATAATATGGAGTATTGTCCTCAATTTTTTTTATTGCAGAAATGGATAGAGGGTGCAAAGTTATGCTACCCTGATTTTTTTCAGATTTTTTTGAGACCTGGAACTATTTTTAAAAAAATTATTGAAAGTCCTTTTTGTGACGTCACGCGGCGGCAAGTCCTATCTTTTTCTTAAGGAGCGGCGTCTCGTGACGTCACGAAAAGGACTTTCAATAATTTTTTAAAAATAGTTCCCGGGCTCTAAAAAATCTGAAAAAATTCAGGGTAGCATAACTTTGCACCCTCTATCCATTTCTGCAATAAAAAAAATTGAGGACAACACTCTATTGTCTTTATAATTGCACACACTAATACAGCCATTTCTCCCTGATGGTTATGCAGACTGCTGCACACAGTTTAGTGTAATATAAAATTTAAAAGCGCTATATAATAAAATATAATATTAAAATTTACCGGGCTCAGGCTGCATGCAATGTGGAATTTAAAATAAAAAAGAAATTAGAGGCTCTCAAAAACATTGAAACTAAAAAAAAAAAAAAAAAAAAAAGAGAACTAATATTTTCGAAGTAAATGGTTAACATATTATTTTATTCTACACACTCTTTTGACTCCGAAAACTTATAAAAAATAAAAAAAACACCAGACCCTCAGAGAACATATTTACATTATAATATATATAATATATGACGTTTTTGGATGTTGTTCACATGCAGATGCAATTTTCTTTATATAAATTCTTTATTTTAAAATTTTAAACATTAAACTATAATTTATATGAATTACAACACAGAAATTTCATTTGTTGTTAGAATAGTATATATATTAAGAGACCATTAAATTAATTTAATACGTTGTTGTTTTTTTAGTAAAATTTATAAAATGGCAGCAGCAGCAGCTCTATTAAGCATCGCCGCCGCCGTGCCTTTCAGTCGGTTGTTTGGAAGATAAACAAACATCACCATTTTGTTCTGGTGAGAAGTCTGCTGGAGCTATAGGCTTTGACAGCTCGCTCCGTCCGATATACTGCCGCCGCCGTGAAGGAGTGAGCTCCTCGCTAGATTTTCCTTCTTTTATTAAGAAAACATATAACACACAGCGGGTATATGTTTACTACCTTTTGTCGTAGATCAAAGAAATTTTTTCAATTTTTTATTTTTAGAATCAGTATCGGAGGCGCCTGGTTCACAAACCTATAAAATTATGTACAGTAACGAACAGATAGATTTTTAGTCTATAAATTCTTGAAATGTAACTAAAAAAAGGGGGTAGCTTCCCCTCCCCTCGCCGATCCCCTTCAGAAATTTTAAATTCATATGCTGGACAGATTAGGCATTTCCTCTAACCCTATTTTTATTAACTCGATTTTGTTTCTTATAGATCAATCATGCGCTTCATAATTTATAAAATTTATAATAAATTTATATATATTGTATATATAATTTAAAATATAATCATGAAGCGCACGCAAATATATCACGCTTGCTTAATATAATATACCAAGAAAAAATATTAAGTATAAATATAAATATATTATATAAATTCTACGTATTAAAACATTAAAAATAAGAATTTTTATATATATTATAGCAATTAATGTATTCTATAAAATTCTTGCATAAATACATATTGAAATTTTTGTCTACATTCTAAAATACCATAATTTTTATATTAACATATATATTTATCTAAAATTAAAATTAATTTTTTTTTTGTTATTTTAAATATTACAAACGTTACGGTTACCACGCTATGCTGCATAAATATGTACGCGTGCATATTTTCGGCTTTTGCTGCGTGCATGCATGTCTCTTAAAGCTTGCGGGTAGGTGAGCAAGAATAACGTAGAGGCCGCCGCCGCCGCCGCCGTTCGCTGGCTCGTTCGCCGCTCATTGCTCTGCAGTGCACGCAGTAGGTAGCGGCAGGCACTGGCCGGCAGAGTAGCCGCAAAGGTCGCAGCTAACGTCCCATTAGCATTTTATACCGTTTAACCACTTTTTACCAGAGAAAAATAAGAAAAGTCAGCCAACAAGCACAAGCTTTACACTAACTCTTTAATATTATATACTCTCTTTCTGATCATTTCTATATAACTGTATATATATACAAACATATAGAAATGGATCATGTTAAATATATAAAAATTATAAAATTGTTTAAAGAAACAGAAGAAACTTGATACTCTGTGAACAAAAAATGTTACATTGTTGCTTTGAAATGATATTTCACATTTTTTTAAATTTTCCACCGCTTCATTTTTTTTTTTGTTATTTTTTCCAGTACGATAACCGAATAATTTTTATTGCAAACATTAAATTTAATATAATTATTATTTAAAAATCACACAGTGACAAAATATAAAAATTATATAATTTTATAAAGTGAACGTATTATAATAAAAATAAACTAAAAATAATGTTTTTATTTTCGTATTTTTTATACAATTCAGACACTACTTAACATTTTTAACCATAGAAATTATTTCAAAATAATATTCACTATATATAGGAATAAAAAAAAAAAAATCTCTTATCATTTATATATTGACTGTTGACTTATTTAAAATATTTGCATATATTTAATTACATTATACAAATATTTCCTGGTGTGAGTGATGTTGGTCATAGATCATACAAACAAGACATCGGAGGTGTTAATTTTTTTTAATATTATGAAACGTTTTTTTCTCTTACAAAGGAAACTGTTGCAACAAAATGGAAAGTATGAACTGCATTTTTTTAACTCCACATACCTCTTAATAAATGGTATTTTACACGTCTTTGTGTGTAATTTGGCAAATATTTAATTTTCAATTTGTAAGATAAGAGCTGCATAAATATTATGTATTATGCTCTATTTCAGCTCTATATAATTATATATTTATAAATTAATTTCAAACTGCTAAGAATATATTTTATAACTTAAATTATTTCATTCTACTGTTTTGTTACGTAAATTATTTTCCTTTTTACTTATAGCTGTTATTGTGCATATAGTTTGCTTGTTGTGTCTGTGATTTATGTCCGAGGTTAGTGGTCAGCTGCTTTACCTTATAAGCAAGGAGGACTCATGAGGAGCATTTTTATACCTACCTACATACGTTCGTCGTCTTGGATGGCCAGATCGAAAGAGAGAGAGAGAGAAGTACAGTGGACTTTCTCAGAACGCTTCTCAGGAGATCAACATGATCCGACGGACGGCGGCACATTCAGCCTTGCTGGTAATGACAGCAGAAGCAACAAGCAGGCTTGCGCTTCTCGGAATTTGTTGGCATCACGCGTTACTAGCCGCACATACGCACTCTGACGTCACGATCGTCAACATTGGAATAATTACATTAATATCAAAAAATGAGGACTTTGAAATTATATTATATATTTTTTTTTGCTAGAATTTTAACTTTTTATGAAACAAAGGGTTATGTAAATTGAGAGAAATTTAATAGAGATGATAAAAGAAATTAGTTAT
The DNA here is from genome assembly GCA_949825025.1 of Siphlonurus alternatus. Lineage (NCBI taxonomy): Eukaryota > Metazoa > Arthropoda > Insecta > Ephemeroptera > Siphlonuridae > Siphlonurus > Siphlonurus alternatus. Next base: position 21,199,566 of record OX463780.1, read on the forward strand.
TGACAACAATGATGAAGGTATGACTTGAATGCTGATGTTATAATATTTCATTGTTATATGACCATTGTGTTAGTTATATAAAACTCTATTTTATTTTATAACTGTAAAAACTTTTTAAACAAATGTTTAATGAGTGGCAGCTATATTATATATTATAATAGTGATTATATATTAATTGAGTGCATGCACGATCATCTATAATATAGCAAAGATTTAACTTACTTGTTAGACAATTTCAATTTTTGTACCAAATGATGGGATACAAATCGTCATTTAATATTTAATTAATATTAAATACATAAGTTATTATTCAAATAAATTATATGCAGACTAAAATAGAGGAACGTATTATACTTCAAAACATTTAAGTCTGCATGCACGCGACTCTGTGTATCCAATAATCTCTATTATTCTCTTAGTATTAACTATTGTATTTTATACTTTAAAAATATCATCATAAAATGAGTTCTGAAATAAGTACTTGTTAATGGCTTTAAAAAAAATCAGTTAACTCTCAACCAATTTGCAGAATCATTACAAATTAAGACATCGTCCACCGGATTTTCATTGCCGTCATATAAAAACAGACGTTTTAATAAAGTTATTTTATAACGTGTGGCGCTATACATGAGGAATGTGTTATCTTAATCTTAAGTTGTTTTTATTAAATACGTGTCTTCAAGTTTATCTCATAAAAATTTTCTGTAAAGTTGATGATTTCTTTTTGTTTATATAATATTACGATTGGAATAAAAAAAATAGATGCAATGTATTGTATATAGTTTCTAAAAATTGTATATAGAAAATTAAGTAACCATGGTAAATGATTTTTGATTTATATAAATGCGATATAATATAAAATATTTGCTTTCTGTATTTCATAATTTCTTTGTTGGTATCTTTAATTTTATATAAAAAAAAATGCATATTAACTAAAAAAGCTATAATTAAACATTTGATACATGTCACGATAATTTATTTTTTTTTTTTATTATTATTATAAATTTTATAAGCATCACTCTATTATAATAATAATAAAAAAAAGAGTAATATGTTGTTAAGTTAGGACCCATCGAGCTGTTGTGTTCTCGATAATTTGTGCTGTGGGGGGATTATCAGCAGCAAAAGAAGGCTACTACTGCCGGGAGTTAATGGAAGTATAGTGGCCAGCAGGCCCGTCAGCACGATGGTATATAGAAGAACCGCCTCAGGTACCGTGATGGGAGGTCTTCTTGGTTGCTGCTGCTTGTTTGCCTGCTGCTGCTGCTGCTGACTGCCGAGGAAGACCATTCTATCATGCTTGTGTAGCAGCAACCGTGTTTAATTGTTCCATTGCTGCATACACTATACTGGCTTTTAGCTTTATACTGATGCTATAATATTGGAAGTAACATTATTTACCATGCATCATCAGTGACTTGAAACAAGCATACGACCTTGTATATATTATATTTAATACCTATCAACGTATATTATATTTATATACATGTATAGTATTAATATGAATACATCCAATCAACTTATTAAGCTTTTAATTTAAATAAGCTAATAATTGCAATGTTTTTTTTTTATTGCAAAAAGTATTAAAATTATATTATTGTTATAGTTATTGCTTATATAGTAATTTGTAAATTTATTTTTAATACTTTCATTATTTTTAATGCATATAATTATAATATTTAAATTTTTTTAGTGTTGTAAAATATAGAATGTTAATGTAAATTCTTGTATTTTTATTATTATTTTTTTAAAATTATTTTATTCCTTAAACTTGATAAAATTTACAAGCACTATAAATACAATGTCATTCTAATTATAATATTTTTTTATAAAAATGTATAAAATCTCATGCTAGCAGTGTAAATGTGTTTTTTTCTGTGTGACGTCACATCCTAATGACAACTGTGTTGAACTCAATTTTCACTCGAGCCACAAAAAAAAAAAAAAAAAAAAAAAAATGCTCCCTACAAATTGCCACAAGTAGCTTTTTTGCCTTGTTAGTTTTATGTTAATTGGAAAGAGCGGCATGTCTGTAAACGAGTCGTGACTAAAGGCTGTTGCTGCCGCCGCTGCGGAGGATGCTCGGGCGGCCACTGCGGCATCGCGGTGCGCAAACACGCGAATTAAAAATCAACTGCGCTATCATATTATAAAATATTAAATTTAACATTCGTAACATGGTCTTACTGCAGAAAATTAAAATAATAATAAAATTTTAAAACATTGATGAATTTGTTGTGTATATGAACAAGATTGTAACTTATTTTGTAAGGACTATAAGGACTAAGGAGATATTTTGAAATTAAAATTTTATTTAGTCACGACATACGCGAAATTTTTCATTACAAGAACACTTTAAGTTTACACAAAATGGAGTTGCAATTTTCTTGTATGTATAAGGAAAAATTGTATACATGCAATAAATAGAAAACTGTATCTTATGTAATATTCAAATATTGGCTTCATTAATAACATAATTATTATATTTTATGTTGTGTGCAAGGGTGCAATCTTTCTCTCTCTCTCTCTCTCTCTCTCTCTCTCTCTCTCTCTCTCTCTCTCTCCCCTTTTCTCCAGCAACCCTCCAAAAGCCTTTTTATTCCAAAAGAGTTTCTCGTTGGTTCTAAATGATCGTCCATCATACATGGTTATCAAGAGATCAATAATCAAAGGAAGAAAAAAAAACAATGAAAAACTTTTTTTTTTTATATTATTCTTCTCTCTGGAAAGCATTTTACGTATAATAAGTTTTATGAGAAAAGGTTGCATCAGAAAATAATGTTTTTAGTTCCGATAAGACTGACTGATTTCCTAAGTCAGACCTACTGGCGCCAAGTCGTACTCGATCGCCGCCGCGTCAGCCAAATTGTTGACTCCATCAGCGAAATGGTCGATCACCACACATGTGCGTAGTCTCTGAGGAGGAGGAGACTTACAACTATGTTACCCACTACGATGTTTGCTACAAGCCAGACGTATATAATCCCGACCACAACCAAAACCTAGCGTACTCTAACTCGAGATAAGCCAATGTCACGTGACAAAGTGCCCAACTTTTACCCTCACAATCTACAACTTTTACTAAAACAAACAGGGTGGAGTTTTTGCCATCTTTTTACTATACTATACTACTCTGATTTGTAACCTTTTATGTTTTTTTATCTTTCTATAAACTTTACCTTTAAATCATTATTTATAAAACTTTATTTTAACTACTTTTTGTTGCTACAAGTTTGTTTTTACGAATTACTTTTTCAGTTTAGTCAAAACGGGAAGGAAATGGCATTTTTTAATCATGCAATATTTTACTTCTTAGTTATTTTTTTTTTTTTTTTTAAATTTCAAAACGAGCTGCAACAAAACAGTAACTGTCAAAGAATTTTTTATTACATCAATTATTTAGTTTGTGGGGGAGACATGCATGTGTAAGTATATTACAGTTCTACAGACACCCTTCTCCTTCTCCACCACTGTGGGGTAGGGGAGCGGGGGTATTGTAGTTTTGGGAAAATGTATATTAAATTTTCATGCACAAGTGCTCAACTGGTTGTATATACTATACTATACTATACTATACTATACTATACTATACTATACTATACTATACTATACTATACTATACTATACTATACTATACTATACTATACTATACTATACTATACTATACTATACTATACTATACTATACTATACTATACTATACTATACTATACTATACTATACTATACTATACTATACTATACTATACTATACTATACTATACTATACTATACTATACTATACTATACTATACTATACTATACTATACTATACTATATACTATAAATTAAAGTATTATAAATGTTATAATACTATAAATTACCTCAAGTGACTTAAATTTTTGTTGAAATTTTATGATGTTAAGATATTACAAATTATTCAAGTCTTAATTGTTACAGATTTTAATTTCGCAGTCACATAAATTTAAAAATATGCATAATAATGTTGAAATTGAATAAATATTAAAAAAAAAAAGTCAAAAGTTAATAATAAAATTTATTAAGAAATTGCGTCTTTTAATAATATAATAAAAAAAGCATAATAAATGTAAAGAATTTGTGAAGAGCGAAAGGATTGGTCCATGACAGTATATTATAGCAAAAAGGATGAAGCGATTTTTTTTTATTATTATTATTATTTTTTTTTTTTTTAGTTCAGAGAGTTACATTGGACCATCAATCATGTTTGTTTGAGCTGCTGAATTATGCATTTACCGCGAGGAGGGAGGCTGGCAGCTCCTTTCCCCCTTCCTCCCCTCTCTGTTGTTGTTGTGGCTGGCGGGCCCGGCCAGTGACCCTGAACCATCGATCCAGACCCGCCACCACTTCCTCGTCATCGTGCCACGCCCCCCTCTCCGCTGCACGCCAGGCCTGCTACGCAACAGTTCTTCATGCCACTGCATGTTGCGCTTCGACCTTATTACTTCATTTATTTCACTTGATAATTTTAGTGAAATTGATACTTCAATTTTTTATCACTTCAACAGTTACTTCCAGTCCATGATCTTTATAACATACAATGCAAAGTCATTCAATTTGGTGATGCATATAAAAAATTTTCACTTTTGACTTCAATTAAATTTGTTGTTTTGTTTTTACTGTTTTAGTCAAATTACAAGATAGTTAAGTTACATGGATTCTATGTATTTAAAAAAAATGTATATAATATATACACATTATATCATTCATGCAATATCATGACCTGCCATTTAAAAGCATAACACATGCAGAAATTAATTACAAATAAGAGACAAAACTTTGCATTCATTTTCTGATCTTAATTTTACAGCATAAAAGCAATGTACGTCGTGTGGACCTCTTTTAATGACATTTGATGTTTATTAGTAACGAGACTGATTTTTTCAAGAGCATCATCTACTCATAATTTTAAATCTGAATTTTGAAGAAATTATAATTATTATTTATTTAGATTTCTAATATCATTATGTTCGTGTAAAAATCCTAACAATGTATCAAGATTATTAAAAAATACCAATTTATTTGTTGGTTTTAAATTAAAACATTTTTTTGAAAAAAGTAAAACTATAATTTTTTTTATCTTTTATTTGAAGAACAATAATAAGCAATTATTTCACTATCTAAATATAATATATATTATTAGAGGTATAATATATTATTGTTATTGCATATTTGACAATACAATACATGATTTATTATTCAATATAGTTGACATTACATTGCATGCACTCAACGTTAGCCAAATTTGGATCTCGTCTTTAAGCTGAAAGCAAACGACAGCCATTGTGTGGCGTTATGGGTTATCATCATCACTATAGTAAGCGAGTGCATTTACTAAGCTTGCCAGCAGTATAGTAGTAGTCGCCTGACATTCCTATATATAGCAGCAGCAGTAGTAGTAGTAGTAGCAAACCAGAGGAGTGCATGCATGCTCGTTGGCTGCTGGCTACATCTCATCGTACGATGCACTATAATATGTGCATGCAGTTGCAGTAGCAGAAGTCTTTGTTGCATCTTAGTTGTGATGATGACATAACTATATAAACTCAAAAGTATACACAGTAATGATTTTTATAATTATTTTTATAAATATTGCAAATGTAAGGTCATATATTAATTGTTTATAAAATTAACAGTATATCAAATCTCCTTTATATAATTAATACATTAATAGTGAAGTCTTATTTTCAAATAAAGTATAGCTATAATAATATAAAAAGTCATGATTTATTTTTATAAAAAGTTATATTTATTTGCATCAAAAATAATGATTACAATTCTATGTTTGTTGATACACTTTCTCCCCGCGCGTGGCCATCGGTGGCTCTTTTTTTTTATTTGTTCATCCAGTATAGTTTATTTATCTATGTTGGTGAACTGCTGACGGGTAGTCTTGATTAACTTAAGAGTAATTAGTCATCATTGGTGTGCTAATTTAGGCTAGTCAGTGATCTTTGTAAATATTTAAGTGAAAATCAGCCCGCGGAGGCCTCCCGCGCTCTTATAGGTTGTCTAGCAGCCGCTATAGCGGCGCTCTCATACCGCTTGCTTGCTTCTACTGATGTTGCTGCTTCTACCGCGCATACGAACTCGAAAATAGAATCCATCATGAGAGTATTTTTAGGTGAGCTTCCAATTTTTACATTTTGGCTGAACACTTATATATACGTATATATACCAAAACAAAACTTTAAAAAAATAAATTACATATTAACTGTTAATTTAATTATGAATAATGTTCATATTTTTTAATGAAGTTAAAATTGCTTTCAGTAGTAGCTCTTTGATCGTTATTGTAATTTTTTTATGCTTTCAAACTTAGATTAGGTTATATAATTTACAAATGATTTCTTTTCGTTAAGAAATTGGTTTTCGTGCAATAATTATTTTGAAGTCTAGCTCTACTCAGATATTAAAAAAATATTTAGCATACAATGCTATATTGAATAAATAATTTTTATATTTTGTTGTTAATTTTAAATAGAAATAATAACTTGCATGTGCAAAGAATCAAATAGCTACAAAGAAGAATTAGACTATTTCAACGGCCTCAAAAGACGCTTTATTGTTCATAAATTTAATTTCACAATATCTGATTATTTTATGCGACTTTAGCATAATATATACAGTATATATTATAATCGAGTCCGAAAAATATTTTGTTATGCAACTCATTATGAAAAACCAATAAAATTTGAGGTCAACCAAATTAGTCTTTGAACTAAAACAAAGGAAATATCGTACGATTTACGAGATCAGACGAGATCTTGAACATTAATTCGAGCCCCGACTTTAAAAAACACAAAAAAAAAAGTTTCTAAATTAATTTTGGTTTTTACATACTAAAAATAAGACTAAATTGCATATTTCAATATTATGTAGGGAAGCTTATCGTCAATGGGCTGCACAGGTGTAGGAAAGACGACACACATGAGGCAGTATAGCCTCAGTAGTAGTAGCAGACTCTGTGACTCAGCAGGCGTAGCCGAGCGGGCGGCTAGAAGTTAGCCGGCGACGTCTGGCTCGGTGCCCGGTGACTCCACCGAGGAGACGACGGGCGCTCGGCCAAGTCCCCCGCCTGTCCGACCAACATCAGCAGTAGCGGAGGAGAGTCTCCTCTTCGGCACCCGCACATATCCTCCTTCTTCTCCTCGTTAGCTGCGTCCTCGCCTTGTTACCTCACGCGCCAGAGTGGAATCTACCAGACCAATGATGTGTTGTTGCAGTCTCTTATATATTGCAGCCATTTTCATTTCATAATACAAGTTGCCTGCCTTTAATTTTAACAAAATTTTGAGTTAAGGAAATTCAATGTGGTAAAGTTAACATATTAAAAAAAAAAAAAAAACAAAAAAAAAAAACATGTTTTAAAGATTGTCACCTTAATTAGAAATAATTTACCCTGGATGTGGATAATTCGCAAACAAGAAAAATATAAATATTTATAAAAATATTGATACTATAGCGAAATTTTCGTGATAAACGCATTCTAATTTTACAAGTTTAGTAAGTATTAATTCTTCTAGATTTGAACTGCTTAGGAAATTTGCTATATAGAATATATGTAGTTTTGTACCAATTTTGTATATAAAATAATATTTATGAAGAGCACGAAGTAAAAAATAATAATAATAATAAATAAATAATAAAAAATAAATTGCAAAAAATAGCATAATATATACAAAAGTATATTTATAGCTAGTGGAGAATGAAATATAATCAAATTAAAATTGAAGTAATACGCTATTTTTTAAATTAAAAGTAACAGATCACAATATGATACTAAAATATTTATATTAGGACACAGTTCAATGGCGTATACACAGTGCAATCATGGCGTAGGGAAACAAATATTTAAGGGGGTTCGTCAAAAATTTGGCAGCGGGAATTGAATTCACCCAACTGTCCTTATATTTTTTTCTCTATAATTTCGTGATCATGCAGTTCAGGGAGAAAATGTGGTATGTAATAATACACAAACCCTCTAAACATATTAAATTTATCTGCTACCTTGTCTAGATATAACGCCACTGCAAGTACATCATTCGACAATTATTAATTTCATCTGCAAACATGCAATACGAAAGTTTAGTTTTTTTCTGTGTAATTTAAGTAGTTGGTAAATTAAAAACAAAATATTGTTCATTGTTGTAAGCAACATGAAGAGTGTAACAACAATAACATGGGCAAAAGCCCAGCTGTTGAATTGAGACAACAATACTTTCTCATGCTACTTGAGACGGGTAATTGCTGACGTAGCTTGCTGGGATGACCTCTTGACTCTACTACTATTCTACAACACTATACTATATACTAGTCCAGACCCAGACGAGGCGACGGCGGGCACGAGCGGGGAGGGGGCCAGATTTTATGGTCTGCTAACTGGACATAACGCTGACAAACGTGGTACGCCAGTCCTAGCTATAATATACTGCTGATACTTTGAACGACGCAGCATTTATAGAGACATAAAACTTAAATAGTGATAGTAGCTAACCAATTATACTCGTAAAATAAAATTCTTCTTTTTTATGCATACTCAACTGTTTGTAAAAAAATAAATTAAAAAATCATCGTTATAACATAATTTTTACGTAAATTAATAACTTTTCTTCTTCAATAATTTCTTTTCTTACAATAAAGTTCTTGAATATTTGTAATGGTACAGCATAAAGAGAGAGAGAGAGAGAGAGAGAGAGAGAGAGAGAGAGAGAGAGAGAGAGAGAGAGAGAGAGAGAGAGAGAGAGAGAGAGTAGTTTGTTATGTAAAATTTTGTTGATATTGTAGAAAAGTGCTGTGGCACAATTCAATTATCTGGTTTTGTTTCTTAAATCGTATTATATAGAAAGACGTTGTCTCCAAACACTTTGTCCAATTTTGCAAATTGAAAGATATTTCGCGTTATACAACATTTATTTTTCAATCAATATTTAATATAGCATGCAGACATGTCATAATAATAATATAAAAATAATTATTTTTGCAGGCAGCTTTTATATTTATTTTATTATAAGACAAGTGTTGACAAAGTTGGCTCTGCACGTTGGTTAGAGGAGGTGCTGTGTTAATTATTGTCGATCTATTCTGGGACATTGATCAGTCGTTTCACATCAGTGATTCATCTCTAATTGTCCCATTGTTTGCCTTCAAGCTTTATTTATGCAGTAAGGTGAATTAATTTTAGATTTTATCTAGGCTTCACTAAATTTATATATTAAAAAATTGATGAAAAACAAACCAACTTTCAATGTTTTAAAAATATAATTATCATTAAATTTAAAATCCTATATTTTATATTATACATTTTAATATATCATAAAATATATATATAATATTCTTAAAAGCTTGTTATTATATTCAAGAGAAGAAATAGTTGTATATAAAATCTATTTTTTTTCCAAGTTTTTATGTTCTTTTTGAAGTAAATGTTTGTCAAATATATATCACACACATTATGGAGAAATGAGAAAATGTTAAATTTGAAATTGATAGTGATATAGGAACAAACAAAAAAATTAATATTATAGTATATTAAATAGAAAGTTATTTTCAAAGAATTTAATTGTGTATAGCAAAAAAATATATATACAAAATTACCATAACAGTAAAAAAACGAAAACACATGAAATATTATCGTTTAAAAAGTCAAGCTGAGAACACAACACACAACATATCAAAAGTATGCACATGTGTATTATATAATATTTGTTGACAGACTAGTTTTTTCTTGCTATAAATAATATTTTTAAGTACACCATACGAGCATTTATAGAAACAAAATGTACTCTTGTAACTCTTGTATAGCATGTTATAATTAACGAGGTGGAACAACATAACTATTAGCTTACGGGTGTGAAACGCTCGCTCTTTCTCGCATACCTGTCTGATTGTTTCTACATCATAACCCTGTATATATATAAAAAAATATATATGTATACACAAGTTTTTATATACATATATACTTGGTCACCAAAATCAAATGCATGATAAACGCACGTATACATTTTAAAGATTTAATAATAATTCTTAAGTGGCACACAGCATGTTTATAGTATATATAAACTATTTATATATATTATAGTAGTACCAAAAATCTTGTTTAACAAGAATTATAAAAAAACAAAAAAACAAATTAAGTCTTAAAAAAATACAGCATGTAAGTGTGTATGTAAAAATATATAAATATATATTTATAAAAAGAGAGGGAGGTCTAATATTTCGTCAACTTGTCTAAACATTCTTGGAATTTACCTGGTAGGTCTGCGTTTTAATCTTACATATTTAATTTTTTTTTTTCATGATGGTAAGAGTTTCACTATTCTATTTTTTTATGATTTTTAATTTATTATTACTTTTATTATTCACTAGCTAAAGCTAAGGTATAGCCTTTGGCTTGGTTCTCTTAATTATGTCAGCCTCATTTTTGTCTGACCGTATAGTCTTTATCGCCGCCACTGTGGCTAGCTAGAAGAGAGAGAAATGCGAGATGAGGAGGCTGTGCGACTCTTTTTGGTTGTTCATACACAGAATGTAACCTTGAGAAGATAAAAAGATAATATAAAAAGAATAAGCATGAAGACGAATCATCATGCCATCTTTATGTTAACCACACGTGATGGCAGCTTTGATCTCTTTCTTACCGCCCCCTTTATACCCCTCCTCTCCTGCGTCGACTTCAGTAGTAACTGAGAGGCCAAATGGAAACTTTACTTACTTTTCTCTTTAAAATTGCAAATTTATTTAAATTGATTCCTTAATATGTATCATCTTATTATGTTAAATATAATCATTTTTATTATAGAACTTTTTTAATTTTTTACTAAAAAATAGTGAGGGGTTTAAATTGGTAAATTGAGTATAAAAGAAAGGTGCAAAACATTAAAATTGTATATGTAAGCTAAATCACTGCTTTTTTCCGAAAATTCCCCTCTATATATATAAATATAAAAGTTTAAATTGAAATGCATGACCAAAAAGTTCAATATATAATTATATAATTATTAATGACTTTATATTGCATCTAGTGGAAGTGGTATCTGCACTGCCACTGCGAAACAGAATATAATAATAATTCATTACTTACAAAATGCATGCAGTATTTCAAGTTTTTTTTAACTTTAAAACTGATAAAAAATTAATGAATCATTACCGTTGTGTTAGATTATAGGATACTACTTAATTATTATTAACAAATAATAAAGACATTACATATAAAACAACTATTGATAAAAATCTTTTATTTATAACTAACATAAAATATAATTGGACGAAGAAGACATAAAAATAATCAGCAGCAACAACAACAATAAAAAAGCAAGACAGTGAATGAACAAAAAATTTAAGTTTGGCATGTTGAGGCGTAAAATGATTACAGCATTAATACCGATTATAAATAAAGAATGAATCTGACAGATTTTTTTCTTCGTTATATATGATGTCGTGTGTGCTTATGTCATTTTGCCATGGTATACGGTGTGTTAAAGGAATGTTTATATATAGCTATAATATTTGAACTTTTATAATATTATAAAGAGCATAATATAATCAGTTTCAAGGGGACGCAACGATGCGTATCGGCGAGACTCACTAAAACTGACCTATCTTAACAACCCATAATAGTATTTCTCACGATTTTGTGGGGAGTTATAATTCTGAGCAGCCGCGTGAGTTTTGTTACCGTGTTAAATCTTAATCTTTCACGTTCCTTATTTTATACATTTTTAATTTATATCAATGTTTTACAATATGTTTGATATATTTATATATAAATATCGAATCTGCTTACAGTGGATGAAAATATAATTTTATAAAATAATGGTGTAAACTGTTGCATGAAAAATTAATTTTTTGAAAAATTTCATGCATATAGGTTGAAAAATTTAATATCTTGAAATTCTTGAAAGAAATCACTCAATTTATTACATTGCTTATGAATCCATATATAATATATGACTTAATTATTTTTGTATTTATTTGGAAAGATTAGTAGGATAAAGATGAAGATACTTAATAAATAATTGTGGAAACTATACATTATTAGTTTATTACATGATACGATTCAGTGTAATTACTTTAAAAATTAAATATTTAATTAAAATTATTAACCATAACGGCAATATAATGCTCTCTGTTCTACCTTCAATATAAATATCACGTCAACTGTATTGGTGGTCCCAAAAAGGAAAAAAAAAAATATTTTGGGACCTCCCACTAACTTTGCCAACTTCTTTGCAAGTCGCGGCATATATAAGATAAAGAAGTATGGACGACGACAAGGAATATATATTATATATATATTTTTTCACCTTTTTATACATATATATTTAGCCATAGGGCTTAAAGGGATATAACAGGTGGTATAACCAGGTATATAAGCCCCCCCTTCTTTTCATATAATACTTTTTTTTTTTTTGAGGTTGTTGGCGGGCCTCACGCACTTGTCCGACTGGTCTTCGGCAGACTGCCTGGCTTCTCGCGGCGCCCCCGGCTATCTCTTAGCTATAGCCGCCTGCCCGGCGCAGTTGCCGTCTCCTCAACACCTTGTAAATAAACTCAAGAAATGAGGTCAATTTTATATAAATATGTTTTTTGAAAATATTAATTTTTAGTTACAAAAAGTTTTCGTATTTAATTCATGGGACTCTTTATAAATATTTATATATATATATATATATATATATATATATATATATATATATATATATATATATATATATATATATCGATCTGCTTAAAAAACGAATGACTTATATTTGCGATAATTATTTTCAGATGTTATGATATGATTATTTTCAAATTGTAATTAGGAGGTATTCATGAATAACTTAATTAACTTGCAAGATTTTAACCTACAAAACATTTTAGCACTAAATTACATTAAATGTCAATCAAATTTCATTACATATTATATTATGTGCTTAATAATCTGGTATACTATAATATATTAAAGGTCTTCTAGGCTTATAAGGACTGGAATTATATATTTAATATACTTTATATTTTTAGGAATTTGTTTGAAATTTTATTTGCTGTGGTGTTCGAGGACAATATATAGTATGTATTAGGATCAGAGAAGAGTAGGCGTACTGTACTTACACTTACCATTTTCTGATAGGATGTATGCATATAATACAGAAAATAATGCAGTCACGGTCGTATTTGTAAAATCATCAAATCTCTGCTCGATAATCCTACCCTATTTATTATAACAATTGAATAGGTTGAATATATAATATATACGTACCAATATAATACAAATATTGGTGATTCCGATATCCGACATGCAGCAAAATTTTATTAAGAAAATTTCAACTTTTTAAAGAACTACTATAAATATGTGTATAGACTTGCATGGACGAGAATCGTTACACGAGTGAGGAAGATGACCAACAAATATGCAAATGAACTCGTTAATTTATATCGTCAAAATCCATGCAAGTTGTTGCCTTGGTATTATTTCAATAATTTCCCTTTCTTGACCATCAATAATAACTAATAAGTAGAATATTGCATATAATTATATATAATACATATTAATTCATCCAAATTTATTTCTTAATTGCTACATTTTACATTTTTTCAAAGTTTTTAAATTTTTTTTAATGAAATATAGTTATTGTGAGATTAAAATAACAAAATAACAAACTTGAAATTTCCTCATATTTCATATAATATTATGTATTATTAATAATTAATTTGAATAAATGTTGTCTGATTCTGTAAATATTACATGGTTATAAATTATAATAGTATATACAATTAATGTATTATAATATTTTAAATGATAAACTTGCTAAAATATAAATTTTTATATCATCACACACATGAAAAAAAAAAAAGAAGAAGAGACTTGTACGTATGTATATAATAGCTGAAAAAACAGAAGTCAGAAGTTACTAGTTAAGTTAACAATTTTATTATAGTTGTGAAGTGGCATGTCTCGAAATTGTGGTGGATGATAGGCTACGTCATCAACAAAAACGATAGAGACATTTTACCCGTAAGTTTATTGATAGCGGCGGAGCGAGCCAGCAGCTATATAGCGAGCTGCTGAGGATCCTCGTTACGTTTTTTTGTCCCCTCACATCTTGTGGCGGCTGCTGCGGCAAAGCCTGCGGGATAAATATGGCTCGAGGTGCCTGCCACCTGTCACGGCGAGCTGCAACACGAACACTTCTCCTTGCTCGCGGCGGCGGGGGTGGTAGTGGTCTCTCTCTCTCTCTCTCTCTCTCTCTCTCTCTCTCTCTCTCTCTCTCTCTCTCTCTCTCTCTCTCTCTCTCTCTCTCTCCACGCTTTGCACTTTCCTCCTCTTCCTCCTCATACGCACGCCGGGTGTATTTTAAGAGTGCTTTCTTATGTCCTTGTCTAGCAAGATATGGTACGTAACACACTCTCCTTGATTCGTCTTTCTTTATGTAGCAGCTTCTTCATGTCACTTAAAAAAAAAAAAAACTGTGAACAACTTACTTAGCATTAAAGAATTACTTAATTTGGATATAGAATTTGGCTAGTAAATGTCATAATTCATGACCTAATAAAATTTATAAACATATTTTTTTTTTCAGATCTATTTAAGATTTCTTAATTTATAATTTCTAAAAAAGACGTACCAGTAAAATTAAAAATTATTACTGCTCCTTCAGAGGTGGTGTTGAAAAAATTTATAATCTATTTCAGGTCATCGACCCAGGGGAGAGGGGAAAAAAAATATGTTGCTATTTTTGCAAAATCTTGAAATTTATTGCAAGTGCTTATTTAAAAAAAAATATATATATATATAATTATATATATATCTACTTAAAAAAAATACAGTAGATCCATATTTAAAATATAAAAACACTGTATAGATAATGTAATAAGTAAAAAAGCAAACATATTTTACCACTCACTCTCATGTTAAGTCTATATAACTACACACAACTTACATAAAAAAATATAGGCAGGTGTCTTTTGTCTCCAGTATAGAATGACAGTGATGAGTATATATAAACAATATATATTATAAACCATAAGATTTACGTATATGTCTCTTCATACAAGTTAATAGTGATGGTATAGCAACATAGTACTATATAACTACGTAGTAGTGCATATACAGCATATTATACTTGGTGGTGGTGGTGATGGTGGTGGTAGCTTCTGCTGGCTGTAGCTGCACGAGCACGTGCCCCCCGTGTGTAGCTTACTGCCAACACAAATATTTAGCCGACACCACCTTTTTCCTTCTTCTTTGCCATGTCGGCTATGATGGCGGCGGCAACTCCAAACACTGGCACAACCCAGACTTTTCTTCATACATATACTCTCAAGTTTACATTAAGATAAATTGAACGTCATTGCTACATCATTACAAAAATATAAATAATTAAAATTTAGTATTTAAAAAATATATATATATTTCTAGTTTTAAAAATAGAAATTGGTACTATTATGATAAGTACAAACAGCTTAATTTAGTTTTTTTTTTCACATTTTTTTTTTTTTTTTTTTTTTGCTTTATAGTTTATATATACTTTAAACTTTAAATAAACGTGGTATATATTATATATACTCCATACTACTCTGAAGTCTAAAAGTTTATACTTTCGTGCATAAAGTATATGTGAAGCTATAATAAACGTTAAATAATAAATTATTGTTAAAATAATATTTTAATTTTTTTCTATTTATAAATTTTAATTTTACATTTTCAATTATATTTTTTACATACATGTGCAAATTATACTTTTAAGAAATCTATAATGTTCAAAGATTCTATATTTAACAACTTACTATTTTTAGTTTTAAACTGTTATGTTCACAGCATAATTAAGATTTAATGAAATGATATTATATATTTTTTTTTATCATTTTTAATTAAAGTGAAGAAAACTGAGCAATGTATCAAAATAACCGTGGCACGTAATAGCTGCTGACCTCGTTACACTGCAGCTGTAAGATTTACGATTTTTCTCTGTGTAATGTCTGCAATTGCAACTTTTAACTTTATGGTTCATAAAATGATGGCCATGGCTGACGTTCATGATTTTTCTCCAGAATTATATAATTGCATTTATTTTCAAATTTATGATTTTTAATCATAATTTTGTTTTTGAATTGATAGAGAATAATATATAGTTGTCAATTTGATTAATTTTGAGGCATTATCTTAAATTCTATATTTTCTCGCGTATAATATTTCATATTTCTTTAAAAAAAAAAGTAGACAGGTAAATTTAATGTAATACAAAACAAATGATTTTGACCATTAAGGTTTACTTCCAAAGTTAAAACTAAAAAAGGTTCAAAAATTTGTCTTGTTTTTCGTTTCGTATATATCTGGTGACAAATATTCCAGCGTTTAAATCTCCACGTAAAGTAAAAATATGTAAATATTATATAAAAAAAAGTATTCCAAGAGACGACGCTGAATCTAAATTTTATGTTATTTTAAATTTACAATTACAAACAGTAGATCAAGAGAGGTATACTTGTAGGTAAAATTTTATAACTTTTGGGTTCCCCTAGGGGCATGTGCTGACGTACCGTGTACGTGCAGTACGTCACGTCAGCGTAAACAAGTGCGTATACTTTTAATTATTACACATGGAAAAAACCATTGACGTTAGTGTTATAATAAATGTTAACATACTCTAATCAACAACAGTAAAAATAACAACATATTAAAATAATATATTGTATTTATTTCTGTATTCTTTTGACACTAATTGACATCGAATGCGTACGAAACAATTATTAATAGAATATTAATTTAAGCACACAGTGTTTGATGTCTCTGTACCTATTTTTAAATGTTAAAATTAAAAAGTTATTCAAAGAAGACTTGCAATTAGAACCGATTTAAACTAAAACCTTTTTAGCTAATACCAGTTTTAGCAATCGATTTAATATTTTTAATTTTAGCATAAAATTCTCGCCACTAAAAATTCTTTCGCCACTATGTCAATTCTTTTATGAATACCTACGCTGCGTATATAGAATTGTAGTCACGAAGTATATAAATATAAAGAGGAAGATAAAAATGCAGCTTTTTCAATAACCACGTTTAATATCAATAAGTTATACAGGACACAATTATATCACTAACAAACCGTGGTTGTTTTTACCTTTATTATCTCCTTTATCAGTTCCATTAATAAATGCATGCATATATCCTTATATTTTTAACTCTTATTATAATTTGGTCTCTAAACTTTAATCAGTTGATATGTATAACTTTTATAATTAATGACTACCACCATAAAAATTCCATGGAACATTTAATATGCTAATCCTTTATGCTACTAGTGCTACTACGACACATTGCTTGCTTTAGAAATAGACTGTTTAAAGGGATACAGGCCTCAAATTAAAAACTTGACAGTCACAGAGAGTTGCTTTAGTTGACAATCAATATTTGGATTATTTTTTCCATGCGCGATGCATCTGCATGAGCGGGGGCAGCAAAATAAGGATGCAGGTCCTTGATGACGTCACAATGACGTCAAAAAACATGGCGGCGTATATATAGTTGTGCGTTGTGACGTCATTTTGACGTCATCAAGGACCTGCATCCTTACTTTGCAGCCCCCGTTCATGCAGCTGCATCGCGCACGTAAAAAATTATCCGAATGTTGATTGTCAACTCAAGCAACTCCCTGTGACTGTCAAATTTTTAATTTGAGGCCTGTATGCCTTTAATAGTATAGGTAAATTTGGCAATATTTGTTTGGTTACTGTGAGATCACGTTGTTTTTAAATCTCAGCGTAGATACTTAAATCAATTTAGCCACGTGACTTATTGTGAAGGTATCAACGATATCACGCTAATTGAAAATTACAGTTTTATTGTGTGTATACGATTTGTCAATTCATAACTTACTACAGTAATGTAAGCATGCAGCAATATTTATATAGATTTGTCTCCAATACAACTGTTACTGTTACAATATATTTTTTTGTAAGAGGCATGCAAGTATAAAGGTTTTTAATAAAGGAAAATTTCAGGTACAGTATAGAAATTGGTCTTTCATATACAAAGGGTGTAGTCATTTTATAGTCATGTTGTAGACTAAATTGAGTGATAGACTGAATACATGTGCTGCATATATCACTCTGTTCCACTCGTCATCTTTGCAATCCAATAATTAACCAAAAAGTAAGAAAACCGTAAACAATTAATCTTAGTCACTACTTTAATATCTAAGATGAATTGTCGCCTCCAAAAAATTGACATATATATCTTATAATGAAGGAAAATTTTCAAGGTAAAGATATGGTTCTTAGAGGAGGTAAAATTAACTTAGTGCTCTTCCTTTATTGTTGCAACTGCTCTTCTTCTCTCAGCTTTTGTTACGAAGGCACTCGTTGAGTGGTACCAGCACTGCTTTTGTTGTGCCTCTTCTTTGACAGCCACTTGTGTTCTTGTTGTTGCAGCACGTACTCCCTCAGTGTCGGGTCTCCACGACGTCACGGTCCGCGCCAAGCAGAGACTCAGACTGACGTGCCGCTACGATGGCAATCCACCGCCAAACATCGAGTGGTACCGTCGAGGGAGACGTATTGAACCCTCAAAACGGGCGAAAATCGTCAACAAAAAGTAAGTGCAATTTATGAACGAGATCATGTGAGACCAGTAGTGTCAAGCCTAAGGATTTTCTAAGGATTTTGTACATATAATATAACCTCTGAATAGGTGATGTTGCTGCCGTCGGTGAGGCAAGGTCGTGAGTAACCAATGCCATGGGATGTCTGCCATCTTACATTGGGGAACTTCCATACAATTTACAATGCAGATGGTTGCGCTCGGTCGCCATCTTACGTTGGAGATTTGCTTCAGTAGCTCTAATGCTATTGGTATAGGAATATCCTATCCAGAGGTTATATATACAAAATCCTTGGTCAAACCCAGATTTTTTACAAAAAAAAAATTAATAAAAATAATATTAATAATGAAACTTAATATATAATTTATATATCACAATATCTGAAAGGCTGACTGTTGCAAATGTTATTTGTCTGGTTTTGAATCTGATCGTCCCTTATTCATTTACTACAAGCTGCAGTAATTGTTACATGCAAGTGTTGTTTTTACTCGTAATGCATCATTATTTTTTATGCGAAACAAAACATATAGAAATAAAAACTGGAGCATGCAATGACTACATGCAACAATATAATTTTTATATTGATGAAATTGAATATGAAGAATATTAAGAATACTAAATAAACATACTCGATAAAAAATCATTTAAATTACTTATCATATATATATAATATCGGCAAATTCACTTAATATGATGTTTATATTATTTGATAAGATTCATTCAGGGAGATTAGTTTAGATATTTTAGCTGATAATATCAAAATGTCATTATACGTTAAAATGAAGGTAACGTTATTTGTCTCCCGAATGCCTTAATGCCTTATTATGACGAAGAACCTTCTTTATACGCACATCTTGGTGCACACAAGGGGGGCGGGTCCATGATAACGCTGTTGGCAACCCCTGAGGAACCCCCTCCTGGCCACTACCACCGTCTGGCCTGAAATAAACCGCAGCTCCGTCAAGTCCCCCCACCCTACCTACTCCCCTCCCCCTATAACCTCACAGACGTTCCCCTCCTTCCAGCTATAGGAGAAGTTTAACGAAATTGTGCAATTGACTCGAGGTTTTATAAACATTTTTACTTTAAATATTTCTTATATATGCTGAAAATATACAGTAAAAATATTAAATTTGTATATTTTGGTGATGAAAAAAATGTACATGATTTTGCGTAAATTAACACAATAAAATAATTTGTAAGTTTCTAGTAATGAATAATATATATATATTATTTTGTTGTTATAACGGTATAACCGTTGTTTGCTAGGTCGCCTCAGTGTCTGCGCAGATCTGCTCCCCTTCCCTTTAGTCCTCGAGGGCCGCCAGCCAAGTCTCTCCCCCCCCCCCCCTCCTTCTTCGCATAACGCGCGTCCTCGCCTGAAAACCGCCACTATATCACGCCAATCAGAACAAGAGGGTAAATCACCCACTAGAGACAAGTTTAAACGTACACACCAAGCAGAAAATATACAATTTATTAATAAAAGTAATGCTTTCTTTGAACCACACACCTGTTGCAAAATTTTCTATCTGAATCCCCTCCTCTCTTTTTCTTTCCTTATTTTTATATTTCTTAACTAAAAAATGTAGACGTTTAAAAAAACTATATAGGCTTTCTCGATCGGTTGAATGAATGAAACACTAAGACAACTTGCATGCCAGTATATACAAAAATAGCGCACTTACTTCGTACCATAGCCTCTCCATATAAATAGCTCTTAGGTTAGGTCTAGTAGTTTTGAGAGTCACTTCAGTCCTTCACGTTCTTAGTAGTAAGTGTTCTACGCTTCAACTTTAAAGATAAAAATATAAGCATGCTTGGAAAGATTGGAAAACGTTGCATGTTAGCATATAAGGCCAGCAGCCATGATGGTAATAACCCCTGGGAAATTATGCAACCAGTTGCACCTCTGGGTGTGCAAGTTGCATACTCTCTCCGGAGCGTCACAAATCGGGTGAGTCGCAATCGTTATTTATAATTATTACTTATGGTATTATATGAGGCATATAGATTTTAAGTATGTTGCGCTCAAATGAATATAATATACACGATATAGTCTAAAAATGAAATATTAGATCTGGAAGTAGGAGGTAAGAAAAGGTTTCTAATCTGTATACCCTGGTTTAAAATGTAGTTATGTTATTTGAAATTCAATGACAACAACAAATAAAACTTATTTTTTTCTAATCTGATTCTCGAGCAGGAGGAGATCGGTGCTCACGATACCACGTGCATCTCGACACGATGCCGGCAGCTACGAGTGCCGCGCGGTCTCCGTGTCGGACGAGAAGGCATGTACCTCAGCACACGTCACCATCACTGCAGCCCCGGGTGCGGGGGGAAACGAGCACAGTGCAACACCACACGTCGGAAAATTCGATAACGGTGAGTGCGGAGATTTGTGAAGGAAGATTTTCTTAGGAAGAGTGGAAGTGCAACACGGGATGAGAAAATGAGGACAAAGAAATTATAAAAAAAAAAATACATTATTTTTATAAATCATTGTTTAATTAACGTTTACACATTTTCATCTAAGATTTTGATATAATATGAGATTTAATTAAGATACGTTCCATTTTATCAATGCGTTTCTTATAATAAGTTATATTTACGGATAATGTGACTGTTTGGTTCACAGACCCGAAGTCATCAATAAATTTAATAAATTAAAAAAATATATATACCATGATATTTCTTTTTAATTTCATAAAATGTAACCAAAATACAAAATAATACTATCAGTAGCTAATAATCTTTTTAAAAAAAGTTAAAAACATGTATTATGATATCATCACTTCCACCTTTTCAACATTTTTTTTCTCTAGTGTTTCTACTTTTGATAACTTAAATATTATAAATAAATATATATATATATATATATATATATATATATATATATATATATATATATATATATATATATATATATATATATATATATATATATATATATATATATATATATATATATATATATATATATATATATATATATATATATATATATATAAATAAATAAATTGGTCGACAGTTGATCGATTGAGGTGTTGTAGTGAGGGAGCTGCCTTGCTCATTTCATGTGACCTATACGATCACTCGTTAGCAGCTGTGCGTTCAAGCGTGCTTGAATGCCAGCAGTAAAGGCGGTGGCTCTCCTCCTCAGCAGCCAGCAGGCGGATTTAGTGAGAGGGAGAGAAGAGACTTTTCTCGGAATAATCAGGTGAATCACACAAGCAATTTATTGGATCATGTGCTAGAAATGTAATACTCTGTGCGTACATGTGAAATGACTCAGTTTGTACTCCTCATGTGAAGCTAAGTTTCTACTTTGAAATACATTTTATTAAAAAGTTAGTTAAGAAAAAAAAATATATAAAGTAAAGTTTTGGAAGAGAGAAAAAAAATGTATATTTTTCTCTTCAAGTAACTAAGACGTTGCTGGTAAAAAGTGACATGTTTATAAGATAGACGTGGATTAATTTGGCCATTTCATTAAGGCAGAAGATCCTTGGACAGTCTGGCAATGAGTCACATTAGAGCATCCACCTGCTTGCTTGCTGTCTTTACTCTAGTGCGTGCTATAGTTAGTGGGGGTTGATGTTTTGGTGAAACAAACTTACATATATATACATACATACTACTATTGAAGCCAAGGAAAGTGTTGACTTGAATATTATGCAGAACTCATGAGGAGAATACCACATTTTTTTTTTTTTTTTTTTACTTCTATAGCACTCTTCTTACTTGAAAAATAATTTGTCTACAACTTCCACAGCAGTCATTTTAACTTATACCTTTTATCTTACGGCTGTATAGTGGATGGTATATAATATGCATGGTTATATATATATATATATATATATATATATATATATATATATATATATATATATATATAACTTTGAAAAAATAATTAACATAAAACTATAAATTATTACATATTATATTGCTTTTAAATGCATTCATTATTTATTTTATAATTTATAATGCAAACTTATTTTAAAGTGTATAATATTGTTTTAAATATTTGACATTGGAAGCACTGAAAGTACCTAAGCATTTCTTTTTAAAAACTAGTTTGACTCATTGATTGGGGCTCGATTGGTCGGTGATATTTAGGTCGAGATGGTACTGCACGTGAGTCAGGGCGACAGTATGGCCGGCACGCGCATTGTTGCGCGCTGAACACTCTCTGTACACCTGGCGGCTCGCGATCAGCCTGCCTGGCGTCGGGACAGGAATAGACAGGACACCATGAATCATGGTGCATCACATGCGTTTTTTTTTTATTGGGAATAACCTTCATTTTCAGTGAAGTACTTGGTATTTTTTTATGTCGTAAGAGCAAAATTCATCAATTTAATTCTTTTAAACAAATTGAATTTATTTCTGTAGTATCGAATCTCTTTTTAATTTGATCAAATAATATATATTTTTTAATACAATGTGTATAATTTCAATCGTTTCCTTCTTCAAAATTTAAACGTGAAATTAAATTAAAACACTGTTTCGCTTTCTTTGCGCGCAAGGTCTGAATAAATATGTTTATTGTCTGTTCAATGGAAATAATTGTAATCAATTCTATACGAAATACAGCTAGAAAATTATTTTAAAAAAATGGTGACTGGTGTTCTAACGCAAACTAGCTCGTGCTTTCAAGCTACTTTCCAACTTCATATCAGAACGATAGCCCAGAGAAATGGAAAAAAAAAAAAAAAAAAAAAAATGAACGTGAAAAGTTTGCTCTTACTGCGTATGCTATTGACTGTCATTTTACAACGACTCGATCATTACAAAATAATGCTACACTTATTAACTTCATTTATTAGTTCAACTATTTGATTTCCTCGAAGTTTAGTATAATTGAAAAGTAATTAATTCTGCTTTATATGTACACTATACAGCTTCAATAAAAGACTGTGAAATGTAGATTTGCAATTTTATTAAGTAAGAAAATCATCCAGTCTAGCCATTCAATAAAAAAATAAACTTCGCCATGCGTCAATAGACTGCATAACAACGTTTACAGACAGAGAAGAGTTAGCATTTGTGCTATTCAATATGTACTTTAGTGTACAATATTCCAAATGTCCAAGCGGTGTCAAGTCACGTTGAACGAAGTGTAGCACAAGGAAGAGAGCGTCTCGCGCGACTCTTCTGCTGCCGACACGACTACCGCGCAAAGTCGTTCTTTTTTTTTTTTCTCTTATTTTTCTTTCTTCTAGTAGCAGTTTATATTTACATTGAGACTAAGGGATGACGTCATACAAAAAGGGAGTAGCTGCTATATAGGAGTAGAGGAGAAACAGAAAGAAGGGATGGAGGGCGAGTCTGGTTTAGAGGGTCATGGTCAACTATAGTACAGTATAGGCTCTCCTATCTATATATTTGTTTAGAACAAGTAGAAGAGGTAAAGTAGTTCTCTTCTATCAACCCTCTTTCTTTTACTTCGACTTCTGTTTCTACCTCTTCTGTAACTCACTATAAATATAGTCTACAGACAACTGCGTGGACTGGCTAGAACCGTAATGAGCTATTATACAACGACTCAGTGGTGTGCTTAAGCCAAGTGGGACACTATCAACAGTATACACTCACACAACCGCGGCCCTGCAGTGCCGCAGCCGCCTCGCCTTACTCCTGCTGAGAGTTGTGATTATGCAACCTGTATTGCATAGTAGCATAAACAGTTGCCTATGTTCACGGCTCTGATATTAAATTATCCTCCATATAATTATATTTACACTCTATAAATTATGCAATAAAATTGTTAGAAATTTTAACTTGTAAATTTACTTTCATTACTAATTCATTTATTTCTTATTTCTCATTTATTTCTTAAAAAAAATAAATAAGCTGATTATAAAATATGTGCAGATATAATTATTTTGTCCTCAATTTGCCCCTTTGTAAAGATTTCGTTTGTAGTTTTATAGACAGTAATTGAATTATTTTTTTTTCATTTAACACGCATAAAATATTTTAATTGAGGATATTATTATTTTGCAAAAATCACAAAGATTGTTAGAACTTTAAAAGACGTACAAATTACCAAAAACTCTTTTCATCTTGAACTTGTCGATACCATTGAAACTTCTCCTGTAACTAAATTTTGAGTAAACTCTTAATTTTTAGTTTTAAAATATGTACATTTGTGGTATAGTCTTCAATCACTGTTGAACATTTTTTAATATGTTCTCTGATTGACTTAAAGCCAGTTTTAGAACCTAGATGCTTGATTTCACTTCTAAGAATTTTTACAATGATGTATAATGTTGTTGTTACAGCGACTTTGTGGCCCCTGGTGGACGCTCCGTGCCCCATCAGCTCGTACTGTCTCAACGGTGGCACGTGTCTCTACTACGAGGCAGTGGGCGAGCTCGTGTGCGAGTGAGTACCCTCCACGTGGTTCAAATGGACCCATTATAGTGTTTAACAAATATTAGATTCCGTCTCTTTTGCATTTGATTGAATCAGCTGTTTCTGATTTGCCTTGCATCTTATGGCAAAATAAAACAGAAAATCGAAAAAGTAATGCGGTCATGGAGCATAATCTACATGTCTTACAAGTCTTTGATGTAACGTCATAAAATATTTATTATTTGGAATCAATTTTCTTTTAATATCTTCGGAACTAGTTAATCATGTATATTAATGATATATATTATAATGATATATTGTATGTATCAAATACCCGCTTAATATATTAAAATAAAGACAGCGGCTGAGAAGGAAGAAACTATATACAATTAAGTCTTTAAGCATTATTGTTTGTACCCGACAAAGTGTATAAATGTAGCAAGTACAATACTGTAATGCAATATAACTACTTCAGCTAAATAGATACTTTTTAAATAAAATCTAATTTAAAACTGAAACTATTTTTAAAATATTTTACTCATGAAGTAACAATTTAAAACTGATCTAAACAAAACCGTAAAGTATTTTCTTGGTTCCTCCCACAAGTTGGCATTCCTTCACGTTCCTTCTGTGAAGTGTAAAAAGGCTCCACGTGTTTCGCGGCTTGGTAGTTTGAGGTGTTTGCCCCGCCCCCGCACACGCCCGCCGCCGCCTTACCATCAACCCCCGCACACAAAACTGGTGTCAGCTCCTCTTTACGTAGATGTAGCTCTAACGTCACTTCTTTTTCAAATTAATTGTTTAACTCATTACTCAACAAACTGTCACTCAAACACTTTCATGTTAAAAAACATGATATAGACTTAACTATATTTTCTAACTATCAATCATTCTATAACTAAATTTAAACCTTTTTTTACCTATAAACTTCAGAAATTAAGAATATTAAGATAAAATATTAAAATGTATAATGTAATAAGCTCTAATAACTAGAATATTTTTTTTAATTATTCATGTATAATATATTAGGTCCTGTATAATTATGTTATATACAAGTATATAGATTAAATTTTTACTAAAATGCTCTTCAGAAATAGCAAAGTTCATAATTTTTAGATTTTTAGGCACCAAAGAGGGAAGAAAGTACTCCAGGGGAGGGGGGGGGGGGAACCTTTCCTTTATTTCATGACCTTATATAGAGAAACAATCACCTCCATCACCCCTCCCCTTCCTTAAATCTGTCTTTGTGAGAGGATATTTTTGAACCATTTAAAGATTTTGAAGTTTAGTAGATTGTCATTATAATAATCAATAATAGTTGATGTTGACTACTATGTTGTGAATGTTTGATTGCAGGTGTGCCGAAGGCTACAAAGGGCAGCGCTGTGAGAGCAAGGATGTTTACAACAGGGGTAGTATGTATCGGCCTCGGCCTTTCTCATGCAAATTAGGCTATTCCTCGTCGTTTTATTGTTAAAAAAATATATATAAAAAAGAAAAAGAAGTTTTTTAAAACAAAATATATATAAAAAAACGACTCAGGACTTATAATAATTTATCAAAAATGCTACAGACCAAATAGAAAAAAAATAGATATAATATTTTATAAGTTATAATACATTCACAACTTTTTTTTTATATTTTGCGCTCATCATCATCAACGACCATCCTTGGAAGAAAATAACGCACTTTACATATTTTTGTTGGAGCTTCTCACGCCTAGTCAACTCACAACAAATTAGGAATGAGGGATGATGGCGTGGAGGGGGGAATCGCCTCTCCCCTCCGCTGTCCGAGCCAAACGTAGGTATGTAAAAATAAATTAAAATGTAATTAAAATATAATATCTTATAAGTTAGTAAGGACAATTATATACTCTTTTCTTTTAAGCTTTTTTTTATTTTTATACAATAAAATTTAAAATAAAATGCTTATAGTTATTTTTTTGTATATTATTACTCAAAAATTTGTGTATGCATGCCCAGTGATGTTCATACTATCTTATAACAAGTTTTTGCATCTAATCGTTGGTCAAGCCCGAGCGAGAAGGGGATGGGAGGGTGGGAAAATATCAATCAGGACGACGCGGAGAGGAGAGCGTGAGGATTCTCCTATATTTGTTGTGAGTAACGTGCGACTGCACCCAGCTCCCGCTTTTTTGTTATCATACTTGTTTTTTTTATATATTATATTATATACCATTATTTATTATTACTATTATTATTAAATTTACTTGACAATGACGCTTTGACATATTTGACTGAAGACAACATCAAAAAAATAATTCTATTTTCTTTTTGCTCAACTTTTCATAATTTTTTTGGACGTTCTACTTTATCTATACATATATATTATTATATATATCTATCTTAAAAAAAAAGTTCTTCGCACAGTTTTGTTAAGAAATCCAATTCATTTCCTTTAATGCTTATATGATAAACATAGCAGAAAACTTTATGCATAACTTGTCGGTTGAAGAAGTTGTCTATCCTGCAGGATGAAATGAAATATGATTTCTTTACAAACAGTTGACAAACACAAAGGCGATGTTCTACTTTTGAAGAAACAATGTTACTATTTTACTTGTTTCCATTTATACCAAAGAGCTTGAGTCAAAATTTAATAATTATACGTTCAAATCTTTTACGAGTGTAATACAAATTTGTTAGTGTGAATTGTATTTTTTTATGATGATTGCACTACTTATGGCATGGATTGAGTGTGTACTTAGCTTTTAAATTAATATTCAATCGATTTTTGGTTGCATTAAAACCTCATAATTTTTTTCTTTACTAAAAAGTCAACTAAAATTAACTATCGTTAGACAGTTGTTTATTTTTACGTGGGATGGGACGAGGATATTTTTAATGCAGAAAATCAATTGAGAGGCCAATTTGTACATACAGCTTGCATACTGCACTTGCGTGATTTGATATAAATAACACGACATGGTAACTTTTCGCTCTATTTAATTTTAATTAAAATCAATAATAATCTTAATAAAGGATAAATTTAGATGGTGTCATGGGACAGGGATTTTTTTCTCATTAACGCTAAAGCAATGGCAACTAAGTAAAAAGGCATATAATTATATAATCAAGGTGTCTATACATATTCATCGCTCTTATACAATTTTTTCCAATTTGTAGAGAATTTCACTTCTATACACTAAAACGGATAATTCCAGACAAAGCTATCGTCTCTTTTCCCCGAAACATTAAAATTTTTGCTTTAATATTACGTTCTTCTCTTAAATAAATCAAATTAATTTACGATAAAGTCATGTAATTTTAAATATTTCGTAAAAATATGCATATAAAGCAACTTAAAAGTTTGGGTGACTGGACACTTTTGTGAATGGGATATCCTTTTTCACGTCACCCATTGGGCTTTGTGTACTGTTTTTTTTCCTGTACCAATTCTCAATAAACAACTATTATTATTATTATTATTATTATTATAAAAAAATAACTTGTCTATATGTCTGACAGTAATTAATGTCAGTTTACATCTCCGTATCATAACACCATTGATAAATATTTTTTAATAATTCAGAGTCGATTACCTTGAGAGCGTGATAACATGAGGTCCTCCCTTGCACGCCCACCGGTGAGCAGCAGTGTGTTGTGTGCCCAGCAGCTGGCGGAGGGGGCGGAGGCCGCGGCAAGATGTCTGTGGTGTCACTGGTGCGCGGAGCTCGGGGAGGAGGAGGAGGCAGGGGATCTCTGTCTGGTGTGGGGCACCACCATCACCACCACCCCGCATCCTCCGCGTGCGATGTCTAGACGCTAGCCTCTTGCACAGTAGTACGTTCTTCACATTATCTTAATTTACGCGTTTTTTTTTATTATTATTTCTTTATAGCGCCTTCGTTTTTTTCTTATTATTCTTCTGTATATTAATGCTTTAAAGTTATGCAAAATAAAAATAGACGCATTGCACTTACTAATGTTAAAAAAGAAAAGTAGCTTTCATGTAGGGATGGTGAAAAAAGGGGTCATGTTTTGAATAAAAAAAAAAAAGGCAATTATCTTTCTTAATGTAATGTATTGCATTTTTCGTAAACACTGGCAACAAAAATTTTAACTTCAGGTGCACATATATGTTGATATTAGTTATTACGTTTATATGTTTATAATCTAACAATCGGAAAATTAAATTTCTAAAATTCATTGACATTATTATTAATGTGGTTCATACTAACACTCCCACTAATCCTCTGCCCCTTTCCCTTACAGTTACCCCGTGGCAGGCCAGCTAATTATCCCATTCCCACCCCCACCAACTCTTAATTACCCCACAACCTATATCTGTGTTGTTGCATTATAGTTGTACGTTGTAGATACTTTGAAAAAAAAAAAAAATGCCATATAGTGTTTTTATTGCATATTTTTTATTGGAGGTATGAGGGTCTTTAAATAACAAATTATTTAAGCTTCAAGCACTTTTTCTCGTATAGAAATAAATATAGCTCTTTATTACTCTTTAATGAGTATTATATACGTTCCTAATTGTAAAATATAAT
Source organism: Siphlonurus alternatus (assembly GCA_949825025.1). NCBI lineage: Eukaryota > Metazoa > Arthropoda > Insecta > Ephemeroptera > Siphlonuridae > Siphlonurus > Siphlonurus alternatus. The sequence continues at coordinate 21,229,054 of OX463780.1, forward strand.
ATTTATAAATTTATAATCCTGAATTTTTACTTATTAGTATAAATTATTATTAAATTAAAAATTAAACATAGTAAAATATAATAAAAATAATTTACAATGTAAATTTGGACTTTCATGATGTGTATAAATATTATAGGCTATAATTATTATCAAGTCACCTATAATTCTATAATTATATTGTAAAAATAATACAAAAAAAAAATAAATAAATAAAGAACAAAAAATGATAAACGTGAAAATTCAGGAGTTGAATATAAAATTTCAATGGCTCTAAATGTGATGATGAATTGCTAATAATTAAGCTCGACTCTCGAACCTCTCTATATTGCACGCGGCATGAGACTTGATGTTGCCCGTTCGAACGCGCACACTTTTTGACTTACTATATATACAGTCTAATTAATTTAATATTTCCACCGGGAGTAGCCTGTTCAATTTTAAATTATCAATATTTTCGGTGAGTTTAATATAATAAATATTAATATATATATATATATATATTATTTAAAAAATGAAATACGAATAGAAACAAAAAAATATTACACTTTTTGCTACGCCCGTTGGAAATATCAATTCAATACTTCTCACTATCTCTCGATGTTTTAGTATAGAGTATTATATAGTAATCTATTTATGTGTATAAGTAGCCTGGATGTATATATAGAAAATCACTGTAGCGACTAAAAGACATTTAGCACACTAGCTGTTTTGACACACATGTTAAAACAGTAATCAACGCTCCTATATATTGCTAATTAATTATAGTAAGAATAATAAATTTAAAAAAAAAAATAAAAGATTTATTGAAATTTGCGTCATTAGATAATATTATATTTATGAAATAATTATTAATTAGTATTTAAAACTAAAAAAATAATTAGATGTAATTATATTTATCCTCCTAGTCTTCATATAAATATATTATATAAAAATAGTTTGTCGTTGTCATAAATATACCACAAATAATATTGATTCCGTTTATTGCATAATAGAAAAAAATAGCTGTTTTAATCAAACTACGTAGTATGTTAAAATAAATGTACTGCTTCATTATAGAGCCAAAAAAATATATATTATGTATTTTTGGTTATTGTATATGTTTAAATGTTAAAAATGATATTAAGAATTAAAAAGTCTAAGAGACTTCCCGCGACATTTAGAAGAAAAAATCGGTGTCAAGTTCGACGACGATAATTAACACACGGTGTGGGACTCTCTTCTCTCGGGACTGCTGCTGAAGGTGACGGACTTTACATTCTCTGTGGCTTGTGATTTGGCGGGCTGTCGCTGGCTGCTTAATTTCCTCCTCCACTCCCCGCATCTCCTCAGGGCTTCAGGCTAACTGGCTGAGATTATTATTTATTTATTATTTATCTTTTTTTTAAATATATTTGCCGGGGCTGTTGTTAGTGAGATTAATCGCTAGTTGTTTATATTTATATATTATTTATTATGATGCCTGTTATTATTATTTATTGGCTATATGGTAGTGATGCAATGCTCTCCCCTCTTGCCCCCCTACCCCCTTGCTACCCCTGGCAGAGAGGCGGAGAACATCTTGTTGCGGTGCGAGGGCGATGCAGCAACAACAGCAGCGTGGTTCCACGAGGCCGGGGGAGATACGAAGACGGCACGGTTGCGAGGGAGCTGCGGCATGCTCTCAGCGGCGAAGACGACTTCGTGGGGCCGAGGCATGGCAACTTACCCGTGCGTGGCCAGCCAGGCTAACTGCTAGACCCTGGGAGTCCTAGCCCGGCCCGACTAGAGGCACCAAGGTGATAATTCAAATACTGCATGACTTTTAGAAGTAAAACATTCGTATTTTCTAATTTTTTATCTTCAACAATAATGGGGAATTCTCTTACAACTCAAATTTTAATTTAACTACTATATTATGATAGGGTACATATTAACAATAAGTTTGACTTAAGTTTCAACTTTTTAAACTCAAATTTGGGGACTCTGAAGGGATTATTAGAATAGGGGCAAAGTATGCAACCCGCGCGCAAACCTGAAAATTATGACGTAGAAACTCCCTAGTTAACACACAACAACTGCCTGATATCATAATTTGAGCGTCAAGGAGTGATTGGCTATAAATTTTAGTAACAGAATCGAAATCAGCGGGTTTTTCTACCCTAGTATCAATAGTTTTGTCTCTAATATCAGTTTATTTTAAGAGTGATAATCGAAAATATAAATTTATTGCAGGAAAATTTCGCCTGCTAGGCAGTTCCTACGTCACGTTTTGGCGCTAAATTCAAAAGAAGGAAGATTTTTAAAAAATTCCCTTGTCTCCAATTTTGAAGATTGAAACTTTTTTGTTTTGGGACATTTAATTTCAAGGCATAGAGCATCTGAAAAAAAATTAAAATAAATGTAGGAGAATTCCCCATTGTAAGAATGAGCGAATAAAAAAAAAAAAAAAAAATCAAATCAATATAGCGTTATAAATTGTTATCATGTACATCAGTACCTGTAATGACTATGAAAGTAATAAAATGGGAAAATGTAAATCGTAATGCTCGACTACTAGTTTGTTAAAGATTTTTTTGGCACTATTTTTAAAAGACTTTTTTTTAATACTAAAAAAAAAAAAAAAAAAAAAAAAAGTGCATGGTCGTACAAAAATATATATTATCGACAGACTGTAGTAAAAATCAACGTAGGTAAAGATATGTTGGTCTTGCTTAAAGACACATAAGTAAACAATTCTAATTATTTGACTAATATTAATATATAAAATAATTTTTTTATTCCAGTTTCGAGTGGATACCCCTCGGCCGCCGGGCTGGCTATGTGACCCCCAGTTGCAACAAAATGCATCATCATCATCAAGCGAGAGCGTATTCCCCGCTGTAGTACGACGTCAGTGCTGATTAAAACAATGTAACAATCGTGAAGGATCTAGCTCCAGTTTGTGAAAACAATTTTTTAATTGATTAAGCCACCATTTTTATGCATACCAAAGACTACAGCTTATGTTATATATATATTTAAACACACACACATACATACACACCAGAACTTTGAATTAATTATTTAATTTTAATATTATTAATTTTAAGGACTAATTTTTTTGTGTTTTAATTATTCTGATGTGCCATGACGAGTGATAGAATGTGGATGCAAAGATGAGTGTGAGAGTGCCGGATGGTAGAAAGTGATAAAAAAAAAAAAAAAAATGGAAACAAAATTTTTTGCTTACTACTGCGACCTCGTAATATTTAAAAGAAAAGAAAAAAAATAAGTAATGTAATGTAATAATAATGTATTGTAACTTGTTGTTGTTAATTATTATTTGTATCTTTTGTCATAATATTTCACATTAACCAGAGAACAATAATTGTTGACAATAATTAATATTTTATCATATATGAGTTTTGACAGATTAATATGATATCCATCAAAGATTTACCAATTTCAATTTATTTGTGTATTAGAGAATTATAATTAATTATATAGGGTAAAAAAATAACATCTAATGTGGGGTAAGGATTAAATTAAGGTAGACTCTTTTTATCTTTTTTACCTGGTTATTAAGAAAAGAGTATTATATATATATATATATATATATATATATATATATATATATATATATATATATATATATATATATATAGGAAAAGGAGATGAAAAGAAGTTGGAAATCAAATTGTATTTGAATGATTAATTGTAAAATTACAAGAATAGCAATGGTATACCATTAAATAAATATAAGCAACTTGTTGAAAATTATTGATTCCATCAAGAACAGAATTTATCAAATTTAATTACCTTAAAATTAGTCCATATAATTATGAATTTTTATTAAAGTATAAAAAATCAAAACTATTTTTATTAATTAATAAAGTTTTCAGAGTATGTATATATGAAAATTGTTAATATCATCAGATACTTAATATACAATACATAATAATAAAAAATAAATAATTAAATGCAATTAAATTGCTTTATTTTCTTAACAAATGCTCTAATTAATTCCAATATTAATGAAAAAAAACACAAATGTGTTCTATGTTTTAATTTAACGGATATACCAGTAGAATGGCAATTATACAAACATATTTATTGGAAATAAACATCGCTGCCCCGAAAAACTTTCCTAGATGGCCGTAGCGCACTACTGCATGTATCGTTTGCCAATACATTGATGCTATTACCATCTGTTGTGGTAAGGAAAATTTTCCAAGGCATGAAATTTACTAATAGATATCTTTTTATGCCACAGTATATCATTGATGGGTTCTAATTAATCTGACAGACCATTTTTAGCAACATAATTCCACACATCACAACCGTCCAACAGGCCCGGACTCGGTTCGGGAACCACGAGTGACTCATGCTGCTGTGTTTGTTTTTTGTTGTTATTTGTTGCTGTTGTGAGTGTGAATGCAGGGGGGCTTCTTTTCTTTGTTGAAGCAATTAATATTCCGGGCCTGTATGTACGTGTACGCACACAATTAGAAATGATGATTTTATTTTTGCATTTAAAAAAAAAATAATAATGATGTACAGTACACATTGAGTGACATTATCTCTTGAAGTTTTTTTTTTTAATTATTTTTTAAAGACAAAAATATTTTGTTTTCTTCCTTTTTGTATTTTTCAATAAGTTCCTCTGCCCATTTTAAGTGTGCTATTAATTGCAAAATAAAAAATATATATCTCTAACATTATTAATTAACCATCAATCAAGTTGGATGTAAATATGCATATAGTTTAAAAAAATGATATTAGAACGTAAACATAAAAAAAATATATATTATAACAATATTTAACTGTGTTCCTTTTCAATGATGTATATTTTATTTTTTAAAAAAATGCTCTCTTCAGTATTTTACTGTAATCATGCAAACATGCTAATATTTTTTTGATGTTAAGTAAAATGTAGTGTTGTCAAATTTAAAGAAGAAGAAGATGAAGAAAAAAGTATCTATAATTGGGCTCTGTGTATTGTTAAAAAATTTAGGCCTATACCAATGAAAGCTTTGAGTATTTTATTTCAACCAACCTTAACTAAAACTAATTAAATATATTCTATGAGGGAAAAAATAGTAAATACTGTATAATAATAGAAATTATCCTTACTTGTTTAATTAATTACAATACCTTCCAGAAAAAGATAGAGAAGGTAGCATTTAGAAACTATATAATAGCTTTTATAACAATAATTTTTGTTTTTTATAATTTCCCAATTTCCTTATATTTAATGATTGCAAGGTAAGTCAAGAAATCTAACTGAAAATTTCTTTGTGATTTTTAAATTGTATTAAGAAATTACAGGTAAATAAATAATAACAATGCATAATAGAACAAAATAAAAAGGGAAGATGACAAAGAAATTATACTGCGAATAATAATATAATTTTTATAATAATAAAAAAAGACAAAGAAGTTGTGAACATGCATTGGAGAATCGAGTCAACTCACATCAAAGTTATGTCAAATTCCTATATGTTCATATTTTTTGTGATGAAAAAGTATGATTCTAATGACTCCACGATATATTATACAGAATATTAAAGTTAAACCAATAAAGCTACAGTAAACATGCTAAATCATTGAGAAGGCAGTGTATTTACCAAGAGTAATGCAATTGTGACTGCTGTGGCTTAAAAATAATATAAGTAACGCCACCAATGTTAAAAAAAATCCCTCTCACAAAAATTCTGAAAAAAATTTAAAATGTTCTCCTCTATACCCCCTATCAGTACCTAAAATATCAGGTATACAAATACGATCTAGTTTTTGAGTTATAAATTTTTAAAGTTGACTACTTTAACATGGAGAAATGAAACTCCCATGTTAAATTGGTCAACTTTAAAAATTCATAACTCAAAAACTAGATCGTATTTGTATACCTGATATTTTAGCTACTGATAGGGGGTGTAGAGGAGAACATTTTAAATTTTTTTCAGAATTTTTGTGAGAGGGATTTTTTTTAACATTGGTGGCGTTACCTTACCCTTAACATCTAATGTCAACAAATTTTAGATTCAGATTGGTGCAAATTGGCTTTTGGCCCACTGCTTTATTTTCTCACAAGCTGCAAGTCAAATTTGAAGCCACTAATAAAAAAATAAATGAAAAGCACATACATGTAGCAGCTTAATGAAAAATCACATCTTGGTGCTAAAGCTCTATTTCTATTTTTACTGTCCAGCATAGAAAGAAAGACATGTAGAAAGAGACATGTAGAAAGTTTCTACATTTTAGTAAAAACATCTAATAGGTTGAAGCAATAAAGTGGTTAAAATATGAAGTATTTTTTTTTTTTAATAAATTTATTTGAGACCTTTGAACTGTCTAGCCAGTAAGAACATTTCCGCAGAGTCTGAGCGACTTGCCTCTGGTTTCACCACCTTCACTTTCTCGTAGAACTTGCTAATGTCTTCCTGCAGTTTTGAAGCAAGGCCACCATCCCAGATCTTCACGAGAAAGCTGGCGCCTGGCCGTGAGACTATCACTGAGAAGCGCAAGGCTGAGTATGCTAGGCTGGTGATTGCCTCATGGTCCATGGCCTTTGCACCAGTGGCAAGGGGGGCCATATCACTTAGCACGGCATCAGCTCCACCTGCAACCATCTTGACATTACTATCTGCAAGCTCAAAATAATTTTCTAGCACAACCAAGTCAAAGTGCTATTAGCAATTATTTAAATACTGTATATTATTTGCTAGGAACTTTTGTATAAAATAGTCATGCAAAATAAAAATCCAAAAATATTAATTACTGTATGTATTTTATAGTAAATTAAAAAATATGACATTAAACTCAACAAAATATTTTACCTTGTTCTTCTAGAAGTCCTTTTATTCTGGCTTGAGTTTCTGCTTCTGTGAAGTCATAACTGCTCAGAATTGTGGCCCCATCAATGGGAAGAAAATTACTTCGGTCCACTGCTATAACTGTTCCTCTTGGTTTGCCTGCTTTTAGATTACAGAACAAATTAAGTGTTATAAAGTAAAGGTATATGACTAGAGACTAGAGTATTTATTTTTATTACCTTGGGCCTCAGCATTGCACCTCTTCACGAGAACTTGAGTCCAGCTGCCCGGAGCAGCTCCGCAGTCTACAACACACATTCCAGGAGCCAAGAACCGAAATCTGTCGTCCATCTCTATCAGTTTGAATGCACTACGGCACCTGAAACACAGCATGGGCAATATTTTGATACTTATAACAGTAATAAGTAGAACATTGTGTGCATATATATGTACAATCAGAGTAAAGATTATAGGCTACCTAGCCTACACAAAAAAGTTTCAGCTCATGACACTTCTGAGTGTTGTTAGTCCTCTACCTTAAGGTTGTGCTTTCACATATTCGAAAATCGCTCCGTAGCAAATGTGTTGATTTTGCTGCGGCGCACCGTAGCACCTTGCGATCTTCTGCGGCATGTTCTACGGAACTCTGAAGCAAAATCAAGATGAGTTTGATTTTGCTGTGGCATTCACATGATTTTCCGCCGCAGCTGCCGCAGACGAACAAGAATATGTGAAAGGCTTACGGCATTGCTACGGAACTCCGTAGCGATTTTCGAATATGTGAAAGCACCTTTAGAGAGCGGTAGCAATTAACTTTCCTTCTCATTCCCCTCTCATCTCTGCATACACAGTAGCTAGTATGCATATATATATATATATATTATATTACATTATATATATTATATCATATGATACTGCATGTATGCATACCTACCGATATATATTATGATCATTCATTTCAAAAATCAGTTATGAATACAATAACAGAGTAAGTTACATGCTTACAAAGCAAGTCGAGTTAATAACTTAAATACAACACTATTTAATTAAAAATGTATATCAACTTACCTGTACTGATCAACTTTAGCCCATTTTACATAGGGATCTGCAAGCTGTCTTGCTAGCCATTCTTGTGAACTACGTTTTCTTCCTTTTAGTTTAAGTTTGTTAGCATTATCTTTACATAGAATTTGACATGTACTGAAATATTTTGTTGTCACTTTAGATTTAGTTATACAAATCACAGGATACGTGAAAATATTTATCATTTTAAAAATGCTTCGACAGAAAACAGTGCTTCTTTCAAGGATTTTCTATACTAGTACAAGTCCTTTTGGCTTTTTTCAAGTTATGACACGCCCACCATCCAGCTGTTGAAATCAAAATTCGCGCTTTCTGGCTTTCATACTTTTTACCGCCACCGCTTTCCGACCGCTTTTTACATAAAATTCTACATTAATTTTTCATTCATTAATATATTTTTATTAGCTTCATTGATTGTTGTATTTAATTTAATACATTAAAATTCAAAAAGCGGGAATTAAATGACTTGTTTTTGTTTTTCCGCTGCTTAATCTCCAATAAGGATCATTTTTGTATACTTCAAGCAAATAATCTAGCCTAACTGTTCATTAAAAGACCATGTTGTTTTGAGCGGGACGAGAGAGCAGGAGAGCACCTTCCACCTTGTGAGCGAATGCGTGATGTCGAAGCTTTTTCTTTTCGTTTAATTCGTACAAGATACTGGTTAATATTATTTAAAACTCATTTAAAAAGTTGGCAAGATGAGAGGAGTAATCACGAAAATTATTTTGGAAAATTTTATGTAAGTTGTTTAATACGTATTTAGTATGCATATATGATAAGACTAAAAAGATGCACATCATGTCTGCATATTGTATGTACCACATGACACCAATGCGTGCATGGCGTGTGGGTGTTCATCATACGCACGCCATTAGGGGATGTTGATATGTTGAAGATTAATAATAAATTTCTATTGCAGCACTTACGAACATGTAGAGCTGACGCCAGGAAAGAGTATGAACATGCTCATTGGACCTAATGGCTCTGGCAAGTCTTCTGTCCTTTGTGGCATTTGCCTTGGACTCGGTGGGAAGCCTTCCTCCATCGGCAGGGTCACCAAAGTGAGTTAAATTTTGTGTGTGTTTGTCTCATGCTATGCCGTGCTGTACAGCTGTACAGTATGCATAAACATATCATTTCATATATTATGCATACTGCATCCCAAAGTTGCATCACATTACGCAATGAACACATTATTGTATGAGTGTACATATGCATGTATGCATACTGTAGGTAGTTCATCGCACATGCAGTACTAAAGCTGTGTCTTCTTCATTGAGGCAGGCAGCTTCACTCAAGAATTCAATATGCATGTACACACTCAGGGGATGGCCTAGGACATGCATCAATTTGAAAAACTGCTCTTTATTCTTTAATCAACAATTTTTGTCAACCTTCGATGAAATCTGACAAATATGCTTTGCATGTATAGAATAGAATTTTATATGACACATGCAGGGGCGATTGGTCCATAGAAGCGAAGCATACACTGCATGACCAACAAGAATGGGATTATTTTTTTCTCTTCCCTTGTTGCTTATTGCTTCTCTTGAGGTTTTTTGTAAGTTTAAAGACAGCTATAATAAAAATAATTGTTTATTGGTTTAAGAAATACATAATATAAAAGAGAAATAGAGGAAAAAAAAAGAATAAATAACCCAAATGGTTGCTTGAAAAAGGCAAATGCCCATACACAATGTGATCAACCACCTCCCGAGTGATTGCCGTAAAATAAATAAATAATAATTATTCTGTTACATGCAAATTTCAATTAAATATTCATTAAATGTACTAGATCTTTGTATAAATATATAATGCGCGTGCATCACTAAATAAAATTGACACAATTCAATTTATTTTCATCAGTGCATAATAATTACCTTATTAATTTTTTATAAATTAAACATATTAAAGTTGTTTTCATCTCATTTTCGAGTTTTTTTTTTTTTTTTTTTTAAATAGAAATATACAAAAGAATAAAATATGTTTTATACTATCTGTAATACATAAAATCAATAAAATATTTTAAAATGTATTTTATACATACATGCATAACATGACACCATGCATTTTATATTTTATATACAGTACGTACTGTATATTATACAACATACATAACATGGCACCATAGCCCTCAGGGGGTAAACCAGCAGCATTATTACCTCGTCCGTCCGCAAATTGTATATAATATAAAAAATATATATATGTATTATCGGTTATCGTATGATATAATGAAGATGAGAGACAATTAAAGTTTGTAGATCAGTTTAATTACATAAATAAGAAAATGTTAATTATGCATGCTGCTTTTGCACTTAAACTTTTCAAAGCCATGCCCCCTTTAAAAAAAAAATCAACTGCGGCGGGCTGACTAAGGGTTTTCCCCCCGGACCCCCCTTTTGTTTGTTGTCTGTTGCTCGTCCCACAATGTTTCCATCGCATGACCGCTGAACCCACCGATCGCCCCTGGACACAATATATAATTCATGGAAGAAGCAAGAAGGAACCCAAACAAGCAGCTGTTAATGTTGTGTCGGCTGCAGCAAAAGTGTAACGGCTGTGGCGCTTTTCGGAACTAATTTAGGCTCGAATCCTCGTAAGAATAACATTGTCATCTTTGGAGGCAAATATCACAGTCAATAGTCATTTTAGAACAAAATGAACTCAAATTTCTAATAAATGTTGAATTTATTTATCCGGTATCACGTCAAAATCACGAAAACAAAAATCACGAAAGCATTTTCAACAAATGACTTTATCCCGAAAACAATTATATCGAAAACAAATATAAACGAAATCATTTACCACGAAATTAAATTAACACAAAACAAAATAATAACGAGAACAAAAATCACGAAAACAATTTGTACGAAAGTAATTTGACCGAAATAAAAAAGGACGAAAGTAAATTAGAACGAAATTATTTTAATACGAAATTCAAAAATCACGAAAACAATTTGACCGAAAGTTATTTGAACGAAAACATTTAAGACGAATACAAAAACCACGAAAACAATTTGACTGAAAAGTTATTTGAACGAAAACATTTAAGACGAATAAAAAAATAACGAAAACAATTTGACCGAAAGTTGTTATTTGAACGAAAACATTTAAAACGAATGGAAAAATCACGAATACAATTTGAACGAACGCCATTTGACAGAAATAAAATACACCGATGAAGAAAAATATTAATAAAAAATTATAACAATAATTAAACAAAAAAAATTGTAAATTAAAACGAATGCAATAAAGAAGTATATAAATATACTGAGCCAGAAATGGTGTTCCGAACCCATGCTAAAATTTGGGCAGGTTAACTTTGAGCTAGAAATTTGAAATTTGGCATACGTAAAGCCAAGGGTTCTAAGTTCTTTTGACAGGTGTTAAACAATTTTTAAAATATTTCTTACCGTTTTAGGGGTGGATTCATGATTTGTATTTCTTCCTTATGGGATTTCCATGTTAAATGAAGTTGATAGAAAAATTTTAGCCTATTTGCACCAAAATTAGTTTTTAAGGTTTTCAGAGCACATCGAATTTAATGGTGTAATTTAAAAAGTGGTGAAAACAACCCCCAATGAGATAATGACCCTTACTACATGAATAAATGTTTAAATGATGCTATCAAAATTTTGATTATGCCACTGAAACGGGCTTATTTTTTTACCTCAGAAACAACCTTTGAATTTTTTAAAATCGAAGCAAGTTAACGATTTAATTTTTAGAGGTGAAACACCATTAAATACAGCGTGCTCTGAAAACCTTAAAAACTAATTTTGGTGCAAATTGGCTAAAATTTTTCTATCAACTTAATTTAACATGGAAATCCTATAAGGAAGGAATGCAAATCGTGAATCCACCCCTAAAACGGTAGGAAATATTTTAAAAATTGTTTAACACATGTCAAAAGATCTTAGAACCTTTGGCTTTACGTATGCCAAATTTCAAATTTCTAGCTCAAAGTTAACCTGCCCAAATTTTAGTATGGGTTCGGAACACCATTTCTGGCTCAGTCTGTATATATTATACTTCTTTATTTTGCATTCGTTTTAATTTACAATTTTTTCTTTGGTTTAATTATTGTTATAAGGTCTGTTCGTAAATACACAATCAGAAAGAATCGATTATTTGAGATGAACCTTCTGTACATATAAGGCTCATCACAAATAATTGATTCTTTCTCATTGTGTTTTTACGAACATGCATATAATTTTTTATTAATATTTTTCTTCATCGGTGTTTTTTATTTCGGTCAAATAGCGTTCGTTCAAATTGTATTCGTGATTTTTCCATTCGTTTGAAATGTTTTTGTTCAAATAACTTTCGGTCAAATTGTTTTCGTTAATTTTTTGATTCGTCTTAAATGTTTTCGTTCACATAACTTTCGGCCAAATTGTTTTCGTGATTTTTTTATTTCGTTTTAAATGTTTTCGTTCTAATTTACTTTCGTTGTTTTTCAATTCGTTCAAATAACTATCGGCCAAATGGTTTTCGTGATTATTGAGTTCGGCTAAAATGTTTTCGCTGTAAATGCTTTCGTGCTTTTTAAGTTTCGTTATAAATGCATTCGCACATTTTCCATTTCGGTTAATTATATTTTCGTATAAAATGTTTTCGTGTTAAATTACTTTCGTCCTTTTTGTTTTCGGTGTAATGCCTTTCATAAAAATTGTTTTCGTTCTTTTATTGTTCGTTCTTTTGACGTAGACTCATTTATCCACTAGTATTTTTTTAAGAATTTTAGGACCAACAGTTTAAGCGTGGTTAATTTTTTTGTTAAGACACAGCACAGCGGATGACAACGCCGCTAGAGCCTAAAATAGTTCCAGAATTGCCGCATGACGCTGTAGCAATTACATTCGTCGACGCATTGTCGTTGCTTGACTTGTTGCTCCTTCTTATTTCCTTCATGGTATAATTATACTGATGTATACAGGCGCTGACAAGTTGCATCTAGTATAGTTGCTCATAGGATTTCATTTGATATCAAAGTTAAAGTAGGCATACAGATCAATGTCATATTTACAACTTGCAAGAAGAAGAAGAAGTGCTACAGTGCCAGATGTATGCATACTCCGACATTCAAGCTGCTGAGATATATGTTATTATTATATGCCTATCAAAAAGATCTCTGGGCCTTCCTCATTTTCAATTTAACGAGAAAATCTAAAATAACATACCCTCCTTTATTTAATGCTCTCCATAGAACATCAAAAGGCAGCCCTTTTATACCCTCAGTGTAAAGCACTAGAAAATTGACATGTTTTTTTGCTCTCATTTACCTCATTTGCTCATTTACCTACAGTGCAGTAGAATGAAAGAAATTGCGAGAAGAATTGGGGAGGCTAGAATAGGGAGAGGACACAAAGCTGCTGCCCCCAGATGGACAGCAATGAGGAACGACTAAAAATAGAAAACTGATCAAATTATTTTTGGAGCCAATTTTATTCACAAACAATTCAAACAGAACAACTGAAAACCATCAATGGTGAAACAAAAACCCAATATATGTATATTTTTTAATTAAATTGCATCAATCTGCATGAAATTACTTCATTAAATTCATTTCCAGCAATTACTGTAGACTGAAATTTACCCATCGACTTTTAATGTTTTTTTCAGCTGTACTGTTTGAATTTTTCTTGGATACAATTTTTCAACTGTTTTTACTTGACCATCGCTGTCAGCTTGGGAGCAGCAGTTCTGCATCATTCAGGGTCAGGTGACAGCAAATCATCACTATCCCAGGATGGCCGGGACAACTTTAGCCTCCATGGAAGATGATTTTTTATTATTTTTGTGATAAAGAAAACATGAATATGGTGAATTTCAATCCTGTTACCACTTGTTACTAAGTATTAAATTTATAATTCAGGTTGGTGAGTATGTGAAAACGGGCTGTAATGAGGCAATGATCCACATCGAGCTCGACAACGGAGGCCGAGAAATTCTGGTCACGAGACAGATCAACAAATCTGGCCACTCCACATGGTCCATGAATGGCAAGACAGCGAACCAAAAACAGGTTTGTTGGTTGCTGTTACAGTAATTCGGTCTGACTGTTAGTTGAAAATATAAAATATTATTGTGTATATCTTAAGTGCCTGAAGTTGCTTTAATGAAGGGCAACAGCTTCAACTTTTATATTTTTTTCAGTTTATAAATATAAAAGTGGAAAAAGGTTCCCATTGAAAATAATGTTATTAATATTCTGTACTTTTCTTTAAATTGTATTATAGGGTACATAAAAAAAAGTATTTTTTTATTTTTTTTTATTTTATACAAAATTTTTGAAAAGTTCATAAAATCTTTTATTACTAATTTTTGTATTGAAGTTACTATTTAATTCAAAATCTTAACTTGCTGTATATTGCTGCAGGTTGAGGAAATGGTTGCGGGTATGAGCATTCACATGGACAATCTTTGCCAGTTCCTGTCTCAAGAGCGTGTGCAAGATTTCTCCAAGATGAACTCTAAGGATCTACTCATCAACACTGAGAAGACTGTTGGTAAGTCTTAACTGTGTAGTAATAATTGGGAGGTGTGGCACAGTGCGCTTGACCGGGTCTCGTCAGACACCGAAGTTCAGATCACCATTTTCAACAAAACCACGTTTCCCACCCAGGGGTAAATCATTGCGCTTTTCCACCATGTGATTCCCCTGGCTTTGGAAGATTACACTTCCGGTTCATTGACAAAGGCTGTAGTGTCCCTCCTGGCTGAGGATTCCACATTTCCCTCACTTGACAGTCACTGGCAAATGCCGGGATGGATTTTAAGGCCGTGGCCTATCCCGTTCCGGAAGAGCCCGCGAAACGCTCAAGTTAGGGTTTCATAAGGTTCGGGGTTTCACAAAAAGCAAGTTTTTACTCAAATATTTTTTGTGATGTTGCCAATACAAGAGAATACAAGAAAAAAACATACTGTATGTCATATTCCTACAAAGTATTCAATTGGAATTCATATGCTAATAAGATCAAGAAGGTCAATTGCATGTATGGGTTTTATGTTCAAACGGTTTATGTGTTACAGGTTCCTCAGACATGTACAACTACCATCAGCGTCTGATTAACATGTGCCGGGACCAGCAGACCCAGGAGAAGTCTGTGGCTGCTCTGACGGCGAGCCTGGGGAGAGAAAGCCAACGATGCGAGGAGTGAGTGCTCAGAGTGGCTGGAAATAGCAGCATTCCCATAATACCTTGATAGTGGCTTAATTAGCACGTTGTTATGAAAATTAATCTGTAATATTGAAGTACAAGAGCTTAAAATCAAATTATTAAATGTGGTGACAGAAAAAGGTCTTGGTTAATTTGTAAACTGTATGGTTAAAATAAATTTATGCTGGTACCTGCAGAGGTTAAAGCTTTAAAGGTTTTACTAAGTAATGTTGAAATAATCTTTAGCCTTATCTAAAGTTACCTTTGGAGCTAAGCTTTTATTTTAAGTTTCTAATTGAATTAAGGTGCAGTTAAGTCAAGATTTGTTAGATCATGCCGCTCTGTAGATACTGTGGTAAGAGACTGTACACAAACCTGTTGAATTAGCACTAATTCAAGCACTCTATATTCTAATTACAGGGTGTTTCTAAAAATGTTAAAACCTTTCAGTCAAAGTTAAAACATTGAATTTTTGTCTTTCAGTTACCTTTGACACAAGGCCTATACCGGTATATTTTCATTAGCATACATTTAAAGATCTCATTAATAATTACTGTTAATATTAATATTAATTCATTGATATTTGCTAATCCTGCTGCTATAAATAAATTTTAATTACATAACAAACTTCCTTACAAAATGTCCTAATATGTTCATCTCCATTACCAGGCTGCGAGTCCGCATGGAGAGCATGACTGAGCGTCTTGAGATTCTGGAGAAAATCAAGAACCTGAAGTCCAAGAAACCCTGGCTGAAATACAATGAACATCTAGTGAAGCTGGAGGATGTAAGTTTGAGATGAGGCGAACATTCTCATATGAATATTTGACACCAACTTATTTTCAGGTGAAAAAAGACTTCAAAATTGCTGGTGACGAGTTGCATAAGAGGAAGAAGGCTCTAGACCCAGTGCAGAAATCAATTGAGATTATGTCTAATAGACTGAAGCAGCTCAAGAATGACATGAAGACAAAGGTATATTTGCTTTTTTTTTTTTAATGTACTGTTTAAGTAAGCTGAAAGTATAGCTCATACTTTATTAAAATTTTCATCACACCTTGAATTTAATTACTGGTATGAATTTGATCCATTGCACCTTCAAAATTTCTTAATCAGATAGCCTAGGTTGTTCACTAGTACATCTGGAGGCAGACTCTCATTTGCCAACAAACCTGACTGAGATTATCTTAAGGGTAAGGTAACGCCACCAATGTTAAATTTTCCACTCTCATTTCTTCCTTCGAACATATTTTAAAATGTTCTCCTCTATGTCGTTTATTAGCTCTTAAAATATCGTCAATACAAATTCGATTCATTTTCTGAATTATGTGTATTGAAACTGAACCCATTTAGAGAACAAGCATACGCTGCATTTCAGTGACATTAGAAAAATTCTATAATCAGTATAATCCAATCGTCCGATTTTTAAAAAAAACTGAAACAAACTTAATGCACTAGGACAAACCTTCACAGCAAAAAAAAAAAAAAAAGACAATTATGAGAGTGGGAGCGACGTAAATTGATAATAACTGCATGATTTTTGACACTCGCACGTCTCACACACCCCTTTTTGGTCGGCCATTAAACAACTGGCGAATGAAACAGGCTGACAAATGAACCAAAACAACGCTTATAATCCACTCACTTAAAGTAAAAACTTTCCAAAAATGTTTTATAGTAATGAAAAAAAGTTTTATAAATAAAACAACCATATAATTACAATTTAACTCATTATTTACAAATAAACTGAATATAAAAACTTGCGTGACTGGCATGACTTGCGTGGTATCTTTAGAGTGGGACAATTTGAATATTGATATAGAGGCGCTGCGATTGCTGCGCAACTCTGGCGTTACCTTACCCTTAATTCTCTTAACAAAATAACCAACGTAAGAATACACAAGAATTTATTTGTTTGACTATAATTTGGGAAGGATCCACAAATCCTACATACCACTTAGTCGGGAGTTCCTTCAATAATTGCAAAATTAATAGTCGATACCCGAATATTTTTTGAAGTAGGGTGTGAAGAGTGTGGGGAAAATGTTGGTGGTAGGGGATCAAGGTTTGGTCTAGAAGCTTTAAATGTGGTTACCAACTGCAGTAATCTTGTGACATTACTATGTTTCTGTGGCAGTCTGACCATGGAGCATCACTGCAGAAGACCGTTGAAACCCAGGACAAGTTACTTCAGGCACTGGTGGTCAATAACCGTAACCTCACAGAAAAAATTCGAGCAGAGGAAAACCGCCTCCTCGGATTGAAGGTGTTGGAGCAGAAACTGGCTAGCTGCGAGGAGGAGCTTCAGACGCTGCAGGCCGAGTACAGTACGTGACAATCAACTGCTAATTTGATTTTCTCTAGTACCAAAGTGGCATGCAAAACTGTAAAGAAGGCCACCGCCTGACCGCGCCCACTTTTCAATAGCTGTCCTACTGAGCAGCAGGTTTACAAGTTATCAAATGGCAGAAGCCTTCACTTTGGGCACGGCTTATGACAATTGTGCTGCATGCTTGAAAATGAAACTAGCTTAACTTAAATGTAGTGTAATCGTGCTTAACAACCTTTTTTTCTCACTTAAAACTAATATTAATACACTTTTATTCAACTTTTATGAACCCGACTACTGTTACATCTGCACACATGCACGAAGAAAAAATGTACGGGTCAGTTTTCTAGCAGTGACATTATATATATATATATATATATATATTAGTTTCTGCTTGCATCTTTACTTTATTTTTTGTGCTTTAACTTAATTTAGTAGTAAAATTTTATTACAGACGACATTACATTTGACATGAAGAAGTCAATATTCCAACATTTCTCATAGGCAATTTACCACAGTTGTAGGTAGCATTTAAAATTGAATAGATTGTCAAGATCAATCTTTTGTTTCTACTAATTGGTGTCTTCATTTGGCAGATCCTGCAGAGAGTCAGCGCAAAGCAGCTGAGGTCTCTGGACAGTTACAGCAGATTGACTTAGTAATCCAGGGACTCCACAGGGACCAAGGCAACAAGAACAAGGAAATTACAGAATGTGACAACGGGATTCGAGGTGAGCATACGTCAAATTGCAAGTAAAACAAATAGTGTATTCGCCATGACTCTTAAATCCTAGAGCTGGACTACGAACGGGGCCGCATCTCAAGCTCGGAGCAGAAACGTTGGACCATCCTGCAGCGCATGGACACTGGTGCCTTTAAAGCCTCTAAGTGGGTCACCGAAAACAGGGAGCAGTTCAAGGGACTTGTGTATGGCTCCATCATGCTGGAGGTATGCATAATACTATAACCCATATTAACAAATTGTCTTTTTTTTTTTCTATGCTTAAATCATCATATTAACAGCTCTCTATAGACAAGTGTATGCATGCAAATATTATTGTTCATGATACAAAAATGAAACGCCAATAACTAAAATATGAGATACTTGTTCAGCAATATCTTATATATTGCAAACACAAAAAAAAAACAAAAAAAAAAACAGTTATTAATATTCATGATTGTTTTATTGAGGTTAATATTTTAATTTATACCCAGTTAAGGTAGAGATAACGCCGAACAGCTGTTCGACGTAATCCCCTTTGATTAACATGTAAACCTTAGCAAATTGACAGAAATTCTGAAATTTTTTTGAGAGGCAGATATTAGTGCCTAAAAGCCATAGCAAAAGTTTCAAAAACGTTGAACGAGCCGATTTTTTTAAATTAATTTTTTAGTTTGGCTCTCCATGGGAAAGCCCTATGCTGAAAATTAAAAAAATTAATTAAAAAAAATCGGCTCGTTAAAGCGTTTAGAAATTTTTTCTATGGCTTTTAGGCACTAATATCTGCCTCTCAAAAAATTTCAGAATTTTTGTCAATTTGCTAAAGTTTACATGTTAATCAAAGGGGATTACGTCGATCAGCTGTTCAGCGTTATCTCTACCTTAAGGTTTGATTCCTGAGCACGGCAGACTTTTCGTGACTTGGAATTAGTGTCTGACTAATTATATGATGGAGTTAATAGGAGAAAGTCAGCATATGTGGTGCTTTGTTCTGTAGAATGTTGTGTATTGAACATACCAATGAATACGTGCCCCACTTAGGAACGGTACTTAAGTGTCTGGCAAGCAGAGTGCTCTAGTGTCTGGAGCCCTACAAGGTTGAAAAACAAGTTCCGTCATTGGACAACAATAACAAAAACATTATTTTAATTTTGTTTTATGTTATATAAATTTTCTTTGTCCAGATCAACACAAGGGAACCCAGTGACAGCAGGTACCTGGACATTCTGATCTCGAACAGGGACAAGAAAGCCCTCTTGTGTGAGCTGGTGGATGATATGAACCGCCTAGTGCCAATGCTCAAGAACCAGGGCTGGAAGGTCAACATGCTTCAGGCGGCTAACCAGAAGCCAGACAACGCCACTCAAGTCAGCCGCAAAGAGCTCAAGTATGTTAAATAAATAATAATTGTTCTTTGTAATGCATTGATGTGAAGAGCATGTAAGATATGAATAATAATAAAATAATAAAAAATAATACATAATAAAAAAAAATAAAAATAAATAAAGCAATATATAACTTAAGTGGTGGAATGAAAAAGGTACACATTCATATAAATATGAATATAAATATCATATAAATATGATCATTCACGAAATAAATGTCAGATATAAACTATGTCATCAACATACAGTACAATCTGTTGGATGTCAAACTAAGATAATTAAAGACCTGCTCACCTTGACGTTTACTTGTTCCTTATTATATATTATGTACTCAAGTTATACTCTATTGAGTACTTGTTCCATCCGGGAAGTTATCAAGTAATAGACATGACATGGGTAATAGTAATACAGTATCCATGTTTACATCCCTATAAGTGGGTGTCAAGGAAAATTCTACAACTGTCTGACTTTGACCTGGCCAGACAGCTTTAAAATTGAGTTTAGAAATCTTTCATTGCTTGATAGCGCTAAAATTTGGAAGTATGCATTTTTACTGATCTTCGTATTTAAAAAAAAAAAAAAAAAAAAAAAAAAAAACTGATTATGGTAATACGTAGTTGTTTGAAAACTTTGAAATATTTTACCACCTCTCAGCGGCCTTGTTTTCAAAGTAATTTACTTCAATTTCATGTTGATTGTGTAATTCTTTGTCAAAATTCCGTGTGAAATTATGCGACATTCTTGTAAATCTTGTATATATTATTATATTTATTTTTTCAGGCAAATGGGTTTTGATAAATACGTAACAGATCTGTTTACGTGCCCTCTACCCATCTTCAACTACTTGTGCCGAAGTTCGAGATTGCATCAAATTCCTGTGGCTGCTGTTGAGAGTAGCGTGAATATTGCAGAGGCACAGAAAAAGTTCAGTCGCTTCTTTGCAGGTACATATATATTTATAAATTAAAACACCCTATTACTATTTAAATCATTAAATAAGAACAAACAAAGTAAGCTGATATTTTTACAGGTGACAAGCTTTTTCAAATCTCTCAGTCGAAATATTCTGGAAACTTCTCGACCAAAGTCATCCCATTGGGAGGTTCTGATTTGTTTGCCAGCGGGGCTGATCCGGAAGCTATACAGAAGATTGACTCGAGGTATGTTGCTCTATGTGTGAAAGAATAGATTAGAATATCTACATACTGGATCATAAGGTATTGTTGTTGTTGTTTTAAAATAGATGTTAAGTGTTTAAATTTTTAAATTATAAACTTAAATTCCCAGTAGCAGACAAAAAAAAAAAGTGAGTGTACCTCCTTCTCTGTTACGTATTGCGTGGTAATGTAGTTATATACAGGGAGGGAACACGGAGCTGCTGCCCCCACATGGACAGCAAGCGACATTCAAAAACAGATGACTGATTTATTTTTTGCGCTAATTTTATCCGCGAAAAATTTAAAAGGGAAACAAAATCAATCAACATCGAGACGAAAAACTATTAAAATTCTTTTAAATTGAGTCTATCTACTTTAAAAAATGTTGCTGAATTAATTTATCCCAAATTGATTGGTGTTTTTTTTCCAACCCTTTGAATTTTTTGTGAATAAAATTTGCTCAACAAATTCATCTCATTCATCTGTTTTTAAACGTCGCTCGCTGTTCGCATGGAAGCAGCAGCTCCGTAATACTGAAATTTAAATTTGAATAGCAAATAAGGTTGCCACCATACCAAAAAAGCAAAGTCAAAGTCTTGGCAAAAGACAAGCACTTTATGACAACATTCTTACTACCAATGCATACAAAAACAAAGCCATGTAATTACCCAATTTATGAA
Source organism: Siphlonurus alternatus (assembly GCA_949825025.1). Lineage (NCBI taxonomy): Eukaryota > Metazoa > Arthropoda > Insecta > Ephemeroptera > Siphlonuridae > Siphlonurus > Siphlonurus alternatus. The sequence continues at coordinate 21,250,344 of OX463780.1, forward strand.
GCCTAACTTATGGTCAGTTCAATTTTTTCTTGTATTTTTAGAAATATATTTTCCATTGTTATTGACTAGAGATCCAAGAGCTTCTTAAAGGTGAACTGAAGGGATTGCTTTTTTTTCCCTTTAGGGAACCTTATATTACCTATCCCATCCATCTGCACTAATTTTTTCATGGCAGATACTTATTGTGCTGCTGTAGGACAATTAGTGAAAAAGTGAAGTTGTGACGTATCAGCGACGGTTGGTTGACTTAAAACTCGCCGCCGTGAAAAAACACACAAGCGACCGCGGAAACTGCCGAGAGAGTGGCGATCGCGAGCCGATCGCCGCTCCCTCGGCAGTTTCCGCGGTAGCTCGTGTGTTTTTTCACGGCGGCGAGTTTTAAGTCAACCAACCGTCGCTGATACGTCACAACTTCACTTTTTCACTAATTGTCCTACAGCAGCACAATAAGTATCTGCCATGAAAAAATTAGTGCAGATGGATGGGATAGGTAATATAAGGTTCCCTAAAGGGAAAAAAAAGCAATCCCTTCAGTTCACCTTTAAAATCTTGTATAATGTTGCATTGTTGTAAATTGTGTAAATTAAAGATAAAATAATTTTCTATGTGTGTTTGTTCTTTTTAGAAGGGAAAAGCTAATAAGTGAGTTGTTGTTTGCAGGAAGCAGGATCTGTCTGAAAAGAAGCAGCAGATCTACCAAGAGATGCAAGTCGTGCAGAACTCTCTGAGGGAGCAGGAGACGGTCAAGGAGCAGCTCCGCAAGCAGCGGCAGCAGCTCAAACAGGCAGGAGATAAGTTGAAAGAGGCAACAATACAGCGAGACCGCTACCGAGCCCGCATCAATGACACCAACAAGAAGGTGTTGAACATTGAGGCAGCCAGAGCCAAGTGCAAGCAAGACAACCAGGTACAATTTTACAGTCTGCAAAACTTCCATTTAGCGATCTTGTCACAGCTGTTTTATCTCCGAAAACACTGGTGATGTAGCAGTAAGCTTTTAAAATGTTGAGATGTTTAGACATTAGAAATCAACAGGAAATCACTTTGGTCTTGAGTACTGAGAATTTTAGGGGTTCAATGTGAAAACTTTATGTTCCTAAATAGACTTAATAGTAAAGCATTGACTTTTATAAGAATAATCTCTTTGTCTTCCTCTCGTGACTTGTTCTCTTACTACACATTTCATTCTAAAAAAAAACATTGTTTTTAAAGGAATAGAAATGTTGCATAAAATTTGTCTTTTATTTATTTTAAATACTGTATATATATTTTTTAATAAAAAAAATGGTGTATTTTTTTATGAGAAGTAAATTGAATTTTTTTGGCTATTGTTCTGTGTTGAGTTCAAGACTATTTTGTATATTTGTGTGTTTGTTTGTTTTTTGTATTAAGTAATTTATTATTTTAAGAATGATCAAAACATTTAACTTTTGATCGGAAAGTTCCTTCATATGTGACACTAAATGTAACTATGTTGTCTTTCAGGAGCTTGTCCGTAAGTGTGGAATGGAGCTACCCAAGCTGAGTGATATGCTAGAGCAAGCATACATACAGCAAACACACCTGAGCCTGCTGGTAATGGAGGAGCAAGAGCTCAGCCAGAAGCAAGCAATCAAGGAGCAGGAGCTGAATGAATTACGTAGCAACCTCAGGGAACTGGAGGTAATCACACTTGTTAGTCTTCAAATAATTTGTACTGTTTTCTCTGCAATCTGTGCCTAATTTTTGTTTAGATGGTATCATTGGAAGTATTCACAACTAATTAACTTTCAATTCTCAATCTTTATTCTGGGTCACATTAAGTACTAAACGTAATGCCGAAAAACCTAGGCCAAAACGGTGCTGAATTAGTGTTATCAAGATATTGGAAATACACAAATTTTTATAGAAAATCTAATGTAAACACCATTGTAAACGTTGTAGACACCCCATTGTAAATATAAATTCTATTTACATGTACTGTAGATTGTTTTATGAGAAGCTTCATTTAATTGCAGTCAATTTGGGGGGGGGGGGGGGGGGGAAGGGAGGTTGATTTTGAATGAAATACTGTGTGCTGTAAAATTTAAATCCTGTTTAGTACTTATCATCACAATTTTGCTGAATCATATGCCTCTTCTGTATTTTAAGAGTGCTGCAGTTATGAACCCTCCTTTCTCATTAATGTTTTTGGGGAGTCTTTAATTATATAAGAACACTAGTTAGTTTAAAAAAAAGTATTTTTTTTTTTTTTAATAAGTTTAAATCTGCGGTTGCTTAGCTTGGAAGTGTTTCTCAAATGTTTACGAGGACACTTCCCCTGGCACAAAGAAATGGCAACTTGTTGCAACAAGCACATTCACAACCCAATTTTTATTTCAGCGCCATGTTGAGAATTTGAAGAAGATGGTTGAAGATGGGAAGCGAGAGGGTCGCAAGCTGCTGGCACAGGCCAAGGAAGTAACTGGCTCTGCCCCTGGTGACCGAGAGTTTGAAAAGCTGCAGAAAATCTTTGCTGAGCTGCCAGACACGGTCAATGGCATTGAATGTGCTATCAAAGACCAAGAGGGAAGGCTGGAGTTCACCCAAGATGATGATGAAAATGTGAGTTCCTCTTTTCATAACTGAGGGCTTGGCACAAAAACACAGATATAAGCCATTTAGGTATTATATAAGCTTGTTTTACAGTCACATTTATTTGATATTCTTGGCCTTCTTGCTCATGTCAAATTATTGAAATTTTAATAAGTCAGTAGTACATACTCTTGTTACAAACCACCCTGCAAACTTTCAAAAAACAAACATAAAAGATCAAACCTTCTCACTTTCAGATACCTCTTGAGGCAAATATTTGGTTAATTTTTTGTAACTATTGTAACTATTCAAACTTAAAAAAAAAAAAAAAAAAAAGAAAAGAAAATGAAAAAAAATCACCTTTGGTAGAAAGTAGGCATGTTTTTAGGGAAAGGAAGGGATACTGTCAAGCCCTAATAGGATGCTACCATGCAGCTATTGCAGTTAAGATTAAGTTCTTTCAGATGGTTGAAAGAGCATACAACAAGTATTGTAGTTTAGTAAAAGTAAGACCGGAGCGTCTACTATTGACAAATTTTCTGTCTCTTTTTAAAATTGACTTAAGTCAAACATGAGTGTATGGATAATTTAACATAAGTTTTTATTTGGATTAAGACATTGGCTGATTGTTGTGTTTAGATTGTGGAGGTGTACGAGAGTCAGCAACAGAAGGTGGAGACTCTGAAAGAAGACCTCGCGAAAACCACCTCGTCACGGGATGGATTCAAGACCCAGATGACTAAAATCAAAGAGAAGTGGCTGCCGGATCTGCGAGAACTCACTCAAAAAATCAGTTCCAAATTTGAGCGTCTTTTTGAGTACATGAAGTGTGTGGGCGAAGTGGCTCTTGTTGAGCCTGCTGTGAGTACTCAACTTTCATCATGGTTACTATGGTTAAGGTTCTACTTCATATTGTCTCTTCATCCAAGAAAAAAAACTAAAGATTTTTTTTTTCTTGTTAAGTTAGAACATAAGTTTTCTTAGTTTTGACCCTCACAAAATTTCAAGATCAAAGTCATGAATGTAAAAAAGTTGTGCAATTTTGTTGTAAGTAGGTTTTCATTTGTTTTGAGTTTTTATCTGTAATAAGAAGACAAAGTAACAAAACAATTTTAGTCCTGTAGTTTAATTTCTGCAATATTTTTTTATTTTAACATTGCTTAGTTAGATTTTTTTTCATAAATTAATTATTTTGTAATTTAGTTCATTTAATTGTATTTTTTTAAATAAAATGGGAATTTTTAAATTCTGGCCAAAACAATCCCAACAAACCTACCCCTAACCCCCTAAAAACAAACCTAAACCCTTAGGGTAAAGTTTAATTACTACGGTATGTAAAAATTTGGAATTTGTTCTGTCATCGGCCAAAACTGTCCCATTTCTCGATATTTAATTTATTTCATTTCATAAAGTTAACGAGTTGTAAAAAATATCAATCTGTTTTACTTATTGTGCTAGTGAGAAACCACTTAAAGACCATATCCACAGGCATTATATTATATTTAAGTAAAATATACATGTCAATTTTATTTCAATTAACTTGTATAAAGACATTTCGTCGCCTCAGAATGCAAGTCGCGTAAGTACAAAAAACTTTGATGCAACTTTGAACCTTATCTCAATATAACATAAAGCTCAAAGTCCCATCAAATTTTTTTGTACTTACGCGACTTGCATTCTGAGGCGACGATTTAATATGTAAAAGAAATAATCGATTAATCTATGACAGGTGGAGACTGAGTACGAGAACTACGGTCTGCAGATCAGGGTGAAGTTCCGTTCTGAGGAGGCCCTGCAGGATCTGTGCGGCACGCAGAGTGGTGGGGAGCGCTCCGTGTCCACAGCCATCTACCTGTTGGCTCTGCAGGAGCTGACGCAGGTGCCCTTCCGCTGCATGGATGAAATCAACCAGGTGAGAGCTTTATTTTTAGGTGAAAAAATGTTGGTGATGTTTAATAGACCACTTGCAAAACCCTGTTTTAGCAAAAAGTAAACAAACTCTCACATCCAGTTCATTGTTGTTGTTGATTGTGTGTCTAAATTTTGTTTATACATTGGACGTTATGGGAAATTCACGATTTCCACACATAGATTTCAATATGTCACAAACCTACGATTGTAAAAATGAAAAAATCACCAGAATATGCAGTTTTTGGCCATTTATAATTCTAAAATGCGTATCAGTAGAATTTTTTTTTTATTTTAATATGGTAAATTTCATATGATACCAAATCAGCCAATTGCATGGAGTAAGATATATAACTAAGCAGGCTCCAGTTTGTTTATTTTAACCAGCGCCTGCATCGATCTCTTCTTGCCTAGTAGTCCTGAGTCAGGCCTGTGTTAATTCATGGACGGTCAAAATAGTTCAAAATATGTTCACTTCAACGGAGAGCGCTGCAGTACTAATCAAAAAAGTAGAGGTGCCAATTACACAAAATATTCCTAAAATTGTGAACTCACATTTAAAGGCCATAATAATTTTTATTTGCGCAAGTATATTACGTGTAAAAAATACAATATTATTTGCAGTTTTATTAAAAAAATTAAAATACAATTTAAACAATATCAAAAAATATTTTAGTTCTCATTTTTATGTTGGCGCCAACGTTAATTTCAAAATTCGCCGCGCAAAATTGTAAAAAGACGATCGCAACTGTTAGTACGGTGGCGCTCTGAGAGCATTTGCGTCAATAATTGGAACTACGCTGCAAGATATCCCACCAAATCGCTTAGTGCAAGGCAAGAATCTATCGACGCAGGCGCTGATTTTAACTGTTGCAATAATCAACAAACTGGAACTTGCCTACTGTAGTTAACGTATCTTACCCCATGCAATTGGCTGATTTGGTATCATATGAAATTTACCATATTAAATTAAAGAAAACTTCTTCTGATACGCATTTCAGGATTAAAAATGGCCAAAAACTGCAGATTCTGGTGCTATATTTATATTTAGAATCGTAGGTTTGTAACATATTGAAATCTGTGTGTGAAAATTGTTAATTTCCCATAAGGTCCAATGTATAAACAAAATTTACACACACAATCACAACAACAATCAACTGTGGATGGGAGAGTTTGTTTAATTTTTGCTAAAAGAGGGTCTTGCAAGTGGTCTATTAGTTGCCATCATTACTTTTATTTATTTATTTTTTTTTTTTTATTGTACTTAAAACGGATATCAAAATTTTTGTTCATTTCCTGAAGCAAGACATAAAAATTTTGGCCATTTTTATAAAACTTTTAGCATAAAAAGGATGCTGATTTACTTTAGTTCTTTATTATTTCAAAAGCTACTGATCAGCCTGACTTTTCCTCGTTATTATTGCCATTAATATTATTTTGGTCCAAAGTAAATGTATTATGTAAGGAAGTTTTCCTGAAATTTTTCAATTCTATTTATCATCTTTCAAGTTCACTTTTTTCACACTGACGCTCTTCTCTATTTCAAAGTTAAACAAAACTTGCATGCCTGTAGGAAATACAAAGTGGTGGTTACGTCATGTACTCAACTCATAGAGTAATCTTTTTTGTTTTACTTTATAAATACACTTACATTTGAAATGCAATTCTTTTCATGGCGTTGCTTCATAGAATTAATTCTAAAGAGTGGGGTAGAGAAAATGGTGAAACATGCTGTCCCACTAATATTATATTGACCCTGATTGTATATAATATGAAAACAAAAAAATATTTTGAAATTTTAGTAAGTTTATTTACTGGAACTAACTACTGAATTTCATTAATTAATGAATCTTTCCGATGACCCATTTTACTAAAATGTTGACATTTGTTTAGGGCATGGACCCAACCAACGAGCGTCGCATCATGAACCTTATGATGAAGATGTCGGAGTTGGAGGACAGCTGTCAATACTTCGTTGTCACCCCTAAGGTCAGTCTTTATTATTCAGGTTTCATCTTTCATGCATGAATGTCTCCAGAAATCCCCTTTTCTCTCATCTCTTTTGTAAATAGCACTTGTATATGTGAATTCTAAATTTGTACTGATGGATTTCAACACCGTGATTTGTCACATTCCTTCCTCATTGGTTAACATCCATAAACTCTGTGATTCGAACACTTATCGGATGTTAACCAAGTCTGTTATGATTGGCAATGTCGTCTTCTGTCTGCAGCTTCTGCCCCACCTGCAATACGCCAAGACCGCCCAAGTGATGTGTGTGTGTCAGCCACAGCGCATGGACACCTCCAAGTGGACCATGGCCAAGTTCATCAACATGGCCAAGAGAATGGGCGGACAAAAGAAGATTCGCTTGGACATCCCCGCAGAACCCATGGATGACTCTGACGATGACTGAGTGGTGCTATCCTTGTATAAACACTTGAGTCTTGGAACATTTTCAATTTTCTGACTAGGACACAGAGTTGATCTGTTGATCAGTTGGTTGTTTTCCAATGATGAAACTCTCATCATGTACCATTTTTTTAATGGGGCGAAGTTTATTGTATTTCGAAAACACAACATTCCACAGGTAGAGCTCACCCATAAAAGTCTGCCATGTTCGCAATTTGAAATGGAGACCTTTTTAACAAGAGATCTAACCTGCTACTGGGTTTTCATAGCTGGGTAAATAAAAACAATAGGTTGTTAGAAATGTCCAGACTCGCACAGAAATTTTTCATATGCAGTATCAACAATAATTAAACTTCTTTTCTTTATTGTTTGAATTATAATTTTTCTGGAAAGTGTTCTATTTATGTCATTGTTCTTGATTGTTTACCTTAAAAAAATATTATTAGTGTTAAGGAGTTGCATTCATTATTAATTTTCATTTTATTGATTTTATGACTTAATTATAAGCACGAGTGGTCCAAATGTGTTGGAATATATTACAGAAGTTCCTTAATTCATTAGACGTTCAAAATATTTCATTCAATCAGTTCATTTTTTTGTTGATTTTACAATATTTTAAATTATTAAATTCAATAAAAATATGTTTTAGAGCAACTTGTGACATAATATTATATTGTACTTGTAATGAATGATATGTTAAATTAGGATTTTTAATTTATATGCACAGCTGTGCTGTTCTATATAGAACTAAATTGTCTCTGTTTTTAGCCCTTATCAATTTTAAAATGTTTCTAAAGTCATTGGAAGAGACTGCCAATACTCCGTCACATAATGTCTTCTCTTTGACAACTTCCAGAAAACTTTGGGACTTTCAATACTCTATTCCTCCCCATCCCCTTCCTATTATAGCTACAAATAGAAGCTATTTTCAATCACCTGATGGCATCTCTAAGTAAATGCAAAAATATATTATGCTATCAGTATTGGAAAAAATATTTAGCATCTTTTGCAATTGGGTGAATGTATTTTTTTACTAGTAGAGGGTTTGTACTGTGTAATAGGTTAAATACAGTCCAGTTGGATAAACTGAAATTATTTGCAATACTAGCTTCTTGTACACTGTGTTAATTTTGATTATCTTGGTCCTATGTTAAACAATAATTATTTTAATTCTTCCTTGACTATTAAAAAGTGCACTTCATTGTAAATAAAATTAACTGTTAAAATAGTAAATGAAATAAAATGTCAGTATTATGTATGTGTTCCCCATAAAATAGTAGGATTTATTAGAGAAAATATATATAAAATGCGTAACAGTAAAACAAAAAACAAAACTTTTTTATATTTAATTATTATGATGAACATCTTACTTTAAAAAGTTAAAATAATATATTTTTGTGTACAAAAAATAATAATAAAAATACTAACAATATATTTATTAATATGACTGCAAACCTAAATAGTCTCAACTTGTCAAAACTGCAGCTTTGTTAAAAATCAATTAAGAGTGCATCCTAGCTGCAGTAAGTCGAGATAAACTAAGAAAGCAGTACATACCAGTACAACAAGGAACACAAATTTTACTAACAATGTAAAAACAACATACAATAAGTGCAAATTGTATGTCACAGTTTTTTAATAATAAAAGTAGAAAATGAAAACAATTGGTTTTGATTTATAATATGTCCATTAAACGATTGTGAAAGCATTTGATTATTAGTTCTGTTGTTTTGTGTTCATCATAAAGCTTTTATTTTGCTGCCCAATATTAATAAAATATTACGATTTGAGTATAAATATATAATATTACATATAATTATTATTCTCTTCATCAATCAAAAATGATAAGAACTTGACTGTTAGATTGATCCCTCAATAACCATTTTACTACTGTTATTCCTTTTCTTTGATAAGGTAATTTCCATTGAGCAAGAGATTTAAGTAATTCAGTTCTATATTGACAAGCTGCTCTTCCTAAATATGTTTTCAAATTAAATACAAACATGTTTTTTTTTTTTTTTTTTTAGGAAATAATTTGATTAATAACTGCAGTATATACAGAAGCACATTCTGCTGAAACGGTAATTTTGCTTCATCACAAAACTTCAAAGTCACAACATTTAGTTTTGTAGGAAGTTACAATATTTATATGGACCCTGTAATTTATAATTTGTGATCTTGAAGTCCCTTACTGCAGCTGCTGCAATGTGTGCAAATCTATTGGGGTAGAATCATGTTGACCAAGCTTGAAACCCTTGTTAATTTGTAAACTCTTATACTATGGTGCATCTTCAGGTTTTGCTCAAATTTTATGGGTTCACCGTCTGTCTTGAATCCCTCAGCTGCTGTAGTCTGCGAGCCCCTATCATGCGGTAAACCCTGAAACAAATATATAGTTGCTAGCATGATATTAATCCTGATATTAGTATTACTTACTAATTTTACATTTATATGATATTTATTTAAATTTTCAACAAATCAAGTTCGTGATCAGCAATATAGCGTTTTGCCAAAAATGGGGTTTTATTCAATACTGTACAAAAATTAAACAAATATGTTGTTTGGTTATTTTGATTTAAGAGATTAACAAATTTAACATTAAAAATATACAAAATTCAAAATTGATTGGCATAAATACGATAAATATAAAATAATTAACCAACAGTTTAAAAATCTGAAAATAATTACTGCTAATTGGAAGACTGTTGTAAGTATACCAAATTAATTTGAAAAACATCCTTTGTTACAACTTTTTCCCCTCCCAATAGACAACAATGGTTGCATTTTTTTATTTCATAATTTGAAAATATACATTAAATTATGCTTTTCTGAAATTTTTCAAATTTTTTGGAGTGCGGGAACTAATTTTAAAAAATATTTAAAATATCTGAATTTGGGTGGTACATCTGATGGGACAACCGTGACGTCATCGACAGCCAATCACAGCAGCCGTGACATCATCAACAGCCAATCACAGCACGACAAATGACGTCACGGTTGTCCCATCAGGTGTACCACCCAAATTCAGGTATTTTAACCAAAAAATCCGAAAAAAATCAGAAAAGCATAACTTTAGGTATATTTTCTAATTATGAAATAAAAAATGCAACCATTATTGTCTATTAGGTTCTTAGCAAAAAAAAAAAAATATATATATATATATATATATATATACATATTTTTTTTATTTTTATATTATATAGCCATCCCACGAGAAAATAAATGCGAATAAATTGTGAATACGAGTGAAAAATTCACACATTTTCCCACATGTTGAAGCCGATTGACGACTCTCTCATGCAGATTGATGCGTCATTCACGCATTTTAACAAATTTTTAATAATTTAACAAAATAAGTGTATTTCAAGCAATTTCGCCCATCCATATTGACATATACTGATTAATATTCACATAGTTGACTAGAGCAACTCCACGCATTTTCACATAAATTGACGTATTTTTAATTTAGTATCAACTTCACCTCTATTGATGCAAATTGAGTTGATTCCACTCGCCCATTTTCATGAATTTTCACGCAGTTTCATCCAATTATGATCCAACATTTTTTATAAAGTCAGTTCATGTATACTGACGCACTTTCAGCCAGTTTGATGCAAAGTACGTTCACTCACTTTGAAACTTTTTCATGCACATTCACCCATTTGTCAACCAATTTTTTTCATAAAGTCCCCTCATGCAAATTGACACATTTTGACACATTTTGACGCATTTTCACCAATTTGCTGACCATTTTTTTTCAGAAAGTCCCCTCATGCAAATTGGCACATTTTGACATATTTTGACGCATTTTCACCAATTTGTTGACCAATTTTTTTTCATAAAGTCCCCTCATGCAAATTGACACATTTTGACATATTTTGACGCATTTTCACCAATTTGCTGACCATTATTTTTCATAAAGTCCCCTCATGCAAATTGGCACATTTTGACATATTTTGACGCATTTTCACCAATTTGTTGACCATTTTTTTTTATAAAGTCCCCTCATGCAAATTGACACATTTTGACATATTTTGACGCATTTTCACCCATTTGTTGACCTTTTTTTTTAGTAAAGACCCCTAATGTTTTTTCACGCATTTTCACACATTTTCACACATTTTCACGCACTTTGAACTATTTGTTCAACAATTTTTTTTTAACAACATCCTTTAGTGCATATTAATGTATTTTAACATATTTTCAGCATCTCTCAGTAGGAAATTTGACGTCCCATGACCAGCAAGTGACGTCATGGAACAAGGCGTGAAAAAATGTTATTCATGTGAGGGGACTTAGGAAAAAAATTAGTCGACAAATGGTCGAAGTGCGTAAAAATGTGTGAAAATGCGTGAAAATACATTAGTGGTCTTTATTAAAAAAAAAAGGTCAACAAATGGGTGAAAATGCGTGAAAAAGTGTGAAAATGCGTGGATATGCATGAAGGGACTTAATGAAAAATGTTGGTCGACAAATGGGTGAAAGTGCGTGGAAAAGTGTGAAAATGCGTGAATATGCATGAGGGGACTTCATGAAAAAAATGTTCTACAAATCTGGTCACATGACCGGAAGTCATGTGACTTGGCGGTTGGTAGTAACACAAGATGGCTGACGCAGAGAGGTTATAGAAAGCTCCTCGTGTGTGTATGGTGATTTATGAGGTGTTTAAGTGAAGTTTTACTTATTCCTGAACATTAAATAGTTAATTACAATGAAGTTAGGTTACCATTCGTTTGTCCAGTGTTAATATTTGCCATTTTTTTGCACTTTTTATGATGTAAAAAGAGAAAATTTAATGTTGCATTTTTGCCGGTCGAGTTTTCAAAATGTCAGATTTAATTGGAGTCGCATAAATAAATATCGAAGATTAAGCCACGACGAGAAGTTCTATCAGATAAGTAAAAACAGTTCTCATTAATTTATTTAATTATGACGAAGTATAAAAATAATTCCTTTAATAGTTAAATTATTCAAAAGGAATCATTAATTATAAAAAGTAGTGAAAACCTTATACTGCTATATATAGTCAGCCTAGTAAGTTTTTTTTTTTATAAAAGCCTCTCATTTTATACTAGCTGTATATATTTGTATACCGGCCTATATTTCTGTTTGTAAAAATTATTGTTTTTATTTTGCTTTCGATGTTTGACAAATGAGAACAATCTTTATTACTGTACGTAAAAATTTGCGCGCGTTTCTTTGTGGATTTTTCGTACATTTCAGGTATCCATGGGGACTGAGGCCATGGGACTGCATTCACTTCCAATGGTTTGGTGAGCTAGCCTGCGACGAAAAATGCATGAGACCATGTGTAAAAATTTGGTAAATGATGGTGTGAAAATTCGTGGGAATGAATGAATTTTGCATGTTTAGACTTTGTGAAAAAATTACTTGTTAAATGTATGAAATTTCGTGAAAAGGTTTGAAAAATATTAAATTTGAATGACTGGAATTTGTAAAATAATATGGTTGATAAAAGCGTGAAAGTTCATGAAAAAGCGTCAAAATGAGTGAATTTGAAGGACTGAACTTTGTAAAATATAATGGTTGATAAAAGTGTGAAAGTTCATGAAAAAGCGTCAAAATGAGTGAATTTGAATGACTGGACATTGTAAAAAATTATGGTTGATAAAAGCGTGAAAGTTCGTGAAAAAGCGTCAAAATGAGTGAATTTGAATGACTGGACTTTGTAAAAAAATTATGGTTGATAAAAGCGTGAAAGTTCCTGAAAAAGCGTCAAAATGAGTGAATTTGAATGAATGGACTTAAGGAAAAAAATTAATCAATGAAAGTGTGAAAGTTCACGAAAAGGCGTCAAAATGTGCGAGCCAGTATACCTGAAAGTGTGTGAATTCGAGCGAAGTATTTTGGTGGCAGGCATTTACGTCAATATTTGTTAATATTAATCAAATTACATGAAAATGTGCCAATATATGATATCAAATTCACTCGCGCATATTGACTCAGAAAAGGGGCGAAATTTAGGTGAATTGGAGTCAATATGCGCGAGCCAATATACCTGAAAGTGCATGAAGTCGAGCGAAGTATTTCGGCAGGCATTTACGTCAATACTAATCAAAATACGTGAAAATGCGTCAATATAAAGTACCAAACATCGCCAAAGTGCATCAATACACGTTAATTCACTTGCGCATATTGACTCTAAAAAGGGGCGAAATTTAGGTGAATTGGAGTCAATATGCGCGAGCCAATATACCTGAAAGTGCGTGAAGTCGAGCGAAGTATTTCGGCAGGCATTCACGTCAATACTCGTCAATATTCATCAATATACGTGAAAATGCGTCAATATAAAGTACCAAACATCGCCAAAGTGCATCAATACACGTTAATTCGCTCGCGCATATTGACTCCAAAAAGGGGCGAAATTTAGGTTAATTGGAGTCAATATGTGCGAGTGAATTTGTTGTGAGCTTTCACTCTTATTTTCTCGTGGGCAGCTTACTATAATAGTACAGTAAAATGTATGCTAAGATTCTAAGTGAATTAATGGTTGCTAGGTCAGTATACTCACAAGCGTGCTGCATTAGGGTAGTAGAGCATGAAGTAGATAAGAGGCAACACAGGGAAGAGGGCCATCCAGCCCTCATACAGCTCATTGGCAATGGCAATGGCACACAGCTGGCCACAACGATCTGCACTCATACGTTTATCTGTTTCCAGTATCGGCTGGTTGAACTTCTGCAATGGCAAGCAATGTGATGAGTTAGTGCTTTGGTGGAATAAAAATAACAAATATGAGCAATCTTTTTAGAGTTTCAAAGGCATAAATCACTCACTCAATCAATTAGTATAAAAAAAATCACAGTAGGTTAAAAACTTATGGTCTTTATATATCTTTAGGTTTATTGGAAGGTCTTTTGATGGTTATTCCTGTCCTTTTTTTTAAAAATAATATATCACAAAACCTCCATACTGCATCCTCATTAAAAATTCAATGTAAAAAAAAAAAAAAAAAATCTGATACAACTATGTTATTAAAAATGATAAAAATTATATTTTTTTGATTTGAAAAAAATCAAGACTTTGCAAACTCTGGAGACAAGCTGCGTGGGAGGAGGGGGGGGGGGCATATTACCTCTCCTTCTTTCCCAGTGAAGCTCTCAGCTAGGAAGTTGCTGAAGACTGGACCAGGACACAGCATCGTGATGCGAAGGTTTGAGCCCATTTTTTCAGAGCGGAGGCTCTCAAAATAACCCTACAAATGTGAAAAACCAGGGATTGGATGCAAGATGCACACGGATGCGCAAAAATGGGCTTGCATCCGCATCCGTGCATCCCAGATGTACGGGGAAAAATGAATGCATCCGGATGCGCATCCCAGATGCATGAAAAATAAATTTGCATCTGGATGCGCATCTCAGAGATGCATGAAAAATAAATTTGCATCCGGATGCGCATCCACGGATGCACGAAAAATAAATTTGCATCCATTTAACACTTTTTTCTCTTTTTTATCAGGTTTTTTGCTAATGGCCTCTAAACCAATGTTATAACATGAGGCATATTTTTTTTATTTATTTGCCACTTGCCGTTTAAAATTGCAAGAAACAAAGTGTATTATAAAAACCAAGGATCGGATGCAGATGCAAGATGCACACGGATGCGCAAAAATGGGCTTGCATCCGCATCCGTGCATCCCAGATGCACGGGAAAAAATTAATGCATCTGGATGCGCATCCGAGATGCATGAAAAATAAATTTGCATCCGGATGCGCAACCCAGATGCATGAAAAATAAATTTGCATCCGGATGCGCATCCATGGATGCACGAAAAATTAATTTGCATCTGGATGGCATCCTGGATGCACGAAAAAAACGCGTGCATCCGGTCTCTGTGAAAAACAGACAAATCTTAAAAAAAAAATATATATATCTTTCTATCATAATATATAACTTTAAAATTTATAAAAAAGAAAGAAAGAAAGCTGGCTATGTTCTATACAACCACTAACATAAGAAAGATATCAATTTTTAGTGATTGTGAAAAGCTACATTGTGAGATACCCCATTTTCCTATGCTGTAACATTTCCGGTTCAACCGAAAATTCTTGAGTGCACTCTCTTATTCCTCACTGATATGACAGCGGCAAGATGAATAACCTGGGGTGGTACCAAATTTGGGGAGAGAGGTAGAAGGCTCCACCTCTTGCCCTCCTGTTGAAATCTGTTATGCAGGTGATGGGGGAGGGAGGTAGGGGCTTTTTTTGCTGGAGTGTAGTAAAAAGACAGTACATATTTGTACATTAAAATATCAATAAAACATTGCCAAGGGAAAACATTTTACTTACATGCAAGGCATGTTTGGCTCCAGTGTAGGATGGAGAGAAAGGGGCCCCGATGAGTCCTGCCAAGCTGGAAGTGACAACGAGGTGGCCATCAAGAGTCGGAGACTGACTTGCAAAGTAGCTGAGGGCGAGGCGTGAGAGAGCTACCACGGAGAACACGTTGAGCTCAAACAACTGGCGGTCAACTCCCATCTCCACCTCCTCCCATGCAGCACGCTGTGATCGACCAGCGTTGTTCACCAAAATATCCAGCTGCAAGAACTCACTGGTGTCAACTAGTCAAATGTTGCTACATTTCTAACTGCAAAAATATTAATAATAGACCTTGAATCTTGTTATCTGGTGGTACATATTTTTATTAAATCTGATACCTGAAAGGCTGAAATGCTTACAATCTTGGTTTAAAAAAGGGTGTCTAAAAATAGTAAAATAAATACTTTCCTTATTTATATACTTTCCACCAAAAGTAATATAAAAATATTAGAAAGTAGACAGTAAAATTGTGAATAAAGAAACACACAAAAAAAGTGAGTTGAGTAGATAGAGATTTACTAGAATTAAATGGCCTAAAAAAGCTACATAATATAATGTGTTAGTGGGAAGAATAATATATATGAGAAGAAGATAATCAATCACCTTCCCAAAAGAGCGCAGGATTTCATCAAGGCATGGTTTGTGGCTATCAAGTTGTGTCATGTCCATGGGGAGTACAAGCACATCATTTGGACCAAGATTAGGGTTAGCCGCTGTAATGGAAAAATCAAATGATACTTAGGTTATTTAAAGTACAGGGTGTCCCAACGATCTTTAGATTTTTCAAACCCTAATAGCAACTGTTTAGTATTTTTTAATGTTCACTTTATATACATCAAATTAAAGCTCTGAATTTAACATTTTCAAACATGTGAACAGGAAAAAAAAAATCTGAAAGGTGATGTTTCTTTTTACCCATTAGAAGGCAAAATGTGAGCTTTTTGCACTTTTTCGTGCATTGTTTTTTGGATGAGGTGTTCCCAGGCATATGGATCGATCTGGGGTCCCACAACATGGGTCCCCAGGTTCCACTCCACTCCCTCAGAAATTTTCTTATGGATCTATGCGAAGGACAACGTATTCAAAATTCCAGTGTGAGACTCGTTGGAGCTAAAGCAAGGCATCATCGCCACGATCCAGTCCACCATGCCTGCCATGCTATGTGTGGCGTGAGTTCGAGGAGGGACTGGATATTTGTTGAGCCACCAATGGAGCTCATTTAGAGAAGCCCTGTTGCATTTGCATTGAAAAAAAAAAATCAACAAGCATAAGAATTGATGCAATCAATTTTTAGGTGCAAGAGCAGTCGTGATTCCGAAAAAAAGTGACCATTTTGCTTTCTAACGGGTAAAAAAGAAAAATCACATTTAAAACAAAAAAATCTGTTCACATTTTTGAAAATGTTAAATTCAGAGCTTTAATTTGATGTATATAAAGTGAACATTAAAAAATACTAAACGGTTGCTATTTGGGGTTGAAAAATCTAAAGATCTTTGGGACACCCTGTATTATGTAATAAATATGATACCAGTATGTCTATTGTAGTCTAGCTATACCCGGCACAGTATAAAATATAATCTAAATGTTAATGACGAGTACTGCTTGGAATATTACCCACAATTCCTTTCTTGAAACTTGCTCGCACCTGAAATACTCCTTCTAAATCAAAGCGGGTGTAGGTATGATCGCATACGGAGCAAATTACATTTCTTTTCTTTCCCATTCTACTGAAATATGGTTACAACATCCCTACCCAGGGGGATAATTCAGTGGGCTGTGAGGATTCAATGAACAATTCGGAAGGAGTTTAAACTTCCTCATGTTGGATCAGTTTAGATAGCACCATTCCCCTTTCTTGTTTTGTACTGTGATTTTTTATACATATGTGTGAGTGATCGTCATCAGAAAAATCTTCACCTAAACATGCCAGTTTCACTCGCTCGAGCTCATCTCGTCGTCGTGCAGAGAGTGCTAGTTTGGCTCCTCCTTTCGCCAGCCAGATTGCGAGATGCTCGCCAATACCACTGGAGGAACCAGTAACCCACACCACCTTGCCTTGCACTGCATCTGTGGAACAACATGAATGGTGCATTGTGTACATTCAAAACACTCATCATGCATTCAATCACCATGATTTAAGCATTTTCTACTTGTGATTCTCTTGATCAACCTTCATGATGCAGCGAAAAGAGTTTCATTCAACAAGAATATGAAGGAAAAAAATTCATCCGTCACCCTTGAATTACTTATTTTATAAAGAACTTTTTTATTTGAAACACGTTTAATATTAATTCATACTGTACAGCCATGATAGAATTATGCTGTACAGTGATGTTCTAGAAAAACCAGGCAACAAAAGAGCATTGTAAAAGACAGTATAATATTATATCATACTGTATTGGCGTCATAAAGTTAGTGCGAACCTAGTGGTAACTGTTGGAACTATCACTACGTTTACATGACGGTGTTTAATATGTATCCGTTGATGACGCCTCATAAGAATAACATTATCCGTCGTCAACGGATCCGTATTAAACACCATCATGTAAACGTAGTGTATGTGCGTCTGGCGAGGATTGCTGTATATGATTATCATTGTAAAATCATGTAAATGCTCTGTCAGCAGCCACAGCATAATTTTATAGAAATGGCAATAGCATAATTAGTTGTCAAATACTTTCGGACAAATATAAAAAAATATTTCAACTTCGTAAGTGATTTCTTTCCTAGAAATTTGATAATTTTTGTGATTCTCCCCATATGCTATAAGTATTGCCGTATCCTCGATGCAAAGAGCAAAATTGTCAGATGTCAGCGCCATCTTTTGGTCTTTTATGTCCTCTATATATAATATAAACATATATGCATACAAATTTAAGTTCAACTCTTCCTTCCGTTTTATATCATAGCGCTCGGCTGCTCTCCTTTTGAGGTCGAGCGTGGCGCAGTGCATTGACCGGTTCTCGTTAGATCACCGAAGTCAGGCTACGTCGAGCGTGGTTAGTACTTGGATGGGTGACCGTTTCAAGTAAAAAATACGCTGCTCCCTCCCTGGGGTAAATTCGTCTCGCTTTCCACCCAGTGCAGTGATGCACTTGTGTGTGGTTTCCCAGGCTTTGGACATCGCTTTGGTCCATTGAGAAAAAGTAGAGGTGTCCGTCCTGATTGATGTTTTCCACGGTTCCCTCAGTTTCACCTCAGCGAATGCTGGGACGCGTAAGCATGCAGGCCGTGGCCATTATCCGTTCCCTACCTTATCCCTACTCAGTACCCCGCCGCGAGCTGTAAGCTCTTAGGGGTGTATCCTTGTAAAAAAAAAAAAAATGCACGCCTTCGATCATCCAATGCCTTGCATACTCGGCCTATTATTTCCTTCTTTTCAGAATGTTCGATTTTCTTGGGACACAAAAGGAGGAGATATAGGCCAAGCCAGGCGTAGCTAGGTAGGCGTGCATTTGTGATAAATGTTGTACCACTCTGGCCACCCTGACTAAAAGGCACAGTAGGGCGCAGTTGCCCTTCACAGTTGGACTAAATGGGACTCCCATTTAGTTACAGTTCACTCTCAAAATTCACATGTTAATTCAACTTGGTTCAACTGTACGTCCCATTTGAGACCAGCCACAAGGGGATTATGAACTAGGCTGCCAAGTTCAAATAACATTGGAAAAAGACATGAATATTGAACTGGGTAGCTAACTGTGCCCAACTGTGCCTTTGAGTCAGGGCAACACTAGCTGTGTGATAAGACGGAAGGAAAAGTTGAACTTTGTACTGTACTGCAATGTCTATTACAATATGCACATGTACTCTTTTGTTGCCTGCTTTTTCTAGAACAACTCTGTACAGCAACGTTCCTGAACCGTTGCTATACTGTACAGTATTCATACAGCTAGTGTATAATATATGCATACTGTATGCATACATATAATATATAATTATATCATAACACATATGCATACTGTATGTACAGTAATTAATATAAAAAAGTAATAATACACACAGTAGGTATAATTAATATATAAAGGTAATTAACAGATAAACTTACTTATTCCTTTGCCAAACATCTCAGCAAACTTCAGTCTGATGTCACAGTCTACCATAAACAGAATCAAAGTGTGAATTGCCAAATAAATAAACGTGCAAATCCCAATGAAGGTAAAGGGATCCATCCTAACAGCGGGTTAATAGCTTCAGATTAAATAAATTCTTAACTCTTGACAGTTTATTGTAAAGTATTTATTTTTGTGTTGTAGCACAATTAAAATGATAACATCAGCAAGTGTGTCAAGTGTTGGATATTTATAATACACTGCCTGAGGATAGTCCCAGAACAATGAGGCACTTCACAGAGAGATCACACCAAAAATATAAGTGGGCGAAATTCGTGTTTGAGAATGAGGCGCGTAGCATCAGCTGATCAAAGGTCAACAAACTTAAACATGGCCGCCACAAGCAAGAAAACAAACCATGTCATCACAGAAATCGTAGATAAAATAGCATTTGCAAACTATGTAAGTACTTAACTTATAATTATATTAATAAAATATTTTTTCTTCTTCACAGCTCAACTGTTTTTTTCGAATGTCATACATTTATGCGTTTATTACAGCTTCCATTGCTGACCAGGGCCACTGCTGACAATCGAGAAGGGACCCCAGGTTATATGATTGCAGAAATTGAGAGTATCCTTTTCATTAATTTATTGATGAGAGTCATATGAGGAGAGAAGACGACATTGTAGACTTGGTGTTATGTACAAAATACCAAAAAATAGTGAGAGTTAGAGGGAGTTGAGCTCTCGTATTAAGAGATTTGAGGTGTTTATATTGGGAGGAATGATCACAGTTGGATCTGTGGTTGGAAGTTGGAGTTTGTCGGCAGTAGAAGTGATGTGAGAAAATATTCCTTCATTAACAGGATGATAAAAGAGTGGAATTTGTTGAAGGCAGGGTTGTTGAAGCGGAGAGTTATGATTCGTTTAAGAGGATTTTGAGAGAGACAGACCCTTCGCGAGCCACCATACAGTGCACAGCCCAGTTTTGGATTTTAGCCCTGTTTTGGTTCCGACCTGCTTTTAGGCTCCTTATAGGCAAAAAAAAGTAAAAAAAGAAAATTGTAACTGATTAACCAAACCCTCCCCTCCATGAAAATAACAACTGCAATACCTTGATTTTTTTTTACTGGTTCAAAAAAAATCAAAAACGAATAAAAACAGGGTTTTTAACAAATAATTCGTTTTTATTTTTTCTTAAGGGTAAGGTAACGCCACCAATGTTAAATTTTCCACTCTCATTTGTTCCTCCGAAAATATTTTAAAATATTCTCTTCTATGTCGTTCATTAGCTCTTAAAATATCGTCAATACAAATACGATCTAGTTTCCGAGTTACGTGTATTGAAACTAAACCCATTTATTGAACAAGCATGCGCTGCATTTCAGTGACATTAGAAAAATTCTATAATCCAATCGTCCGATTTTTAAAAAAAACTAGAAACAAACTTAATGCACTAGGACAATCCTTCGCAGCAAAAAAAAAAAACACAATTATGAGAGTGGGAGCGACGTAAATTGATAATAACTGCACGATTTTTGACACTCGCACCGCTCGCACGTCTCACACACCCCTTTTTGGTCGGCCATTAAACAACTGGCGAATGAAACAGGCTGACTAATGAACCAAAACAACGCTTATAATCCACTCACCTAAAGTAAAAACTTTCCAAAAATGTTTTATAGTAATGAAAAAAAAGTTTTATAAATAAAACAACCATAACAGTTATTATTTTACTCATTATTTATAAATAAATTGAATATAAAACTGCCGTGACTTGCGTGGTATCTTTAGAGTGGGACAATTTGAATATTGATATAGAGGCGCTGCGATCGCGGCGCAACTCTGGCGTTCCCTTTCCCTTAACTAGTAAAAAAAAATATCACGGTATTGCAGTTGTTATTTTTATGAAAAGCCTGATTTGGTTAATGGGTTACAATTTAATTTTTTTTACTTTTTTTGGCTATAAGGGGTCCAAAAGCAGGCCTGGACCAAAACCGGAACATTTTTTTTTCATGTCCCTCCACTCAAAGAGATACTCTGATATGGAACTGAAAATATGATAAACTCAATTGCTATATTCCATTGAAAATGTTAATAATTTTTTCGAATTTTTAAGAACCCTAAATATGGCAGATAAAAATTGTTAAAAGTGAAAAATGTCTTAAGGGGGTCCGTTACCGGGCTGCGTGGTGTAGCGTAGCCACATTTGCCGCGTTAATTTATTATTATTAGCATTTAACACCCACAATAATTTCACTGCAGTTTTGTGACCTTTTAATGCATTTTAAATACCATGAAATGGAACCATTCGGGAAATAATGCATTCTAATTTAATTTATTACATTGTATTATTATTTATTAATTTAATGATATATATTATGCATACATTATCATACACAGTATACTTAATTTACTTTAAATTATAAGGTATGATGTCAATATTGTACAATATGATATTACAGTCATATAGACAACTTTCATGAAAATACTTAATTATATTTTTAGAATAAATACCTTTAGTGATCAATGCATAGTAATTTTTGTTTTCATTTTTTTTTTTTTTTTTTTTTTTAATCCTTCAACACCTTTAAAACTGTGCTGCAAAATGCTGTGACGTCATAAGTCATGCAAATATTTAAACATTCGAACGTAGGGGGAAAAGAGTTACTCCCTACATTACTGCAATGTTACGGTGTTTAAATTTGCAGCACAATTTAACCTGTGATAGAGGGTTAACAAAATTGACAGTATATATATTATATTGTAATTTAAGGTCCCCGGCCTATATCCAAATACAGTGAAAGTCATTCAAGCTGTCCAATGTTAGATCATCACTCTCCGAAAATTGCAAAACTGAATATTATCTTTTTCTGTCCCTTGGAACTGCACAACTCATCCAATAAGTCAGGCAGGGGTAACATTTAAAAAATAATAATTACAGCCTTATGAAGCTTGACTTAACATGCCAAAAGAACTTAGCTATGACTTCCCTCACCACTGCAAGCAACTTGCTGCATATCTATCAAGGCGACTGGAGAAACCATCAGCGCCAGTGAAACTGAAGGTGCATAATTAGTAATTATGTTTGTAATTAGTTAGAACTAAAATCAATAATATAATATTATGCATTTTGTTAATAATTTACACCAGACACTAAACATCCATGCAACCTAAAAAAGTTGCTTTAAGAAAAATATACATACATCATAACCTATGTTTTCAGAGTAATGGAGAATTCTCCTACATTTATTTTAATTTTTTTTCAGATACTCTATGCCTTGAAACTAAATGTCCCAAAACAAAAAAGTTTCAATTTTCAAAATTGGAGACATGAGAATTTTTTAAAAATCTAACTTCATTTGAATTTAGCGCCAAAACGTGACGTAGAAACTGCCTAGCAGGCGAAATTTTCTTGCAATAAATTTATAGTTTCTATTATCACTCTTGAAGTAAACTGATATTAGGGACAAAACTATTGATACTAGGGTAGAAAAACCCGCTGATTTCTATCGTATTACTAAAATTTGTAGCCAATCACTCCTTGATGCTCAAACTATGATATCAGGCAGTTGCTGTGTATTAACTAGGGAGTTTCTACGTCACAGTTTTCAGGTTTGCGCGCGGGTTGCATACTTTGCCCCTATTCTAATAATCCCTTCAGAGTCCCCAAATTTGAGTTAAAAAAGTTGAAACTTAAGTCAAACTTATTGTTAATATGTACCTTATCATAATATAGTAGTTAAATTAAAATTTGAGTTGTAAGAGAATTCCCCATTCTCCAATTTGAATACCATTAAAATATAATTCAGCTTAGAGGGGGGGGGGGGACGGCTTCAGCTTTTGTATTTTTATCAATTTAAAAATAATATAAAATTAATTTTTGCACCAAAAAAAAAAAAAAAAAAACTACGCTTTCTTGGAGTTTTAGCAGTGAACTTAGACTTATGTCGTCACATCTGCGCATGCGCAGCCAACCAGCAGGACCCCAGCAACGCTAATGCACTTGCGTGTGATGACATAAGCGCCCATTTTCCTCAGTGCCTTTTTTGAACGTCAATCATCAGGACAGGCTTGAATTCCTAGAAGGCGGAGGATGGTGATAATTTTTTTTTTGGTACACTAATAAGTTTTACATCAATTATAATTGATAAAAATATAAAATTTCAAGCTCCTCCTTTAATTACAAAATAAAATTAATTTAAATAATTTTTAAGGTTACAGATGCAGTGTATTTTTTTTATAATCTGTTGTTTATAGGTGTTGAAAATCATGGATCACCTGATTCGTGAAGCTCATGTCAACGTGAGAATTGCTTTCCGCAAGAATGACAGTTCTATCAAGATGGCAACAATGTATCATGGAGTGCCTGATCCTCTCACTGGTTCTACACTCTACGAGAATGTTAGAACAAATGCCAAGGTAATTCTGAGGCAGTAGCTAATTGTATTTTTTAGAGGTGCAAAAAAAAATATATATACACACATATATATGACCTTTCCTTATTGACAATAGATTTCTTTTATTACAAGCAGGCTCGGACTGGGAAGCTAGGTGCCAGTCAGGATCATATAGGCATCACAGGCAGCAGGGGCCAATTTTCAGGGGGTCTGAGGCCACTTTTCCTACGCTCCTGTGTTAAAAATCTGAGGGGCCAGTCAGGGATCCCTGACCCAGCCTTATGGCCAGTCCGAGCCTGATTACAAGTGGACTTGAGTTTGTCTCTTTTTTACCACTCTTCTACAGTTAATTTCACTCTGTTACTGTATGTATTTCTTTGCATAGGAACTACTGGAATTATTATTTCTGCCAGAAAAAATTCAAGAGGATGAAAAAATAATGCTGAAAGCAGCAGATAGACCACAAAAGCCGTTTTTAGGAGCTCTGGGATCAAGTAACACAAGTGAGGGCAAATATCAAGGCTTTGGAAACAGTCCAAGAATGAAAGAAGGTATTGAAATCACAGAAGCCTTACAAGAAAAGAATTTAAAAGTTTTATTGCTTATTTACAGAGACTGTTGCTGATAAAGTTTTGAGCTACTTTGATAGATTGTCAACAACAAGTGATCAGAATGCAAAGATTATACGGGAAGGGATAGCCAGTTCTGTGGGGAACTATGAAGCTGTACTGTTACCAGACCAGCATTACCAAGCACCATATGCAAGAACCATGCCATCGCTGCCTCCTCCTCCAAGACCCAGCTCAGTTAAAGGTACCAAACAAAACAAGTGCCTAAATTGTGACAGCCATGCAATATAAGTGACGTGATTTAACATGAAAATTTTAAAAGATTGATGCTTAATTATTGCAGACACTTGAAAACAATTTGTCTTGTCTAATTTTTTTTTTTTTTTTTTAAAGGGCATTGCATTGAATCAATGGAAGCTACCTGATATCAAATTTTTAGATTCCCCTCATGCCTGCGTTATCAGCTGTTCAGCGTAGAAAAAGATTTTAAAAAATAAATAAAATTGAAGCATAATCAAAGATTTATTAATCTATTATTCATTCATACTTCAATATTTTAGGACACACTGAAAATTTGCATTTGCATGCAGTGAATATCTTGTTTTTAAATCTTATTCTTTGTAAATTGTATTTAGCCTTCCTCCTTATCATGTGATACTAAATATTGTCATCTGTGATAGCCCACGTGCCGGGGCGGGCTGGTGGTGGATGGGAGGATTCTGAAGAGGAAGGAGATGAACCCTCAACAAGTCTACACCCCAGCCTTGTGTCTGCAGACTCTTTAGATACGTAAGTGCATTTTTTTTTTCTGTAGAAGAATGAAAATTTACTAACTAGTGGCATCTTCTTTAAAATATGTACATATAATTACTGTAGCTGTATTTCATATTATGATTTTTTACAATATTTATTTAATAATTAAATAATAACTTTGTTTCAGCATTGAAGCATTACCAGAAAATTCGGCAGAGAAAGAATTAATAACAAAATTTTGTTCTGAAGAAAAATTCCCCGTATCTTGGAAAGAATTATCTGACATTTGTGCAGGGTAATTATTAAAATCTCTTATAAAGAATCCCTTTTTTTTTTTTTTACTCACCAACTTTTCTCAGGTGCATTCAGTTGAGTGGCTCGGAGGCTCTGCGTGCTGTGGTGGAGGTTCTACAGACTGGCGAGGGACTACCAGTACTGCGCGCCCTCACCCTCCTAGACGCCTTACTGCATACCGAACTACTGGCCTCATCGCGGGCTGTGATCGAGGCTCATCAGCTGTTGGGCATACCACTTACTTCTGTGAGCAGGAGTGCAGATAAAGTGCACAATGATAGAGCGAGCAAAATACGAGCTGTGCTGGCTAGTAGGATGACAGAAACTAAATCTTAATTTAATTAAATTTAATCAGTTCTGCAAGAGGAATTTTTGTAAATAATATTTTTGTTGTGGTGTTTTCAACTATTTTATTAATAATAAACATAATTTAATAAGAATTGATTGAAAATTTATTTATGCGCCTTTGATAAAGCTTAACAAGATTTTGTTATTTACTAAACAGAAGAAAGATAATCACTTTTTTTTTATTATTTTAGATTTGAAATTACTACTATCACCCCAGTGCATAGATGAAGTCTAACTTTAAGCTAAGCTTAACTTTGTTGATTTTTATTGCTGCAATAATCAAAATCAACAAATTTAAGGCATGCTTAAGCCGAGATTATAGTTAGACTTCATTTGTGCAATAGAGCGCATGTTTTTTTCATTTTATACAGTATATACTGTACTTTTTTGCAGTAATATTATAGATTGGAAAAATCACAAGCACATCCATATTATTAATACTTAATTTTACCATGATCCTGACTGTCGGATATTTCATGCCCTAATACAGTTGATTGAGAACTCAAGTAAAAAAAAGAGGAGGCAGTGGCTTTAAGGAAGGTGGCAGCAATGATTGCTACCACTTATATTGCCAACGGAGCATGCGGGTAAGTTAAGTTGAGCTATTTCTTGATGACTTGAATGACATCTTCGTCTTGCATGATGTGGTGCACCCCGACTCTCTGAGGGGAGTACTTGGTGCTTGTACCCTGCAGAACAAAGTTGTGTAAATTTAACACTCATAAATGTATCTTGCACACAAATTTATAAACAAACTGTGCCATAATAATTTATTATTATGCATTATGCCATAATGATTTATTGATTTTTATCAAGAGATTTTCATTTAATTTCCATCCCACAAAAGACCATCAGTGATGTCTGTGTCTCAGCATGTAGTCGAAAAGTGTCAAAGGATGATGGCTTCCAAGTAGGACGGCGCCACCATTGTCCAATAATGCTGACTAAGGTAAGCAGGGCTACTGATTTGAATTTGCCGGTGGCTATGTGCTATTGGGTACGGTGGCGCCATCCTCCATGGAAAGAATTGTTCTCTGAACCCTTTGGACTAGGAGTTGGCCATATAAACAAACAACTTTGATAGTTCCTGCCATCCCCCAGATGGAGAAGTGACAGGGTCAGCCTGCCAGGTACTTGATTGGTCAGATTCAATTAATACCAACAAGCACCACGGAGTCAAAATTCAAATTCTGGGCTCTTCTTTTTTTACTGAATTATCATTATTTTTTCAACAAACTTGATTTTCCACAACCCAAAAAGAAAAAAACAACAATAAAACACAGCAAATGGAGAAAAAAAAAAAAAAGCTGTAGAAGTTTACCATAATTTCAAACTGTTCAGTATTTTACTTAGTAGGTATACAAATTTCCTTTGCTGTGCATGCACATGGTAAATTGTAACATTACCGTTCTAATAAACTCGTTTAATGAAATGTTAGAAATTGCATTCTATTATTTGAGCAAGGTAGAGCAGAAAAACTCTTGTGGGGAAGCATAAGTACTTTCAAATAGTAAAAAAAAATTGTATGCAAATTCACAAATGATATCATTAATTTATTTTACTTTACTTTTTTTTTTCAAAATAATCTCCCTTGGATAAGATGATTATCTTGACTAATCCATAAAATTAAATATTTAATGTATCATTCGGTACAGTATTTAACAACTTTCAGGACTCACCCAGACAAGGGCGTACTTGAAGGTTTCTGCGAGGGTTCTGTGGATGGAGTGGCACACATGCTCAACGGACACTCCACGACGCAGGATGAGTCCGTCGTCAAAGTCGGGGGGTGCGCCTGGTTTCTTGGTGTACACTCGGATCAGTGAGAGGTACTCCCACAGAGTGTCCAGCAGGTAGTCAAGGTTGAGCCGCATGTTGCAGCTGCAGAGATTAACAAAGTCGGTATAATATCAAAATTTTTTGCTGTTTTCAAATACTGTAGTCAAAACAAAACAAATCACAAACTTTTAAAAAACAATCAACAGGTTGTTTGTGAGGGGTTGATTAATTTATTACTGACAATGCATGCCCCCTTACATCTATAGAGTAGAAGCACAAATTCAATTAGGCTGGAATGTAATACTTTACTAAGATTTTTCATGATTTTTTTTTAATCCTCCTTCATTTCTCTGACTCAGAAGTACGAAAGTTCTCACATTAATGAAATACAGTACTAATAAATCCATAGATAATAAAAGAACATCAGCACTACTGTATGTACACAGTACTTGATATTACTGTAATTTATTTTCTGATAGGAACAAAGTTTGCTCAATTCAAAAGCGTGATTTAAAAATTTATCAAGATTCAAAATAAGTTTTTTTTTTTTTTTTTTTTTTTTTTTACAAAGAAATAATTAATTAAATAATTGCAGGAATGCTTGAACTTTTCTCAAATTTTGAATGTGTTTGCTTCTGGTATTGTATTGAATCCTCCTCAAATTTTGCCCATTTTCACTCCGTATTTACCTGACGACAATGCTGTGGGGTTGTCGTGCGATACGATCAACCTCCTCCATGGAGATCTGGTCAATCTTGTTGTATGCATATACACATGGCAGGTAGACACGGTTTGCAGAAATCACGTCAATTAGCTCGTCTGGAGTTGAGTCCTCACGGAACAGCACCTGCCGGTCAACCAATCAGAATGAGGCGTGACCAAAAACTGTTGGTGCAGCTAATAACATTACAATTCTACAATACAAATTTTAAGATTTTTGAGAGCAAATGTCTTCAACTTCAATTCTGCAATGTTTTGTGTTTTCTTTTGACAATCTTGGTAAGTCTTTAATTAGTTACCTCAGCATTGAAGATCTTGTATTCATGAAGAATCAGCTGGACCATTTTCTCATCACATCTTGTCAGGTTACAAGTAGCATTAAATGATAAACCACCTCCCTTTTTTATCTGAAACCAAAAGAATGGTAAATATGAAACAAATTGAACTTACTGTATGTACCGTATACATTTAGTTACTGGTAAAAATACGGAGTACAGTTTGTGAAAGCATGCTTCATGAGAAGCACTCTTAAAAAATATACTACAAATATGCAAGGCTAAATTCAAGTTTTGAATATTTTACGATGAACATCCTAGGAGAGCATAAACTTTATTCCTCAAACTGCAGCTCCCATTATCTTTGCCTATTTGCTGAAACTATAGCTGCAATACACAAAGAATGCAGAGTTGCAATTTTGTGAGGGATAGAAACAACCCAGTTTAGCCATTTCAGAAATGTTCAGCTCAACATAGACTATGTAGTGATGTCCACATAGAGAGTAGGGACAATATTAAAGCTGTTAACAAGGTCTTCTTATATTGGGTCTAATAAAAAAATATTAAGCCATATTGATATGTTTTCTGATGTAAATATTGTAAGACACTAAAAAAGTAATATAAAAAAAAATAGCTATAAATTGTAAGTGTATCTACCTTAAAGTAGATGTTTGGTTTCTGCTTGTTAAGTCGTATCCCTACAGACTCCAACTCTTTCTCAAGAAGGGCTCGCTGCACATCTTGCTTTGTGGCGTCCAGCATCATGAGAACCAGATCTGCAGTTCTGGCCACCGCAATAACTTGCCGACCTCTACCCTTGCCCTGCGAAGCTCCTTCAATGATACCAGGCAGATCAAGAAGCTGAATGTTGGCACCCTTGTACTCAATCACGCCAGGAATACATGTCAGCGTCGTGAACTCATAGGACGCAGCTTCACTTTCTGTCGATGTCAGCGTATTCAGCAAGGTCGACTGTGGCAGGAACAAGGTTAAGTTGCAAGTAACATAATTTAAAGGGCATACAGGCAATACATACCTTGCCTACAGAAGGGAATCCAATCAGTGCAACTCTCGCATCGCCTGATTTGAGCACATCAAAACCATCTCCTTTTTCAGACTTCTTTGATGGTTCAAGAAGTTGAGATCTGTACTTGGCTAGTTTTGCTTTAAGTAAACCAAGATGATACTCAGTAGCTGTAAAAAAAAAAAAAGAAAAAAATTAGATGCTGTAAAATGACTTGCATGCAAACTGATCAACTGGTGCTTGTATGCATATTATTGCATGTAGTATGTAGGTGTATGATACTTAAGCATACTACTATATATACAGTAATAAAACAATAGTTACATACATATGCACAATGGAGCTTAGGATGTGGAATGCATATATATTATGCATACAGTATGCATACTGTATGCATACTTTAAGATATGACAGTACATAGCTGTATACTGTATGCATAGTTTACTTTATATACTGTATGCATAGGGCATGTGCAAATTATGAAAAGCAAATTTAGCAAATGATTCAATATGCATACTGTATATGTGTGCCTGGTAATGAAACAGAGGTCATATAAACAGTTCTGCAAAAAAGGGTTAGAGGCGGTGAGAGCATACAGAAAGTATGCACACTGTGGTATCAGGTGGTATGCATATAAAAAAAATGTATGCATATGATGTAGAAAAGTCTGAAAGTTATTTCTATGTATGATACCTTTATTTTTCTGTGTCCGCGCGATTTCCTTTTCAATTTCTGAAATCTTTTCAAGAATTCCCATTTTTTATTTTGGCTTTAGTACTGCAATTTTACAGATTATTTAATAATTAAATCCAGTTTTACACATCTCAAAATAACGATAACACGAAACACGAGCCAGCCAGGTGGAGTCTTGATTTCATGCAGTTTACGATTCCCTATTTGTGTACGAGAGAAAGCACCAGGAAAGCAAACTCTTTTCCAAAAATATATAATACGTCAGCTTTAAAAACCATGTCCCCTTCACATAAAAAAATTTCTCCCCACGTACGCACCTCCCACTCTTCCCCAGCCCCCCCCCCCCCCTCCCCCAAGGTCCCTCTACATAAGGTTGGACGCTTTTTGGTTCACATTTTCGTCCAGTTCGCGCAGAACCAATCAGAGAGAACTGTCACTCTCGAGCCCATTTCGTGGCAGTCAGTCAGTGATTGGTTGTGACGTCACAGGCTCGAACAAAAGCTGCGCCAAAATGGCGGAGCGTCAAACCTTCTTATGTAGAGTAATCTTGCCCCCCCCCCCCTATATCCACTTCCCCTCAACGCCCTCAACCCAAGAAAATTCACAGCTGAAGAGCTCCTGTGTTATTGAAAAATTTCTCGTGTTTATCTTGTGTAAAAAATGCCTTCAGATAGTAAAAAAGCAGATAGAAGACATCACCTACAGGTAATATATTTATATTTGTAAATATTGTTTGTAAAAATTATGAAAAATAAGCCTGGATGAGTTAAATTTTGTGTAGAGGAAATGACAGTCATGTCATGTAGTTGCAGGATCTTGAGCCCTTGTCTCCGTCGCCTTCCCTGGACATCAGTGATGACGAGCTTGTGTCCATCTCTGTCCGAGACTTAAACAGGCAACTCAAGATGCGAGGTCTGAATCGAGAGGAAATCGTACGAATGAAACAGAGAAGAAGAACCCTGAAAAATAGGGGATATGCTGCCAGGTATGCATATTTCAAGCTTTCTACCATTACTCAGCAGTTTTTGGACCTTTTATAAAAAGCTAGCCTCCCTACACAGGCCTCATATATCATATTATACTGTCAAAATGTATTATGAAAGTAATTGAGTGAGTTGTCATTATGTTTAAATGTATACTTCAGTATATTACAGTGTGAAATACGATAAATGTATACTGTATATGTTTAGTCAGTAGGTGAATATCTTACATGCCATGGTAGATGGCATTTTATAGCCACAAAAACAGAGGAGTTTTGGTGGTAAGAGGTGAACCCACATATATTCTATAACATTTGTATTTTGCTCTATATACCGTGTGTAATATGCAAATATCAATGCTGTTCCGTTTTGAACAGATGCAACTTCGTCACTCTCAATATCTCAATAAATGAACAGATGCAACTTTGCCCTTTGGGCGGAACAGCATCAATATATATATTGATGGTGTTCCGTCAAAAACGACTATCTCATTTTATCACAGGGGCGATCGGTCCATAGATGCGAAGAATGCACTGCATGACCAACACAGATGGGAATGATGGGATTTTTTTTTATTGTCTTTTGGTGCTCCAAGCATATAATTTTCATTAGTTTGAATTTATAATTTTGAATAAAATCCCGCTGATCTTATTCTCGCTTGTCTTCGTATTTTTTCGCGACTCAAGACTGCGGCCCGAGTGATCGCAGTCATCACTACGTCACTAGAACCGGATCTAGCCAATAGGAAAGGCGCAAAATGAGATGGTGGGTGGGGTGGGCTATGGTAAAAATAATAGCTGGTGAAGCGCTGTATTCAGAGCCTCCTCAACCAATCAAAATCAGATGACGAGAAACTTTGATATTCATATTCGAAAATATTTAATATTTTAATAAATAAATAAGTATGTTACTCTTTTAAAATAAAAATATCAATTATGAAATTACCACATTTATTCTAATTTTTAAATTACCTAGTCTGTAGTCTTATAGTCTCTAGTCTGATTTTTTTGATAGAAAAAATATTCTTTGCAAGCTAGCGCCATATATATGCTGTGTTGCAAAAACGAACTACTTAGTAGTTAGTAAAGTTCGCAAGCTAGCTAGTACGGAAGCGCACACGTCTGGTTCTGTTCAGTGCAGATGCCTGCGATGTATTTTGCTTGTGTTATGCGTGTCTAGTGTATAATTTAGGGAGTTTCTTTAAACTGTGTGAAATATACCTAATATAATAAGTTGACAAATTTATTGATAGTTTACCAAAAAGAGCGTCGTCTATATATGAAATTTTATATTTAGTAAGTTTGTTTTACATTGACATATGCCATGCATGGTAGAATAAAAATTATACTTATTATAATTTAGGAGCAACGGAAAATAAGAAATAAGACTTTATAATTTGCACCGTTGATTAAAAAGAATGAAAAATATATACATTTAAAAACATTGAAATTAGTAAATTAACTTTTTTTTTTTTAGAATACGGCAAAAATATTAAAGAAACAAAAACATCAGCATCGATGGTATAGGCGGTATAGCTTCGGTTATAAAAAAAAAAATCAAAGTTTTCATTGATTTTTAATAAAATAATACTGGATTGATAATTTTAAGAATCATATAAAACTTTGAATCATGATTCTGTAGTGTTAATTTTGAACTTCAAAATTTATCTGCCACGCCCCTTTTTTAGAAAAAATCGCGCCTGCGGCGGGCTGTCCGGGGGGCACGGCCCCCCGGACCCCCCTTTGGCATTTTATTCTCGTCGTTTTCAATGCGCATGACTATGTAGTAAGGTCACCGATCGCCACTGTTTTATCACGTCCTCTCAAAAACGATTAACTCGTTTTATCGCGAGCCAGATTGTCGCTTTTGCACAATGGGTTTCCAGGTATACATTTTTTTTATACCTGGAAACCAGGTATACATTTTTTTTATACCTGGAAACCCATAGTGCAAAACCGACCAACTCGGCTCGCGATAAAACGAGTTCGTCGTTTTTGAGAGGACGCGATAAAATGAGTTAGTCGTTTTTGACGGAACAACATCGATATGTTAGGCTCCATGGAGAGGAATTGTGTTACGTGCACGCTCATCATGTAAAACTTGCAACATAATAGAAATCTGCGTTTCCTACTATGCATACATTAAAAATGCATAGCAAGAAAGTCCCATTGTGCAGTGCTGAAAAATTATGATATTGCAAAGCCAAGTTTCTCATGTAATATTCTAGTCACAATTCAAATTTATAATTAAAATATATTCAAAAATACATATATAAAAATATAACGCCACTTGTATTTATTACAGCTGCCGCATCAAACGCATAGAGCAGAAGGATGAACTTGAGACAGAAAAGTCTCAGGAGTACACGGATATGGAGACCATGCTGGACAACAACAACAAGATGAGGGATGAGATTGAGGCACTACACAGCAAGTATGAGGCTCTCAAGAAGTTTGCCGCACACAAGAAAATTCCGCTTCCCCCAGACCTTGAGTCTGTACACTAAATCAGCAGTCTCAATTACACAAAGGCCTAAAGTATATTTTTTATGAATACATTCAAACACTACACTGTCCGTCAAGTTAATGTGATTTTCGTCACGTTTGTAATGTCTTCAGTCATTGGTCAAAAGTTTACAACTACCATCCTATCAGCAAAATCATACCTCCGAGAAATGCATGACGGAGAAACCACATTTACTGTGACGGTCCCCAAGATTACTATACATAAGATTTGACGCTCCGCCATCTTGGCGCAGCTTTTGTTCGAGCCTGTGACGTCACAACCAATCACTGACTGCCACGAAATAGGCTCGAGAGTGACAGTTCTCTCTGATTTGTCCTGCGCGAACTGGACGAAAATATGAACCTAAGCGTCCAACCTTATGTAGAGGGACCTTGGACGGTCCCCGTAGGTGTGAATAGTTTAATTTAGTGTGGCATTTATATTACTTCAAATCACTTGTACAAATTAAAATGCTAAAAAAATATTCCTATTTTTTGAAGTTGAGGAAAGAATAACAATAATTTTGTTATTCTTTATTGTATTTAAATTTAAAAAATTCAAAGTACTATCTTTACCATGTAAACTATTAAAATTTTTAAATGTTATAATGCACACTTCTCGCCTCTTTTGCAGCCTTCTTAATTACCATTGTTATAAACTCACAGAGCATGGTGATTAAAAAGGCTGGAAACGGAACTTTTCAGAGGCGAGAAGTGTTCCAAACACCAAATTATCAATCATCCTTCTGAAAAATGTCTTTGCATGGAAAAATTTGTACATAATTATACAATTATGAAGATTAAAGATATGAAGGTAACTTCTACATGGAATGAGTGAAAAAAATTATTGATTGCTTCTTATCACTTGTTACCTGGTATAATTCAGTAATTTTATTAATTTCATGTTGTAAATTTTCTTGCATGTATTTGAGCTCTAACTTTTGTTGATTACATTGTAAGTTACTGCTACAAGAAATGTTATTAGTATCCTTGGTACTGTCTTTTGTGAATTTTGTAACCTTGAATTTATTATTACTCATCATAATTATATGTAACACTTAGCTCAGTATTTTAATGTTCCTTTTATTAATTAAAGAAAATGGTTGTTATGGGATTAGTTAGAAAAAAAAATGTAATAAAAATAGTAAATGCTATGATTTCATTATTATCTTTGCATATTTACACTAATTGTACATTTTATAATATAATAAAATAACTATAATATTCCATTCATAAAATCTTTGTTTTATTGACTTCATTCATGAAATAAGACTGGCGTAAAAACAAGACTGTTTTGAGATCTTAAAGTAGAGTGAGCGAAAAATTGACCGATGGTAAAGCTCATTCTCTTGCATGTAAAAAGTTACTTGGGAGCACCATAAATAAGCATCTGAAATCAGTTGAGACCGTCCTTCGTAAAAATTCTGAGCACTTGGGTTTAAAAGTCGATGACTTCGTCCATCTACTCCATGCTAACGCTCGAAAAACGTGGCTTCTTTTTTATTCGAACTTTAATTTCTTTCGCAATCTCCCGTAAAATGTGTTTAAAAAATATTCTAAAATAGAACATATTATGGTGAATCAGAAAGTGTCATAACCTTTATTAGCCCTTCATAAAAATTTTGAGAAAATTCTGATACAATACCATAATCCGAGGCAAATTTTCATTTCAAATGTTGCGGTCTACGGGTTAACAGCTGACTGGATCAACGGGATCAACAACACTATATAACTTCAGCAGATGCTCGTATTGCGCAACTTGCATAAATTTCTACTGCGCAGCTTTTGAGGAGCCGACGTAACTTTTTCGTATGCACATATATAGTGCGTGACGTCATTCCCGTCATGCACTGCGCACTCGACTCGCTGACTCCTCTTTAAAATATATTTTAGATTTCCCATAAAAAATGTAGTTTTCTTATGGCAAAACTTTTGCAGCAAAATGACTTTTTTTCTAGGTTAATACCATGGATAAATTTCCTCCATGGTTAATACTTAAGAATTTAATTTTTATAAATATATCAAGATGGTAATCATATCTTTATCATAAATACTCATTAGGTTAGAAGTTCTCTCAGAAGGTTCAAAACCTGAGTTTTTTTTTTTTTTTCCTTTTTCTTTTTTTAACCCTTCATGAAGCAAACAAATAACAATAATTTATTTTTCTCACCTTCACATTCCACTCCATAGCATTCATATCTCTCACTGGATTTCTAGTCACAACATAATGTAGTTTGGGTTGGGGGGTCTACATCATCAACTGAAGAACCCGTAGAAACTTTATCCCCACACTCCAATAAAATAATATTAAAATTAAATTGTTTTATACCATGTGCTGTAAAAAGCAGAATTTCCTAAACTTTCAAAGAACGTATTCAAAGAAGTCATAGAAATAACAAAAACTTGTCAATCACTCACAGACAAGGATATTTGGTTTAATCTACCACTAAGTCTCCGTCCGTGAGGTAGGCAATGAGCAGGGCCACCACATGGACGTTGACGCTGTTCCCCAGCAGCGCACTTGCCTTCCTGGGGGTCACTTCAGGTGGAAACCTAAAGTGCTCAGGAAAGCACATCAATCTGCAAATCTCACGAGGGGTGAAGAATCTCGGGGCAAGGGCTCTCAGTTGGCGGATCTCTTCCTCTGATGGTTTGCACTTAGGCTCAAGTCGGTCGAAGGCCGTGAGCCGCTCATCGTGTGAGCAGTGGGGGATGAGCACCGATCCAGTGCCGAGGAAGTAGCGCTGGTATGCTTTGGTGAAGCAACACGAGTTAGAGCTGTCAGGTCCAACCAGGTCTGTCTCCCAAATGTAGCGCTCCAGCAACTGTGGCACAGAAGTCGGTAGCCATGAAGTTGCTGGCTCAAGTCAATGAGAGCAAATACTGGTATAGTGAAATTAATTTTAAAGCATTTAAAAAATATGAACTTTAATTCAAAGATACAACATTTCTTAATACTGTAGTTACTTTTAAAAAAGCATTTTTGTGAGTGATCTTCTTTTGTATGTCAAGACTATAATACAGACAATGAATCTAAAAAAAATTGCGGGAACTATAATGAGGTCTCTACCTGGTCCGGCACTGCATAGGCTGCCTCCCTGCCTTCCTCCAGAGTCTCCAGGATGTGGGAGAGGGGGTAGCAACCTCTACCCTCGGCAAGTGTTCTGTGAGGCTCATTGAGGTCACTAAGCTCCTTGCTGAATGGCCGCGGGTCCAGCTCATTGCAAACCCCCAAGTTCACCGGCAACTCTTCAGCCTGGGACATTTCAATTCAGAAACTCAGGACAAGTAATCAATTTTCTTGGCATTGTAAAATAAAAAAATAACTATCTAGAGTACCATAGTTCAGTAAAAGTATTTTAGTTGAGGTAAAAATAAATAAATATGAGTTTTACTGATAAAAAGATTTATTCTAATTTTCATTAATTAAATTTTAAATATTCATTATCTGCATGTGTTTAACAATTGGGCCTGTTTTAAGTTAACTTAAGGTATTGTAAAAAAAAATACAAACTGTACATAAGTAGACTAAAATTTCTAGGAAATGTGATGCTTTAGAGTCTGTAATTCCGTACGAGTTAATTTATGAATTTGAGTTGGAAAAATAATAGTTAAAAGTGATATGTAACGTTTTTATTAAAAGTGAGAATAACAAAAATTGTGAGTGATTTATTTGATGGGAGGAAGTGTAACATAACTATGAAAAATATAATTGTACATTTTAAAATAAAAATTATCCAGTAATAATAAAAGCTTTAGCACTTACCAGTGCAGTTAGTTTGTGAGGGAATTTCCATGGTTTTCTCTTAGCCAGAAGGTAATATCGTGGGCGACTGTTGGGTATGTGAAACTGCACAGGGCTCAGATGAAACTCCTGGACCTCAAATGAATTTTCCTCGAGAATCTGGACAAGTTCATTACGGGCGACAGATTTTCCGAAACCTACAACGTTTTCTAAGAGAATGTAGCGGAGCCCCCAAAGCTTGGGCAGAAGTTCCATGAAGTGAATAAGTGGCATGCTCCTTGTGTCTGCCAGACCTTGCTGGAGTCCAGTCCTGCCACAACAACAAAAATTAGCAAAGAGAATTCCTAAAAGAGGAAATAAAATCTTACCTTGAGAAAGGCTGGCAAGGAGGACTCATCAGGATCATATCAGGTTTTAATTTTTCAATTTGTTGTGCTGTAATAGCTTCAATGTTTTTCTGCATTAATTTGGTATCAGGAAAGTTCAATTCATAAACTTTATTAGCATTATTATTAATGTCAACGGCTCCAACAACTATTGCACTAATTTTGCTCTCTGTAAATCAGAAAAAAAAAAGTTTTAATTAATTCCTCAGGATAAAGTGGCTAATGAAAGTGCAATTAATATTATAAACCAAAAATTTTAAAGGTCCGAAGCATATGATATATGTACATTATATATTAATTATATGTATGATACGTACATGCAGATGATCGATATAAAACTGAGTTATATAGTATGTTGTACCGTATGCATATCGGTTACAGTATATAAATATGCACTCCAGTATGCATATATGCATGGCACTAGCTGCATGTACCGTAAAATATACTCGATCAGTATAATTAATATATGCATACGTACTGTATGCCATATCATATGTATATGCATACGGATCGGAGTACTGTACAGTATTATATGCATATATATATATATTATTTGATGTATACAAATATCAACTAGACTTAATAGTCTACATGTCCTTAATTATTTGCCATATTGTTATTAATTAATATTACTGTAGGGGTAAATGCTCAAATGCTGTGAATCCTGTGGAAATTAAGCCATACTGTATGCATGCAATATAAATGTTACAGACTATACGCCGTACAGAAATTACAGTACATAATATACATACATAGATCCCTGACTTCAACTACAAATAGGGTATACTGAGTATAACAACTACTTACGGACCAATGCAGAATGCATTCCTCCTATTCCACTGAACAGCTCCAACACCCTTAAGTTGTACATTTTTTTAGGTTTACTCGATGTCATTTTCTATCCTTGAGAAATGTAAATAACACGTGCGGAAGATCCTGGAAAGATCACAGTGTAATTTGATTGCTGCCAACAAAACAAAAACAGCATATGCCTTTCTGGTGAAAATTTGTATTCCCATATTTCTAATAAATTTACATTTGTTATATTTATTTTTTATATATTTTAAAAAAAGTTGTTTTTTCCATTACTACTAAACTATATAGTAAATTTCATTGTTCAAGGGTCTACAAAAAAAGTCTTGCACTACTAGCAAGAGAATTTTTCTTGTATTGGTACTGCCACAAGCAAGATTGAAAAATAAAGTTGCTAGTTAGCGGCTAGATGGCATTGATGGCATAGCAATGCAACTACAAATTGATGTAAAGTCTATGCAGTGCTAATTATTGACAAGAGATGGCAAACAATACACTAAAAGGTAACTTTAACAAACCATTTTTAAACGTGAGCGAGGAGGAGACATGGTCACGCGATATATTTTGTAAGTTATAATAAATATAAAACACGTATATAACAGCACACAGCAGCATCAATAAAATTATTGAACTTTCCTCAGCATTATTTTTTCTCAATACAATCCTTAATTAAGAGAGATGTACTAGAAGAATAAATGCGTCAAAATATAACCAAATATTTCTACGACTCCGAAAGCGGTACGTATGTGTAATTCTAAATTTTCTTTATAAACGATAAATGTATCTGAAAATGTAAAATATTAATATTTCACCAACAGGATTTAGGGAATGGATTTCTAGTGAGGCTCTGGAGTTGATAGACGTGTTTGAAAGCCACTCGTATCTCTTTGGAGTCATGTCATCTGACGATGACGTGTGGCTTCTCATGGCGTCCGCTCTGCAGAGAAAAGGAATTGAGGTAAAAATTATAAAAGCCCTTTTAATGCCTTTTTTTAAAATTTAAAAAATTATATCTCATTATAAGCCCATGCCAGCGACACCCCTGCATGCCTCCGAATATTCCTCCCGCTATGTGCGTGACTGCAAGATATTATATAATAGGTTAACAGCGCGCGGATTATTATTTATATATTACGTGTTGTTTTTAGTCGTCATTGAATTGGATGGAGTGAATTTTTTTTTGTGTTTTTTAAAATTATCTGTATCTATATATATAATATATGTCACATGCATGGTTAAAAAAATTGCAGGAAATTAGGGGGGACTAGGGGGGATACTCCTTTGAAATTTTAATTTTGATTTTCTGACAGTATAATTTCCCCCAACATATCTTATTCTCATTTGTATTTTATATATTTAATATATGTATATATTTAAATCACGATATATATATATATATATATATATATATATATACGTATATAATTACTACATGCGCATCGTACGTACGGTACATATGATTGTCATTTTTCTTTACTTTTATATGTATTTATCCCCCTATATATGCTTCTCCTTATATTTATAGTATTTATATTGTATACATATAGTTTATCCGTTCAACTAAACGCTATAATATATATGTCACTTTAATTAAGTGGTAGCCTCCGCTTCTTAAAGCTTTTTGAGTTACATCAAAAACTTGTTACGTACACATTACTCACTGTCAGTGACACAAAAAAACTTTGAACGAAGAAGTTAACTTTATTTTTTTAAGTCTTTGGATGAACTAACGTTACCATTGTGCATATATGTAAATATGAAACCTATACCTATAGCTAGGCTATAATATACAGATTTAATTTAATCTGTTTTACTAAGACGACTGTGCATGTAGAAAGAAATAGTATAATTATCGTTTATAATTATATATTAATGAACAGCTGTTGATCGCTTCGAAAAATTTCTCTCGATAATATACAGTATATATATTTTACGTATGTACAGTATTTTTTTTTTTATTTATTTATTTATTTTTTTTATTATTATTTTATTATAACAAGATATATATACCGGCCAAAGTTAAATAGTTAACCCAGTCGGCTGCTACAGAATTCCGGCTGAGAATCGCATTAAAATCTTCAGGGTATTTGTTCAGAGTATTAATTAATACAATACATTATACATTATATAATTACATTATGCAATGTAAATTATAAATTAATTGGTCAAATAATTAATACGCGCAACGAACGCAACGCATTTGGAGCTGCAAATTTTTCAGAATAATACGGCTGGGCCTGCTTGACTGTATTAAAACTATATTATATCCTTGCCATAATTTCTTGCAATGCATCATGCAGATAGATTTATTCAGCACACTAGCTAGGACACTAGGGGCGCCATCTTTCATCTTGCCCCTGCCGCATACATTGTTATGTAACCTGCTTTGATTTGTTGCTGAACAAGTTGCCTAACCTCACGGCGAGATGATTTATAAAATAATCTCTGTCTTAATTATTAATTAATTATATCAGAGAAATATCTTTTCTCTGATCTTCTATGCTGTTAATAGCAGGGATGCAAATCCGGATGCACGCGTTTTTTTCGTGCATCCGAGATGCGCATCCGGATGCAAATTAATTTTTCGTGCATCCATGGATGCGCATCCGGATGCAAATTTATTTTTCATGCATCTGGGATGCGCATCCGGATGCAAATTTATTTTCCATGCATCTGAGATGCGCATCCGGATGCATTAATTTTTTCCCGTGCATCTGGGATGCACGGATGCGGATGCAAGCCCATTTTTGCGCATCCGTGTGCATCTTGCATCTGCATCCGATCTTTGGTTTTTATAATACACTTTGTTTCTTGTAATTTTTAAACGACAAGTGGCAAATAAAGTTAAAAAATATGCCTCGTGTTAAAGATTTATTTAGAGGCAATTAGCAAAAAACCTGATAAAAAAGAGAAAAAAAAAGTGTTAAATGGATGCAAATTTATTTTTCGTGCATCCGTGGATGCGCATCCGGATGCAAATTTATTTTTCATGCATCTGGGATGCGCATCCGGATGCATTCATTTTTCCCCGTGCATCTGGGATGCGCATCCGGATGCATTCATTTTTTCCTGTGCATCTGGGATGCACGGATGCGGATGCAAGCCCATTTTTGCGCATCCGTGTGCATCTTGCATCTGCATCCGCATCCGATCCCTGGTTAATAGTTCTCTGGTGATTTTTAGTGCACTTTCTTGGCTGAATAAATAATACACTGATCTTTATTTCTGACTAATTGCTTTATTGGTTTTAAAATAATAATAATTAAATAACACGCCTATTGTAATGCTCTAATGAATTTTAATATATTTGTGTTTTAATTTTAACTTTTTCTGGTAGAATAAAGGTAAAAAAAAAA
This sequence comes from Siphlonurus alternatus, assembly GCA_949825025.1. NCBI lineage: Eukaryota > Metazoa > Arthropoda > Insecta > Ephemeroptera > Siphlonuridae > Siphlonurus > Siphlonurus alternatus. The sequence continues at coordinate 21,292,249 of OX463780.1, forward strand.
GCATGTTGACTATATATATAACCATAAATTGTGTTATTTTCATGTACTTTATTTATCATATAATGAGAGATGAGAGTAAATAAAAATTATTTTGAATATACTGAATAAAACCGATCTTGAATCTTAATTGCTTATTATTTTCATATTTAATTACTGATATTACTTAAATGTACGTTACATGCATTTCATTCCACTACATTTCATTGAAGTTTCTGGACTTTCATCAAAACTAAAAATTAACAATTCAGTTGTTTTTTTATAAATTCATGCATGTTTTATAAATTGACTTAATTAATTGAGATAAAGAGTATCACTGTTGTCAGTTAATTTCAAATCATATTCTCTATTTATGTAATGTAGCAATTCTTTATGCAAACGTGGAAATTCAAAACCTTATTAAGCATTGGCATGTGTTTTTTACATTCGGAGGGAAGCTTATAATTTCATAATGTTATAATAGGTATCAATTAATCAATTTCACAAATGGAGGGCGTTAAAAAAAATAAAATAGATGCTTGCAAGTAACAGTATATATATTGTATTATATAATAATAAATTATGAGTAGTTTTATTTGAGATTATGTGAAAAAAAAATACTAAAATAATATTTTCAATGTTAGTACGCGTATATATGCATTATTAATACACTACATCAGCAACGTTGGCTGTATCATGCAGTCGTGTAGTCGAGGGGGATGCCCTCTCACACGCACGGTATATTAATATACTGAGGTATATATGCCATAGTAAAAGAATAATGTATTGAATTACATAATTAACAATTAAAGAGGAGTCAGCGAGTTGAGTGCGCAGTGCATGACGGGAATGACGTCACGCACTATATATGTGCATACGAAAAAGTTACGTCGGCTCCTCAAAAGCTGCGCAGTAGAAATTTATGCAAGTTGCGCAATACGAGCATCTGCTGAAGTTATATAGTGTTGTTGATCCCGTTGATCCAGTCAGCTGTTAACCGGTAGACCGCGCGCATCATTTGAAATGAAAATTTGCCACGGATTTTGGTATTGTATCGGAATTTTCTCAAAATTTTTATGAAGGGCTAATAAAGGTTATGACACTTTCTGATTCACCATAATATGTTCTATCTTAGAATATTTTTTAAACACATTTTACGGGAGATTGCGAAAGAAATTAAAGTTCGAATAAAAAAGAAGCCACGTTTTTCGAGCGTTAGCATGGAGTAGATGGACGAAGTCATCGACTTTTAGACCCAAATGCTCAGAATTTTTACGAAGGACGGTCTCAACTGATTTCAGATCCTTATTTATGGTGCTCCAAAGTAACTTTTTACATGCAAGAGAATGAGCTTTACCATCGGTCAATTTTTCACTCACTCTACTTTAAACGATTTTTTTCTGATTTCAAGCCTTCGCGCTTTGTTTTGAGTCATTGCATGAGTTACGAATAATTTCAAGAATGATATATGCCATTTTTAAAATGATATTATTTATGCTTATGTGTATATTTTTTATAATTTATAATGCTTAATTTCAGGTAACTGGGAGACAAGTAAGAAAAAAGTGGCTTCGAATGAGAGAAACTTTCCACAAGATATCAAAATCTGAAGCAGCGAAACCAAAAACCTTGTGTCTTCAGCCTCGAAAGGTCCGGAACACTCCTCAATGTCACGCAAGATTATACAGTCCTTTGTCCCCGGAGCTGCAGGACGTTTTGACACCTCGTTCACATAGCAGGAATTGTGAAAACAGCTATGAAAATTTGAAACATATGTACGATTTAAGTTTAATAATGTAAAATGTTGGTTTGAATTTTTTTGCAATTAAAAATATGTTGTGTAGTCGTTTATGAGTGTCTATTTCATATTGATTTATTTTCTTATTTTGTTTATCATTAAATTAATCTTATACTATCTTTCCAGCTGTTTATATTCAAACATCATTGCTCTTTATATGACGTGAAATTAACTAACAGACATAAATGCGAGGCAATCAATTTTACTGAACTTGCGATGTATTTTATACTATTTGATTTATAGTTCATTACAGAAATTCAATCATCGTTAGGAAATTGAGATTTTGATTTTGAAACACGTAGAACGTTAATTGCAAAGACCAATCAGCAGCCCTTAATTACGATAAATTTCTATTTACTCATTAATGTGCTCTGTTATTTTTATATATGAGTGCTATAGTAAATAATTATAACGTTTATTAATTAAACACCTTTCTAATTAAGAAACAGAACTAGCAATTAATATAAATAAATATAATAATTATAATGAAAACTGTTATATCGTTTGATGATTTTGTTTCTTACTTATAGGAAAATTGCCAACATATATTTTTGAAAATTATTTTTTCACTTGCTTGCTTGTTTGTGCAGAAGTTTTTTAATTAGAGTGTAAAAAACTAATTGGCATTAAATAGAGTTTGGTGTGTACACCTGCGAGCTTTAAAATGGATTTGTTGGTTCTCTTTTCGTATAAATATAAAAAATAACTTATGAGTTCAATAGTTTAATTAATATAGGAACAAGTTCTATTTTTCTAACATTTAGCATTATTGTCAGCAAATTTGCAGTGCTGAAATTTAGCCTGCAGTGTGCACCAGCTAATGCTTGGCGTTGTTAATGTTCGAGATCTAGCTAACATATAATGAGTATGTAGGAATGACTCCACAGTGGACTGGTAAGAGCACTGTAAAAAATAAAACCATTTTCACCACATGCAGCTTCAAGAGGACAATCACTACGTTCACATGACGGTGTTTAATATACGTATCCGCTGACGACGCCTCATAAGAATAACTCCGTCGTCAACGGATCCGTAATAAACCACGTCATGCGTCCGTAGTGAATGAACATCAGTGATAACTATATTAAATATTTTCAATTAAATTTGAATTATATTTAAAACCACCCTTAACATTTTTTGGCTTAATGTCAGAGATTCCTAACTTGCCATCTTATATATTTACATATATATATTAAGGAGATTTTAACACCATAAATGATTTTCGAAGTTTTGTTGCATATAATATTTTCATTTATTTATTTATTGTCAGTATATATTATTTAAGTTGAAAAAATTATCAACGAAATTTAAACAAGCACGAATAAATTATACTGATGACTAATAAAATCAATTTCAACACAAATCACAAACCTACCAGAATAAGGGGGCTTTGATTAGCTTAATTTCTTAACTAATTTTCAGTACATTATTTTTTTAGTGCATAAATACACCTGAATAACCAAGATAACTTATTCAGGTGTTAAGGCTTAACCTGAGAAATTTGGACGAAAAATTCGCTACAACAGATTTTCTTCAAATTAATTTGGTGGACTCACAACAATCATCAAATTAGCTCTGAATTTTTTCTGAATTTTTTAACCGTTGGTTTAATTATAATTAATTCATTTAAATGAGAATTTTGTATCCTTCCAATGTTAAATTTGTTAATTAGCATTGCAAAAAAACTATACAACAGATTCTTTTACTTTATTTTTTTACTAAAACCTAATTTTTTAGACTATTTTTCTGAATTGTTTTCATATATTTTGAACCGTGGCGATGATCGTTTCCTATATGTGATGAGAAATGTGGCAACGTTCTCAAGGACTATTGTCACCACCCCCTCCTAAAAATTTATGCGCATTCCAATGCAAACAGTGTTGCCACTATAGCCACGCCTCTTGACCTTGACAGACAAATTCTCAGGTTATACCTTAAGAATTAGACTTACTTGTACTAGAAGTCAGCCAAATTTAATATACTTAAAATAAATTCATCCAAAAATTCAAAGTTTGTCTTGGTCACTGAAAAGATTGAAGCACAATCCAATCTTATGACAAAAAGGTCGAGCGTGGCGCAGTGCATTGACCGGTTCTCGTTAGATCACCGAAGTCAGGCTACGTCGAGCGTGGTTAGTACTTGGATGGGTGACCGTTTCAAGTAAAAAATACGCTGCTCCCTCCCTGGGGTAAGTTCATCTCGCTTTCCACCCAGTGCAGTGATGCACTTGTGTGTGGTTCCCCAGGCTTTGGACATTGCTTTGGTCCACTGAGAAAAAGTAGAGGTGTCCGTCCTGACTGAGGTTTTCCACGGTTCCCTTAGTCTCACCTCAGCGAATGCTGGGACGCGTAAGCATGCAGGCCGTGGCCACTATCCGTTCCCTACCTTATCCCTACCCAGTACCCCGCCGCGAGCTGTAAGCTCTTAGGGGTGTATCCTTGTAAAAAAAAAAAATATATATATATATATATAAACGTTATCAGTGTATATGATATCCAATCGCTTCAAGGGGACACTCTGTCTGTTGGTTCCTTTTTAGCGACCGCTATCGATTAAAGTCTAATATAAGTCTTGTACCATACTGTTACAATCTTAAAAAAATTTGGCTGAATTTTTTACATCTTTATAATATAATCAGTATATTTTTAACGCCTTAAATCATAATTTTTTTTTAGGTGTTTCGTTGCGTATTTTCAGTAGTCAGTATAATAAGCTATATATACTGACAGTATATGCTTACTACTGAATACTGGCTACGAAACACCTGAAAAATCATGATTTAAGGCGTTAAAAATATACTGATTATATAAGATGTCAAAAATTCATCCAAATTTTTTTAAGAGTATATAATTATGAGCTCAGCTTCAATGTCAGAATAATTCACTAACTCTGCCGAGGCCATCTATCGGTGGAGTGATTTTTTTTTTTTTTTAAAGTAAGGATTGTACCTTGTACTGAGACAGCTCTCAATATACCAAGTCGAAACATTCCGATCTAAATAAGCCCTTCTCGCATTCTACGGCGGTGCATTGCGGCGAGTAATTACATACCATGCCAGTGCATTCCTCACTGTTGTGCGTCCTTTCGGCCCTAGCACATACATGCCACACATGCTGTGAAAGTTTAATTAAACTTATAATTATAACCCCTCTATACTGGGTTCTAGAATGTATAATGTAAGCTCATGAGGATCGAGCTTTACACAATTTTTGGAAACAAAGCGAGAATAATTGTCTGAATCATGGGTTAATTTACTGGCAACACAAAATAATTGTGCCAAGTAAAAATAAAACAAATGTAGTAAACAACAACTTAACTATTGTTAATTAAGAAGGTCAACAATTGTATGATATGCATTTAGCTGCAAATATTTTACTAGAACATGTTTTAGCCAAGCACTAACAGTTATAATATTTATGTGTCATTTTAATATACAGTACATTGATTAATGGCATTTAAATGTTTTTTGGCTTTGTTTTTACGAAGTCTCTATACAGAAACTCTTTTCATCGAAAGAATCAGCACAGCATTTGATTACACATTTTTACAATCTAATAATATTATGGAATGCTGTTGTTTTGATGCGCACATATAGGGTATTTTGTAAAAAATGTAAAAATTATTGTGGTGTAGTGTATGTGTAGTTATGAATAGAGTATATAATATATGTATAATATATTATAAGAGTTGTGAATTTATTGCAGTGCATTTGAAAATGAATAAACTTGTAGTTTTATTATATACTAGGGGTGGGGTGTAAACTCGCCTACGCTCGTTTGGTTTCAAGTCTTTTAATTAATTTTGTCAATCATATGTTGCCATCTATATAAGTATTCAGTACGTGATATCATAACGGTATTGTAATGCAAAATGGACAACCTACGTGAATTTTTTTTATTACAGAAATGAATTGAAGGTACCAAATTATGCTACTCTGATTTTTTCCAGATTTTTTTGAAACCCAGAACTATTTTTAAATAATTATTAAATGTGCTGCCACGCCCTCTGGAGGCGTCAACAGGCATCTCTGTCCTATCCTTTTTATTAACGATTCAGGGGTGCCAACTTAAATTACAGAACGTTCAATAATTATTTAGAAATAGTTGCAGGACTCATAAAAATATAAAAAAATTCAGAGTAATTCAGAGTAGAGGTGGAGCGTGGCGTTATGCATTGACCGGTTCTCGTTAGATCACTGAAGTCAGGCTACGTCAAGCGTGGTTAATACTTGGATGGGTGAACATTTCAAGTATAAAAATACGCCGCTCCCTCCCTGGGATAAATTCGTATTGCTTTCCACCCAGTGCAGTGATGCACTTCCAAAAATCTCTCAGCCATATGTTGACAGATATTATAGTGTTTTAAATTAGCGAAGATGAACAGGCTCAGATAACGACTCAGACGCAGTTGTTAGACCCCTTCTATTTTATTATTATTTATTTCATTTTATTTAATAATTTTTTTAAGGAGTCAGACGCAGTTGTTAGGCCCCTATTATTTTATTATTATTTATTTTATTTAATAATTTTTTTAAGGAGTTAGGGGAGATTCGAGTTAATTATTTTCTTAGCGTCCGGTCGTGTTCGAGCGAGCAAGGCAATGGGCTTACTCCGGGCACTGCCCATCTTCAACACAAAGAGGTGGCCAGTTGTAATTAAACCTCGTAATGCTATGATGTACCGAACGCAAATTACCCCTGAAAGTAGGCAACCACAACCTACATGCCCCTGAAAGTATGCAACCCGCATTAATTACACCTTAATTTGATAACCCCGCTAGACCTAATTGGGAGATGATCCGAGCATTATTTACGAAAAAATTCGTTTTTATATAAAGTTATTATAAGTTACCCCTAAAGGTAGGCAACCTTCACTTACATGCCCCTGAAAGTATGCAACCCAACCAAACTTCCCCTGAAAGTATGCAACCACAACCTACATGCCCCTGAAAGTATGCAACCCGCATTACTTGCACCTTAATTTTATAACCCCCCCTAGACCTAATTGGGAGTAAATCCGAGCATTATTTACGAAAATAATCAATTTTATATAAAGTTATATTAATTAAGTCACACCTGAAAGTAGTTTGCTTGGAATGTGCTACCATATATGGCATCTCCATCTATGGGAAAAATATCGAACTTCTGAATGTCTACAATATCTGTGCTCACGTGATTCCATTTGCGGGCAGCCACCATCTTGAAACTATCTTACGCACATATGCGCGCACTTGCGCGGATATTCGCATGCGCATTTTCGCGGACCAATCTTCACGCGAATTTCACATCACTGCACTGAGCAGTCAGATCCCCTTTTGCAATGTTGCCTCTAAACAGAAGCAGCCAATGGGATGGCAGCAGTCACACAAAGAAAGTTAATAAAGTATAATAATTTCAAAGCATTGACGATATGCAAAAGCTTCAGTCAATCCCAGTTAGCAGAACTCTTTCTACCAATGGTAGACTTGCATTTTTCCACCAACATTCAAACTTGAACGACAAAGAAGCTGTTGAAGTTGGTAACCATAAACTTTCCAATGGCAGGAAACACTGTATGTATAAAAAATGGAAAAAGTAGCACTAGTACGTTGTGCGTTACATGTCTACGTATCAGAAAACACAAATCGAAACCAACGAAAAGATGAACTCAGGGAGGAGATCCCCTAGCCGTGGAGTCACGCGGCACAAGGTCACCCCGTGTCCACAATGTCCACATTTGTGATTCAAAGTGCATGATAGAGGGCCATAACACATCAAAGTGACACGTAATACGTCGCAATAGCATGACGTCCTCACTACACGGCCACGACAACACACCACGCACCAACACTCGAACACACGGTGATTCGAAACACAGACCACACGACACCGAAGAGCCGAAATTTCCAAACGTAACCTCACGGGCGGCGTGCGCTGCCGAAAGGGTGTCCGGTGTCCGGAACCGAACACGACTCGGCAGCAACAAAAGTTCACCGGGCAAAGACCTCCACCGGCCAAGGCCAGCGCAGGGCACCGGAAGAGCTCGGAGGCCGAAAAACCCCAAAAATCTAGATAAAAAAATTCACCCCCAGTCCCCCCCCGGACGTGGATTTTTTATTATTTTCCCGGTTACGGCGGCCACCCCCGGGAACCCCCAGGAAAAGTTTCGTCGGGTTCCGACGAACCCAGACGCTCGCCCAAAGGAAGTGCGTCCCAGCATAGGAAAACGCTGGTTAATTTTGGGGTCCCGAAAGTGATGTTTAATAATAAGGAATAATATATATATATATATATATATATATATATATATATATATATATATATATATATATCTCTTTCTCAAATAATACAATAACAATATCTGCGCAGGTTTTGTACATAATTTTGCTCTGGATATTGATACAAAGTAGAGGTGACCGTCCTGACTGAGGTTTTTCACGGTTCCCTCAGTCTCACCTCAGTGAATGCTGGGATGCGTCATAACAGGCCGCGTGGCCACAGCTTTCTCTCCCTTATCCCTATTACCCCGCCTCGAGCTTTAAGCTCACAGGGATGTATATTATATAAAAAAATTAACCAGCTGGGCTATTACTCCAAATTATTATGTGTGAATGGGGGTGGGGGGGGGGGATGTACGAATTAAGAATATATAGTTGCAGTGGAGAGTAAACCCATCCACTCCATATTACGTATAAGTATGAAGCTGATGGATATTTTATGCATCCACTTGTCTTTGTCCTTAGATGATCTCTAAAGCTTGTGTGATAAGAAAAAAAATAGGGTTCCACTGACACTATAATATTATGTTGGATTTGCATATTATTATAGGCCTTTTTTTCCATGTACGTCAGTTTTGGAGTTACAACGGCGGACGGCTGATGTGGTAGAATACAGCTGAACATATTATGAGAATGACAAGCAGCGTAGGAATTAAAACACTTAAAACTAATTAATTTCAAAATATGTTTAGACGAGATTAAAAAATTTCCAAAATGAGTAAGAGTTGGCAAAAGTTAACAAAATTTAAAACAAAAATTCATATATATTATACATTTTTTCTCTTTAAATGATTATACTGTTTATTCTTTTAAGTTGCCCATGATAAAGTAGAATTATGTAGCTGCTCCTAAGCGGACATGAGTTTTACTGTAAAGTAGTCTGAGAGTGCTTGCTCATGTCATCGCTTCGTTGGATTCAATTCTATATAATTAAGTTTTGTGGGTAAACAAATAAATAGTATTTTCATGTAGCAAAAAGCTAATACAGACATGTTTTAAATACAAAATTCAGGGAGCCTCACAAAAAAGTTATACTATCACAATATTACAAAATTTGTTATTATATATAATAATATCGTAAATTCACCATCATAAAAATAAATAAAAATTAAAATCGCAAATAATAGTTACTCTTTTTTTAAGTATATCTATACATTTTTAATTCTTTACACATTCACCATTCACACTTAAAACATTTAACATCATCAGTCATTTTAATATTTTGGTGTAGTGTGTTGTATAATTTAAACTAACGTAAACCCACGAACCAAAATTGATTTCTGAATGAAATTCTTGTTTTATTTCTCTAAATGCAAATTATTTGCAATTTTTGTATATGTCCATGTAGTTCATTATACATATATATATATATATATTATTATATGTAATATTAATTATTACACAAATAACTGAACATTTTTGTTTACGATCTTATGGACAAGGAAGGATATGTACATTAATAGCAAGTCTTTGTCTTATTAGTCTAAAATGATTACAAAATCACCACCTTTAAAAAATGTTAAGAAATGACATAAAATATTTACGAAATCAATATTCTTAAAATTCAATAGAATTGTTTTTAAAATTTGTTATTTTTGTAACATTATATATAGTTAACTTACATAACGGTAAAACATAGGGAGTTTGGAATTTGTTTGTTAGAATGTGTTGATAAAATTAAACAATCATCATTGACTTGCAACGATAGCGGGCGAGAGTCGAAATGCCTGCTACAAAAATAGAGCCACTCCGCCGCGACAAGTCGCTCTTGAAAACCTCTTCTCTGTCCCTCTAACTGCCTCAGAGTATTTCCGTATCCCTGCTGTTTGTCTCTGGCGTCGTCGTCTTTGCCGCCGCAATCTTCTCTCTGTTTTTTGCCTCACAATATGCGCTGCTAATGAAGGCACTTGCTGTAGTAAAACCACTACCAATCCGCTTACTTCAGCAGCACGAAATTGATTTTCTTTTTCTCTTTACAAATATATATATAAATAAATATATATATATATATATATATATATATATATATATATGTATATATGTATATATGTATATATGTATATCTATATATATATATATATAGCAAGTTGGGTGATGCACACAATTGTTGATATTCTCTTATAATTTATATTTCAATTCTTAAATATATTTGCATATTTAAACTGTATGCTTGCAAGTTGAATTGTCCACCTAGAAAATTGAAATTTAAAAATTAAGTATAATACCAAATAATTTAACTATAATATATATACACATTCATATTAAACTACAGTATATTATAATTATAAAGAATTACTAATTCATTGGAGATTTCAATGTATAGAACTTTATAATGCTCAAAATAATTGAAGCGTTAATTACCGAGAAGATATAACACTATATATAATAAATTGTTGTTTATAATAAACAAAACAAGCATTTTGCATTTGTTTGCCAGAATATTCACGCAGCTACAGCGCGGTGTCTCATATGCTAAGCAAACACATTGGGTATATTTTTTATACATGGCTATGGCAAAAATATCTTGAACGTTATAAAAGAAAATAAAATAAAGAAATAAATAAATAAAAAAAAACATGAAATTTATGGAGTTGGCGCTTATTTACGCGACTAAATGAAATTTTCTAAAGTGGCGTTTTTGCACACATTCATCTTAATATAGTTATTTATAAATTTAATAATTACTACTCAAACGTTACTGGAATGCAATAAATATTAATGAGCTGCACGGTTACGAGGAAACAGACCGTCGCCGACCGCTTCGTTTTCAATTGATCGATACGCAGACTGGTACCTTGTTGCACCGAACTGTGGGAGATACAAGAGAGGCCTCTACTTGTCTCTGGAACGAAACAAATCTGACTCTTAAGAGACTAAAATTGCCAGCTACTCTTTATGCAGAACAGCTAGCAAACTGGATCTCGTACAAGTATCTGAAAATATCTTGTTCTCTTCTGCATGGGAGTATAGGTATAAATTTGATTTATGAAAATTTATGCTCTTAATCGATACCATGTGTAGTGTTGCGTGTACCACCCTGAATGCTACACTTAAGAAAATTAAAAACGTTATATGAAAGCGTTTCTCTAGAAGCGTGATGAATTTATGTAAAAAAAAAAATGGGTATCTAACTCTGGATGTTTTTTTCGTATCTACTAATTTTTCAAATCTTTATGTGTACATAGACATGCTTATATGTATAAAATTATGTTGGCACTCAAAGCCGAATTCAGCCTAAGGCGGCAAGGCCGAAAATAATGCGCAGAACTAGATTGGAGCATCACGGAATGCTCCAAACTCGAAATGAATTCAATTGCGGCTTTGGGGCAAACCCCGATCGATGCTCCAAACTAGTTTATGTTCAAATCGAAATGCTCCATAGCCGATGAAGACTTTTACTTCGGCTTTGGAGCATTTTCATTTGACCAGAACTGGTTAGGAGCATCGTGGTTTGACCCAAATCTGAAATTTGAATTAGTTTCGAGTTTGGAGCATTCCGCGATGCGCATTTTTTCGGTCTTGGGCTGAATTTGGCTTTGCATGGGTGCGCCAACAATGCCAACATATATAAATCTCCTGCAAACGAAGCAAATGCGGCAGGAATAACTGAAATGATGACCCGAGACGTCAATTAATTATAAAATTAAATTTTCGTTTCTATAGTTTAATTATATATAGAGTATGATGTAAAGTGTAACTGAATAATAATTAGTAAAAATAATAACAATGAAGGTTAAATAAATGCATGTAAATAAATATTAGCTAAATTAATGAAATTTTAATTAAACTTCAATCACGTTTATTACACATTTTATGAATCGAGAAAACAAATATTTATTCCACTGTACCTATATTATAAAGTCAATATGATATATTATCATTATCATACGTATATACGTTATAACGTTAAGTTAAAATTATAAGCATATTTGCTTTACAAGGAAATAAAGCAAATCAATTTAAAAACGGTTGTTAATAATTAAAATAATATATGCTGCGAGTATAAAAATTTATAATGATTTTTTTATATTATATATATATTATAAAAAAATTGAACTTTACTCATCACAACTTTCAGTTCCTTCAATAAAAAAATGTTTGGTCTTGACACCTAGATGTTAGGAGGGAATAGAGAGAGAGAGAGAGAGAGAGAGAGAGAGAGAGAGAGAGAGAGAGAGAGAGAGAGAGAGAGAGAGAGAGAGAGAGAGAGAGAGAGAGAGAGAGAGAGAGAGAGAGAGAGAGAGAGAATATTGGGGGAGCGGCCACTGAGAGAAGGGGAGAGAAAGGTCCACACAGCGCAGGACTCAAGCGAAAACTCGTCTGCACGCCGTACTACTGGCTGTAGCTGCGAGGATCTGACATCAGTGTTTGGTTGCCACCGTGCCGCGTGCATTCATTGTGCAGCGTGTGAGACGCCACCTAGCATGCACCAGGTCGAGCGGCGCATGCAAGGATGGCAGACTCAAAGAAACATGAAGGTGGAAGGGCTAGCAGGATGCGAAGACGAATGCAAGCGGTGTACGAACAGGTCATGTTCGAGAGACGTATACTGCTTGGGTGTACGGCGGCAGTGGGCTTCACAATCCTACTGTGGATCATTTCAGTGAGCACGGACTACTGGTTTACACTATCAGCACCAACAGCTCATGGTGTATTCATAAATGAAACAAAAAGATTCTTCTTATATAGTCATTCAGGATTATGGCGTATATGTAGAACATCTTATGGAAATGCTTCCGACCCAGAAAACTCACTTCTTAGTAAGTATATATTGTTTTTTTTTAATGTATTTTTTGTTTCTTTTAAGGTAGAGATAACGCCGAACAGCTGATCGACGTAATACCCTTTGATTAACATGTAAACCTTAGCAAATTGACAAAAATTCTGAAATTTTTTTGAGAGGCAGATATTAGTGCCTAAAAGCCATAGAAAAAAATTCAAAACGATTTAACGAGCCGATTTTTTTTAATTAATTTTTTTAATTTTCAGCATAGGGCTTTCCCATGGAGAGCCAAACTAAAAAATTAATTTAAAAAAATCGGCTCGTTATTGTTTTTGAAACTTTTGCTATGGCTTTTAGGCACTAATATCTGCCTTTCAAAAAAATTTCAGAATTTTTGTCAATTTGCTAAGGTTTACATGTTAATCAAAGGGGATTACGTCGAACAGCTGTTCGACGTTATCTCTACCTTAAAGTAATGTTGTTGTTTTAAATATAATTTTTTTTCACGAAAGATAAATTAATACAAAAAATTTCTTTTGCTATGACAGGTGATGGAAAAAAATTATTCGCGCGTCTCTTATTTTTTATGAGAGAGATTTTAAAAGAATCATTATAAAAATTCAATACATTATTTTAAAATAGAGCTGAATCAAATCAAACAGCTGCGAGTAATGATAATTATTATGGAGCAAAATAAGTAAAAATAACAGGCTCGTCGTAGAAAAGAATATGTCTTATATATTATATAAAAATGGCTACGCTAAATTATGCATGATGTAAACAAAACCATTTCATTTGCTGATTTTTATTTCTGTTTATATTTACATGCAAGTTACGCAACTTTTTAAATATTGAGATCAATATTTTATATATACACATAAAATATGTATAATACATAAATGAAAAAGTCAGACAACATAATATATAGAATTTATATAAACACTTTTTTGTGTGTATTTTTTTGGCTGCTTTCCAATTTTCATTTATCATTTTGGAATCTTAAAATAAAATTATAGAAAAAATATAATATATAATTTAAAATATATTATATGGAAGTTTAAAATTATTACCAAGTAGTTCAATAATAACTTTTGAAGTGTAAAACTTTATCGCAAAAATTGTTGAAACTTTTCTCTAAGGGTTTGAATAAAAAGTTTTTTTACACTTATATTGTTTGTCCATTCAAAGTTTATATGTACGTACGTCAGAGGCAGCGGGTGTGTTATCGGTGACTGTTATCTGGCGAGAAGCGTGCAGCGGTGGTTGGCGGGCGTTCGATATGCCCGCCGTGGTGGCGACGCGCCAGCCTGCCAGCCCGGCAGGCAGGCAGCCCGCACGGCACGCTAGCATGCAGTATTTGCGCGGGATTAGCAGACCAATCAATAAGAAAATACACAACTTTCTAACGGAATTGCAAAATTCTCACATTGAGCAACAACTGTGTTGCAACATACAGTAAAACAAGCCTTAGATTACGCCTGAGATCACAGACTAGACGTCGCCAAGGCGTAGTAATCTTCATTTTTTAAAAATGTCCCACAACAAGGTTATTTTAAACTATGGAATTTTTTAAAAATATTACATGCTTCTATAATATGTATAACTATTAGAAAAAAGTATAAAAAAGTAAGTTTAATTTGATTTCAAAATCGCGTCGCCACCACTTCGACCACTTTGCACCTCTTCCAGACGAAAGCCTGGGGCCAGTGGGGCCGCATGGAGCCGCTGTTGTGACAACACGTCGACACCAAAAATGCTAAAAACTTGAAAAAAAGTGGTGAAATTAAAAAAAATAAGCACCCTTACTCATTTAAAAGTAACATTCTGGATTTATTATAGCTTCTGGAGGCGTATATAGACGTATATTCCGATCCGTCTTTTATTTTAAAACGAACGCCTTTTTTAGGCTCAGCTGATCGGTTTAGTTCGATTCGGTTCGATTTAATTAATCGATTTCGAGCTCCTGTGACGTCACAATAACAAAAATCATGGCAGCGTGCCTTTTCTGTTTTGGTTTTAAAGTTCGCTAAATTAATGAACATTAAAGTATGATGTCAGTACTAATAACAGGTTAAAAGTATATTAGATACTTGGGATGGCCGCTAGGCAAGCGGATTGCCGCGCCCACGGCCGTGGCGTTCTCATAAACCGGCAAACTAAACTAGGGATGTGATGTTTTTTTCTAATCGAGCGCCTATCGTTAAAAAATGAAAGTCGTAACGCAAAACGGTACTATTTTTTATTCAAAATGTCTTCCATGCGTAAACTAAGGTTTGTGATACTGTATAAATATGTCGGATAATCTTATATTGATATGTCATGTATTATGTTAGTTTGCATTGCAATATATTAAAAATTGTATGTATAATATTTAAACAATAATTTCATGACAAGTCTATAATATGTAGTTTTTTTTTGGTAAAAAGCACACAGTTAATACGCCCCCTTCATTTCTCATTTTTTACTTAAAAAAATTAGAAATGAAGGGGGCGTATTACAATATATAATTATCATCGATATTTTGGAGAATATTGTCTTTAAACTTTAAACTGAAATTATTTTAGAAATAAACGTTTCAAACAGCTACAAAATATAATATACTGCAACACATATATCTTAATTAACTCAGGGGTGCAGCTATATATTGAGGGAACAAATATATATATAGGACAATAGAGAGTGGTTGTGTTAGTCTACTCTAATCAACTTGGATTAATTACTATTTTTTTTAATGAAGCTCTCTCAATTAAATATGATAAAAAATGTTAAGTTATTAAATAGAAGTGTATAAATTCATATGATAAATTCACTTGTTAGGTGACGAAAAAAATATTTTTTGTATTATACTGCATAACCGAGAGGAATTTCATAAACTCCTTTGACCTTAGAGAAATGACGACAACGTCCTGTGGCCAGCTCAATATTGTGTTATCAGCATTGCAGTTATCGTTATCAACAATAGTAACTGATGTCATGGATATCTGTTTATCGCAGGCTCCATAAAAAAGCATTATTTATATTTATTTGTAAATATATTTATATTACTTATACCCCCTCGATTAGTAAAATACAGGTCTTACAACAACCAATTAAGAATTGCAGGCATTCTAATTCCAAGAGATGATAATATTATGCAGTTCTGTGCATGCTCTATAATATTAATTAACTGCAAAAAAAATATAACAATCGAGTTAATCGTAATCAGAGTTGTTTACAAATTAAATCCAAACTCACATCAAGAGAATATTGGCAAAATTATGTTAAAACGATTTCGTTGCAGTCTCTCGATATTTCTACATCAATTTAAATAGTTTTTAGTAATGAAAAAGTCATTATTAAACTTTAACATTCAGTTTCAATTGTTTCATCACGTTACTGTAGACAAAAATAGAAAACTAAATTAATTGCTTTATTTTCCAATTTTAAATCTCATTTCAACAGTACTTCAAGTTCTTTGTTCGAAATTGAATGCAGAGAAACGTTTTTTTTTTTTCTACGTATAAAACAACACACGGTATGACATTGGACGCCTAGAGGAGTTCGACGTCAGCAGGCCTTACTACGTACACCAACGTTTTAATTAACTCGCGAGTCTGAGGATATGCACACACTATGGCCTTGTGTAAACGTCTGCCTGTCAATATGGTCTGATTGCTTGAGTGTTCTTCCCGCCTCTATATACACCTTGCAGCGATGCTATTGATAATTTCCACATTGTCAAACAATTTTGTTTTTACCAGAAATAGCTGTGTATTTTAATGAAATAATAATAAAAAAAATCGCATGAATTATTCTGCGCCAAAATTGATTTATAAACATAAAGCCTTTGTTAAAATTAAGGCTGTTGTATGTTTATTTTTAAAAATTATATTATTTTTTGTGATTATGTGCTTTAAGAGGTAAATGATTTGCGAAAAAAATATTAAGCTATATATACCGTGGCCGCTCGTATTCGTACAAGTCTGTTATAGCAATATTGTTGTTAAGTTTGAATGCTTATGCCAATAGCAAAATGTTATGCTGTAGTAAGCTAACATTGTAAAATAGATAAATAAAAAATAAGCTAGTTTGTGAGGTAAAATTAACTCTGATAATCAACATTTATCAAAGAAAAGAATTAATAGAGTATTGTCCTCAATTTTTTTTATTGCAGAAATGGATAGAGGGTGCAAAGTTATGCTACCCTGATTTTTTTCAGATTTTTTAGAGCCCGGGAACTATTTTTAAAAAATTATTGAAAGTCCTTTTCATGACGTCACGAGACGCCGCTCCTTAAGAAAAAGATAGGACTTGCCGCCGCGTGACGTCACAAAAAGGACTTTCAATAATTTTTTAAAAATAGTTCCAGGTCTCAAAAAAATCTGAAAAAAATCAGGGTAGCATAACTTTGCACCCTCTATCCATTTCTGCAATAAAAAAAATTGAGGACAATACTCTATTGTCTACTAATGCTTTTAAAAATGATTACGTTAATTACATTGTACAAAAATAACAACGAAATATTTATAACTGAAACGCAATGAAACATATCACTTAAAAAGATTAAAAATTCTACGTATATAATTATATATAATTAATTTTATTTCATTGTTAAATGGAAATTTTTAAATAGTATTGTTATCAGTAATAATTAAATTTACCATAGTTTCAGTTCAATGATCATAATGCAGAATTCTGGTTGAGCAATATTATTTAATTAAACATTATATATATTATATGTGCAACGTGATTTAATTAAATAATTAATTAAATTAGTAGTGAATTCATTTTGAATATAGAATATACAGTATAATAATACAATTATTACAGAACTATTGAATTTGTTTTCCTAATAACATTAATCACTACGTTCACATGACGGTGTTTAATACGTATCCGTTGATGACGCCTCATAAAAATAACATTATTCGTCGTCAACTAATACGTATAACACCGTCATGTAAACATAGCGATATTATATATTATATATACGAGTGACCTATTGCTGCATCCAATACTTTTAATATATAAATGTATATTGATTATTGATTCAAGTACAAATAGTTACGTACATTATAAAATCATATTTATTTATAATTTAATTTTTTTTTTTTTTTTTTTAATTTGTTAAAAATATTGATAGATATAAATCCAAATTTTAACATCATGGCAAACAACGAAATAGTTTGAGAATGTTTAAACATAGAACATATCTATAGGTAATGAATTCCTCTTGTCTCACTGCCAATGCATATTTTCTGAAGAGAAAAAAAAAAAAAAAAAGCTCGCACACAAAAACAGCCCAACTGACTTACATAGCTGCTAGCTGCCACTCGCATTCTATCATGCCTCGAGAAGGGAAAAGAGCTCGCTGTTTTTTCTTGCCGTATTCGATTGCATGTCTGTCCGTATTTAAATCAACTTTCAAAATCCTTTCTTCGTGTTTTGCTAAAGAATGCCATGACGAGACGCGATTTTACTGTCGGGGTATACTTTTCATGCTTTTTGATCGCAATTTTTAATTCCTTTTTAATTTTATGTTTATTTGAACTTGTCATACGAGTTCAAAGTGATGTCAAGATTTATGCTAGTAGTACATTATACGTCCTTCTTGAATCCATTGCTAGATATGTATATATCGAAATTATCGAATTCAATTGATGATCTGAATTTGGGGAGGACACTGGGGGAATTTTATTATGTAATACGTCCTATTTATTTCTGAGCCTTTATGGTATAGGCGATCGTTCCCCCCGCTCCACGTAATTCCGCTATATATTTTATATTTAGGCGCGTCGCACACAAACTCGTACAATTAAGGACTCGTATTTCTACGATCGTAAGCGTGCGATCGTACGTGTTTATCAGGTTATAGAGAACCGGTTCTAAATTTCTTATCATATGAAGGCATACGATACGAAGCTGTGTGCGCGCGCACACCTGATTGCATAGGTTCTTATTTTTTTTATCATACGCTGCGAAATCATGTGATTCTGTGTGAGATTGGCCTCATACTGATATACTGTTAGATTCAGAGAAGACAACTGCTCTGTCTGACGATCGAGTTATTTTCTTAATCTCTCTGTACTGGAAGTGGTAGAAACTGTGCTGGCGTGAGTCATCTGTTCTGGTTAGATCACTATAGCTAAGCACTAATGAGCATGTTTAGTTAGCGCTTGACGGTTTCAAGGAAAAGTTGATCTGCTCCTTCCGCGAGGACGCATCTATTATCCTTACCTTCCCAGAGGTAAATTTCATCCTTCTTGCTTTCCACACCCACAGTGCAATGTGCTGATGTTCTTACTAAATAATTTTTCTTTGCTCCGGTCTCCTGAAAAAGTTAGAAATTCGACGTTCCCGTCCAGACTGATGCTTTCCACGGTTCCCTCAGCCATACCTCAGCAAATGCTTCACATGAGACGCGAACAGGTTATGGTTGATCTTCTCTCATCAATACTCAATCTCCTTCGCGAGTTTTAAGTTTACTGTTACACACCTTAAAATAAATATATTTTTTGGGGGGGGGTAGTTTTAATATGCATGCATCTGGCATTCAGGCCATATAATTATATTTATACTGTTTTTATACTGTTCGATGAGCGAAACTATAAAAAACACGCGTAATAATTAATAGAGCTCATGCAGTTGATCTTATAAACATAAATTTTAATAAATATTCCAAACCTATACAACCATGCAAGTCTTCTGTTTCCAACCATATATATGTTTAAATTAATTAAATTTAGGATAATTTTGATTAGAATTAAGAATTAAGTATGTTATATATTTTATGTAATAATTGACGTGATCCATGCTGTACAAAAGGTTACAAACTTATTTATTTTCTAATTAGTTTTTTGTTTTCTAATATGTAAACGCAATAACTTTTCAAGAATTTCATGGTTAACCCATTACATAATTGATTGGTGTTGATATGAAATTTTTTATAATATATGAACAACAAACTTAAATATATAATAAACATTTTAAAAGCTTACAAAGTAAAATGTTGTAAAATATGACAGCATATCTGACACATTAGCGCTGCAACATGTTGTGCAGACATGTGACTCATATTTTATGACGAAGGAAGGGTTAGAAAGTCGGTGACCGTCGTTTGAAACGCGAGGGAGTTAGTAGTAGCATTGTTCTCGTGGTGGTCTATTGTTGTCGGGACGCTCACCTGCCGGCTAGCTGCTGCCTGGTCCTTGCTGCCAGCCGCGCTCGGCGGTCTAATTTAGACAGCTACGCCGCCCGGGTTAGCACAGTGGCCGGCACCGTAGTAGTAGCCACTCACTAGCATGACTCGTCACACGTAGCCGAGGAGACAACTCTGTCATTTCTCACCTTTAGTACTTTAATATTTTATTATGTACTGGAAAAGTTAAAACTAATCAAGTATTCAGGGGAAGAAGGAGGACGATTGTGATGAAATGCCCTTCTCCACCTCTAAAAATGTTTCTTGGTATCTTTCGTGACTCTCTTTAATTGGCTAATTTCATTACGAGATAATTATGACAAAGCCCTTCCCTCTCTAGCTCTGAAATGAAGATCTGTAATAAAAGAGTTATGGACTTCCCACGTAGTAAAAAATGGGAAACTGTTATGACAGTTACTGGCAGCGCTGTCAACTGCTAGTTTGTTAGACAACGCCAACAGGGACTTGGTCATCGCAACTAAACATTCTTGAATATTAATCTATGAGGATATGTGTACCATATTAACTAGAATCTTTGAAAAAATACACATCTGTATGAATATCACAATCTTATTCAGGAAGTTAAAGTTCAATTTAAAAAAAAAAGTAGGACATTAAATTCATGTAATTCAATATTTATACCATGTTTAATCCAACATTTCAGGGGATAAGCTTGCTCCCTTCGAGCCCCCTTTTCCTCCTTCTTTATGTATACTTCCAAGGATAGTTTAAAAATCTTCCAAAGATCTAGACATTCAAAATTTGAGGAATTGTCATATATTGCTAATTATACACTGTAAATTTCTGAAGTTATTTTTAAACAAAAATACAAACATTTTTGCAAAGTCATTTACAAAGTTTTAAATACACTTACAGTCTAAATATGAAACAGATAATAATAGATGATATTATTGTAAGGATATGCATGATTTATTTGACAGCAAAGCAATTTTTAAAAATAATGGCGTCAACCAACTGTGCAGATATTTCTGCTGGTCGAAATGGTTTTGCTGAAAGCTGCCGTGGCAGGGTAGGTCGGTATAATGGCGTGGCTGATTGACATGGAGGGGAGGAGGTGTGTGTTTCATGTAAAAGACCCGCAGGTGGCCGTTTGCTAATAAAGCGCCGGCCGTGAACATTAACATCAATTTTCTCATGGGACGACTCGTGCAAAGCTAAACACAACACAGGCGTTTGTGTAATCATAATGTTTGGATTTAACCTCCTCTCTAACATGTAATAAAACAGTTTTATATCATCTAGTTAAATCTGTTAAGTTATGGCCTATCTGCATTGTTTTTTTGTTTTTTTAATAAATACATTGTTCAGCTAAGATGATTTTTTCTTGTATTTTATTATGTTCTTTAATTGAAATAGTTTTTGATTATTTTTAAAGAAAGCAGTATATTAAATTCGTATTAAAGATTTTTCAATCTTTCTCCAAGTTTTATTTTTTATTTAAATTTCCTTCGAATTTATAATTCAATAAATTATTTTTTAATACTGTATAATAGTTTTTTCATATTTATTTTTGTTAAGAATTATATCATTTACCTTTTGATATAATAAATAATTATATTCTAATATTAAAACACTTGCGTAAATGAGCCATGTGGGTGTAAGATTTACAAGTTTATAAGCAAACATGTGGAACGCATGTAAATAATCGTAAAAGTTAGTTCTAAAACTTTAAAAGTCAAGTTATTTAAAAGTAAGAATGTTTATTGAATGAACGTTCTACTTTCTTTTGTCAATAGTTGCATACGGTGAAAGTGTTATTAATTCAGTAAAATAAATTAGGTACAATTTATCAATGGAAGACCTGCTGCATGAATTTTTTTATTGCAAAAATGAATAGAGGGTACCAAATTATGCCACTCTGAATTCTTTCTGATTTTTTTTAAAACCCAGAACTATTTTCAAATAATTATTGAAAGTGCGGCCACGCCCCCTGGAGGCATCAATAGGCGTCTAGGTCCTATCATTTTTATTAAGGATTCAGGGGTTCCAAATTAACTTACAGAACATTCAATAATTATTTAAAAATAGTTCCGGGTCTCATAAAAATCTGAAAAAATTCAGAGTAGCATAATTTGGTGCTCTCTATTCCTTCCTGCAATAAAAAGTTTTCATGCAGGTTGTCTATTACCACAGAATTGAAATCTGTGTATTATATTGTACACATTACTTTAAAACAAAAAAGTTCACATTCATTAGCCTTATTTGTGTACGATATTGAGATGTTAATATGCATGTAACACAGTTAGTAATCGGGCAAGATTTACGAAGTTTGTGAGGTTTTGAACTAACCGCATATATATATGTATATATATAATTATATGATAACTGATTGTAACTGCACACTAAATTTTTAGATGCTGAATTGGTTTCAGTACTTTATGTCAGTACGAAATTGCTCCAGTCAGTACAAAATTGCTCCAGTTTCGTCTTACGTCCAGCACTTTTGACCTATAAAACACTTATTCCAAGTACAAATTTGGTACTGAAAAAAGAGAGTCAAAAAAAGTACAAAAAATTGACTCTCTTTTTTCAGTACCAAATTTGTACTTAGATTAAGTGTTTTATAGGTCAAAAGTGCTGGATGTAAGACGAA
Source organism: Siphlonurus alternatus (assembly GCA_949825025.1). Lineage (NCBI taxonomy): Eukaryota > Metazoa > Arthropoda > Insecta > Ephemeroptera > Siphlonuridae > Siphlonurus > Siphlonurus alternatus. The sequence goes on from OX463780.1 coordinate 21,314,792, forward strand.
ACTGGAGCAATTTTGTACTGACATAAAGTACTGAAACCAATTCAGCATCTAAAAATTTAGTGTGTGGTAAGTATATAATATGTCATTAAATTAATTATCTTTCTTAAAAATGAAAAAAGGGCATTTTTGAACTACTATATAATAGAATATAGTATTCTATTATTATAAACTTTAATAGCATGCATGCTAATGTAAATTATTCTCGAAAATGACGTCAAATCACTCTGCACTACCTTTGATACAAGTCTATACAGTATAAAATATTGTCGTCCATGTTGAAAGGAGTTATAAACTTTGTCGTGGTCTGACACAATTTCAAGTAGTTCTGTTGGGCGAGCGATGTTTCTCATTATGCTTCTCCGAGCACAAACTTCAGTCACCAAGCTTGCGGAACTTCAAAGTGACTTTGTCCTTCGTATTATTTTCCAGTCACTAACTTTTTTCAAAATACATGTGTTTTTTTGTACAACTTATTACGACAAACAAATTATTTAATTTGTTTTATTTCCTTTTTTTAAGCTGCCTTTATATAGCTTCTTTTTTACTATTCGAAGTCTCTCACCTGAATAATATCCAAAGTATTCAAACCTTACAAATTAACACATTGAGTGAGTCTATTACTTATTATAGAGATTACAGAAAGTTAAAAGAATAACCAAAGAAAAATAATTTTATTTCATAACTTATACACACAATAATATCTACAAAACAAAACCGCACGCGCGTGGTTACAACAAATTTGTATTTTATATTATTATAATCTGTTTTAACAAAATGTCAAGAAAATTGCTTCGCTCAAAACTTCTCTCTACAGATTATCTGAATAATACAGATCTTCTTGACCGTGGATATATCCAAGCCTTTCACAAAATGCAGTATAAAGCTTTTTAGCCCCTGCGCTGCAGTGCTGGTGACGTCATCGAGTTACAGCGTCACATGGCGATCGATTGAGGGCGGGAGCGCGGGAGGAGAGAGAGAGAGAGAGAGAGAGAGATGATAGGGAGATAGGGAGAAGCGGGGAAGGGGGCGCTTTGTTATGGTTGGATTATAGCAAGGAAAGAAGAAGGCTCCGCGCAGTTTTGTAATATACCTAATGTTTACTCTAAAAATATATACACACACTTCACGTTTTTTTAAATTTATTTTTAAATTTCTCTGGCATTTCAAGTTTACGACAGAAAATAACCATGCAAGTTCGTGTATTATAGTCAAATTTTGATTCAGTGTGTATTTTGTTTAAACTCATAATTATGGCATAAAGAATTAAGAGATATGTATGTGTATAATATATATAATTATATATATATTGAAACAATTTTACATCTTTAAAAATAAATAACATTTGTTAAATATAAACAAAAAAACATAATTCGAAATAAATGAAGACGTTTATTTCTTTTAAAACATATAAATTCATAAAATTACAGGTGAAAAAATAATTAGTGTTAATTGCTTTGGTAAACGTTATATTTTTGAAAAGATCAATATGGTTAAAAAAAAACTCAACGTTATTATATATTTCTCCTTTCATACCGTATCAGCAGCGTGAATACTAACAAAACATATCTTGAGCCATCTGAAACTGCATATTATTTATTTGTGGTCTTAAAAGTTATGTAGGTGGTAGGTGCGGTTTAAAAATAAAAAATAAATAACACGCTACGATGCCAAAAGAAACAATGGGCAGCATCTCGAGAGCATAGGCTGCCGGTCTATAGAGCGAAATGAAAATTAAGAGAGTGGAAAAAATTAGTTTGTCCCGCAGGGAAATCATCAACAGACAGCTTACAGCAATATGAAAGTTTACTCGTCAGATGTTTTGTTCTTGCTGCGGTTCCAGGGGATTTATTAGCAGGCTCCGTTAGTTGATGGCCGTCTGTCATTCAATACTCTCTCTCTCTCTCTCTCTCTCTCTCTCTCTCTCTCTCTCTCTCTCTCTCTCTCTCTCTCTCTCTCTCTCTCTCTCTCTCTCTCTCTCTCTCTCTCTCTCTCTCTCTCTCTCTCTCTCTCTCTGTATGTCTAAACGTAAACTATGTTTAGATTTTCAACCAATCTTCTGTTATTTGCAAACAAGCTTTTTTCCTTTTATCTTATTTATAAAATTGCTTCTTCATAATAAAAACATTTTAATACAAGATTTCTTTCACTGTTTTAGTATATAAATATAGAATAAAAAATTAAATATTGTCTTTTAGGTGTTATTCTTGTGACTGCAAAACTTCCAAGGGTCCTATTTTTAATAATTATGTATTGTTTAACCTTCTTCTGACAGATACTCAAATGTAAACAAAAAGGAGTTAATGAATAATACGGTCAAAAATTAATGAAGTTCATGGAAGAAAGCTGAAGATAGTGGTTAGGGGTAAATTAAAGTTAATTTTATAGATCCCTCAAAAAAATGAGAGCAGAGGGTGCTATAATTTTAGATCTAAGTGCTGTTATATCTATATCTATATATATATATATATATATATATATATATATATATATATATATATATATATATATATATATATATATATATATATATATGTGTAACTGGAAAGCATATTATAAATAGCTGGAGATTACTTAAATATTTTACATTAGGTACGAAAGCACCATCGCTACTATGCAAGTAAAATTTTAGGGTCCCATTAAAAATAAGTAAATTTTGTTTTATATACCTTATCCACTTTTTGTTATTTAAATGTAAGTATAAAAGCGATTTACAAACAATTCATAAAATTTCTCTGTAATATGTATATAGTGTAATATAAAATTCTAATAATACATTATTTATAATAAAAAAAAAATAAAAATGCTTTACGATTTAAATATTTTACCATTTATTTAAGAGCATTGCATGGACGATATCGCCGTTATCAAAATCTTTTATCTTCCATTGTTTCTCATTATTGTTGCTATGACCTACATCGATGCTATGGCTCTTACAACAGTATCGATATATTACGGCAGCTGGCTCTGAAAGACACTACCTTTGTATAAGAGTTCTCAAGCTCGTGGGTCAGATGGATATCGATTTCCAGCAATTTGACCTCACGTTTTTATTTTACTTAGAAAATTGGGTTTCCGTCGTTTCTAGTAATTTAATTAAGGATGAGATTTTTATTATGGAGGGTGAAAATTGTTCATAAAAAAGTACTTAAATTTGCATGAATAATTAATTAATTATTAATAAATATTGCTTAAAGAAAAACAACCACTTTCATATCAAGTTAAAAAATAATATATAATAAAATACAAGTGAAATTCATAATTTATGATGAAAATAATAATACTTTTGTTAAGTTTTCCAAAGCAAAATTTATAAAAATATCCATATAATTTATAAAAATATTTTATAAAAAGTATGTATGGCCTGCAATGTGTAGTATAGTACGGCAAGTGAGGTGAGCGGAGTCAGTTTCCATGGCAACGAACCTGTTGCCGCGGGGCTCGAACGAGAGCGAGTAACGAGGGGGCGGCCACTTGACCGTCAGCCTGGAGTGCAGGCGACCAGTTGCACGTGCAGCGCACGCGGGTTGCATAATTGCACTTGCTGCAGGCGCATCCACTTCGGCCTTTGTACTTTTACTATTCTGAATCTAAATTGACGTTATAAACACAGGTATCTGTTGGATTTTATCTGAGTGACTCTAAAAGTTTCATTGTCATTGCTTTGGTTACTGGCTAAAGTACGTACACGTGTGGTTAAGTCATACTGACTCTATCAAGGAGATTTTCAATGCCATCTTTTGATGCTTTATGCGGTCATTTATGCATTGCATGATGGTATATATATGTCTTGAATTTATGAATCTAAACCCTGCAGCTATTATTGCAATTTACAGAGAAAATACAATTCTATGTGTATGCAATATTTTTTTAATGACAGTGGTGTTCAATTAATCTTAATTTGTAATAGATTTTTATCATTTGATTAATTAAATAGTAAGTAATTCATAGAAAAGCAACATTGACAGTAGTTGCTTGCAAAGGATCACACAGTCCAGTCAAGCTTTGACTGCGTAGTGAAGTCCACTTGCCTCCATGCAGGTCAAACTCTGTCCTTTCCAGCTATCACAATCACGCTTTGAATCGTGAGTTTGAAGATGTGAATTAGTTTAATGTCAGCCAAAGACAATATAGATCAAAACTTGACTTAAAATTTAAAAATATCTAAAGAACTGTTGATTTTTATATTTTTTATACTAAATCATCATATTTTATAATATATTCTCTCCAGCTTTGATTCAGCCCAACATAAAAAAACTAGAAGAGTTAAGAAAAATAATTAATTTATGTACCATAAAGTTTATCAATATATTTTGTATCTTTTCATAGCTATTTTAGTTTTATGTTTCATAAAATCTAAAGTAACAATAAAGCTAATACAAAAATGTTTGTAGGAATGTATATAAAATCGTCTATAAATAAGAAACCAATAAAAATTAAATAGCATTTTATATAAATCACTTTACAACATGAAAGAAAATTAAGATTTAGGGGATTAAATTCAGAATGGCGTGTTGTTGACATTTTGAGTTAAAAGAAAAATCTTAGATAATTTACGCTACGCACGACATTTGTCTTTTTTAGTTATTAATTGAGGGTCTGCGGTGCAAACGGGTTATAAATATATAATACTATTGAAAAAGTCACTTTCTTTTTTCGCTACACTGATAGTGAAGATGATATAAACCATGCAGTTTGATCCCACAATCTCAATAAAATATCATAAGTTTCTATTAAAAGTTAAAAATAACACTAATCAACATTATGATGATATAGCTAGAATTTTTTTTTTATTATATACTCATGCATAGACAGCGGGAGGGGAAAGGAGGACCCACCCATTTTTATGTACTTTTCGTCCGTGACTCGGGGTGGGGTTCCTCACTCTCTAGCTGTCCCCACCCGTAGGTGCGCCTCTGTCACTGAACTAAAGCTTTTAATACCTGGCATGGAAAACACCCATATGACTATATTTATACTATATGTTACATTTACACCATTACAGTGTATATATACATGTAATCTCTAGTGTACATGCATGGCTACTATAAGAAATAAAGTGGAATTGCCTTAATGAAGACGATAGGATTAAGCTGTCAGCATAATCAATGTAAATTAATCTTTCTAATTGCTATTGCTCTAGAGTGTAATTGCTATTAGGCAAAGACCAGCTGTGTAATTTGTTTCTGCTGTCAACATGAAAGGGCTATTGTCTTATTTAGATGTAGGAGATGTCGTCATGGGGACGAATTATTCTTAATAGCATGCAGGCTTATTACTGACAAAAGAAAGTTAATGAACTGTGCGAATATCAGACCATGAAGTTACATTTATGCATAGTTAATTTAACAATGATAGTAGCTAGTGCCTTGAAGAATAAATTTAGTTTATTAGCAAGTCTGTTATAATTAAGCCAAGATTATATCTTTATGTTGCAAATTAATTAATGAAATAAATAATAATAAAACTTTAAATTTCTCAATAATAAAACTTTAAATTTCTCATCGTAAATTCATTACACTATTTCATTTTCGTGCAATGTGAAATAAAGTTGGATTTTAAATATTTAAACTAACATTTTTATTATATTTTTCATTGATTTTGAGTAGAAATATAAATATTTAATTATTATATTTTTCATATATTTAATTTACAATAAATGTTATAATACACGTACCAAAACAGTATGTCGTGCTTTCTATTATTACTTTCATCAGCACTTTCATTTAAATATTTGGCAACAAGTTCACAATCTCAATCTTGCAAAAACATTGTAACATAATATTTTGTTTATAATGTTTTGAAAATTTTACGCCAAGAACAATGTTTAAGAGCGAGAAAGTACAACATAAATTAGCGTCGTGCACTTGTTATATGTTAAGGCGGTTGTCGCTCGCTTTAATTAGATGAAGCATATATACTAAAAACGACACCAACAAAGTTAACACCACCTGGAAAAGAGCCAACGACAATGAGTCTTACACTCACTTGTGGATAGATGACGTTAAAAACTGCGATATTGAAATATAATATGAGTAATTTATTGTAAATAGAATTTTTGTACTGGGATGATACGTTTCAGTAATCTATCTTTAATGTTAATAAATATTGCACGATGCATTAGTTAAAAGTTACAGAGGGTGTAGAGCATTACGTACAGTACGCCGCGGTGAAAGTGGCTTCAAAGTGCATTGTTGAAGAAGCCACTTTCGCCGCGACGTACTGTACATTAAAGGCAGAAGATACTAATTGTTCTTTTAAAAATATAAAATTGTACTTGTAAACTAGGTTACTGCTAGTTCTGTCATAAATACGAGTTTTATTGTGAATGCGCATTCCATTCCATGCCATTTTATTCCATATGTCCAATCTTTAGTGTAATATGAAACTAATAAAAGAAATATAGCAATATATACATAATAAAACTGTATCTTCATAACAGTAAAAAAGAAACCTTAAGATTTCTAGGAAGGAAAATGCCATTATGTAAATTATGAATTGATTTACTATTAACGTAGAACCAAAGGAAAAAAGTACTTCAAGCGTAAAAGTTTCATCCTCTATGCAAATGATTACTAGTAAATCTTTATAGCACTGTTAAACTTTATCCTTTTTTTTCTTTGTGGCTGGCATATTTTTCTTACCAAGTACCCATTATTTTTTTATCACAAAAGTTTTATACTGTACGCTATGAGATGAATATCGTCAGCAAATATTCCACATTATTTCTAGAACATAATGTAATTTTAAATCCTAAAACATGATCGGGTTTCGAAACACACGGTTCTGCTTCATTGATTTTCAATTAGTTGTTTCAGTTGGATTTTTTTTTTTTTTTTTTTTTTTACAAGGATACACCCCTAAGAGCTTACAGCTCGCGGCGGGGTACTGGGTAGGGATCTTAAGTCAATTAAGAATGTAATGCACGTAAAATTCAATGAAAACTCCAATCGATAATTAAAAGCAGGCAATTCTCACTTTTATGTTTAAAATCACAACAACTTCAATGTGAAATTCAAAACCAAATAAGTTTACTTGCGCCTGCACATAATTGCATATATTATATATACTTATGTAGCATATATTTTTTAAATTATATAAATAGCATGAAATCATATTAACCATCGAGTCATCTGTTTAAACAATAACGTATAACAACAATTTTAAAAAAATACATGGATTTCTAATTTTACCTTCCTTTTGTTTCAGCAAAATGCAGATACCAAGAGTTTTTCCCTACTGATGACAAGATCGCTATTGATCATACAGTGGACCACGGCAGTTTGAGTACGTATATGACAAGTACCTGGTTTTTACCTGGTGCAGTGTCTAATCAGTGTTTTCACCCCGCATTTCGCACACTAACAACATGCCCCTGCCCGCCTTGTGTGATCATGTGTCGTATGTGTATGTGCAGGGTGTAATGAATCTCAGCAGCAGAACACGAGGCAATCCCCGCCAAACAAAGTGATGTGCATAGGTATCACCTCTATCTCACTTAATATATCTTTATACATATTTATACTATTAGTCTATTATTATATATTATTTTAGTTATATGGTTTAAAATGATGATCACAAAAAGTTAATATACAATATATAGATTATAAAAATAATTCTAAAAATAATAGTTTAAATAAAAAAATTCATATTTTTATTGCGTATATGAATAAACTTCTTTTTTTTTTCCTTTTTGCCGGGGACCCTTAAAAAAAATAGTCTTTTATTTTTGTTATTGACCGTCACCTCATTGTCATCTAAAAATGCGAAAGAAGATTTTTTTTTTTATGTTTTACTTATTCATTTATTTCTAAACGCAGTATAAATTTTATGAAAGTGAGCATTTTTTCTCTCTTTAATTAATATTTAATTTACAATGGTATAATATTGCTAATAATTGAAAAGAAAAACTTGTCAATTAAAAAAAAGTATCTATTCAAGTTTCTCAAAATGCAAATTTCTTTGCACGAAGCACCACAGGTCGATCTTTAATAATTATTGCAATATAGCAGAGCGTACGTATTCTACAATTATGTTTCTGAAGACACGTGAATTATAAAGCGCCAATAATATATAATGGACAACATACATGAAATTTTTTTATTGCAGAAATGAATAGAGGGTACCAAATTATGCTACTCTGAATTTTTTCAGATTTTTTTGAGACCCGGAACTATTTTTAAATAATTATTGAAAGTCCTGTGAATTCAGTTGGCACCCCTGCAGCCTTAATAAAAAGGATGGAGACTGGACGCCTATTGACGCCTCCAGGGGGCGTGGCCGCACTTTCAATCTTTATTTAAAAATAGTTCTGGGTCTCAAAAAAATCTGAAAAAATTCAGAGTAGCATAATTTGGTACCTTCTATTCATTTCTGCAATAAAAAATTTTCATGTATGTTGTCCATTAGGACAGATTAAATAGATTTATTACATAATATGTCGAATTGCAATTAATACCCTTCAAAATTCATATGTGTACAGTACACCTCGGAACAAAAACACGCACTACTATACTTTGCTTGTGGCGCAGGGTTTAAATGTTTAAATGCTTTGTACGTTAGAAAATCATACAGAGCTATAACGTCCTAGTTTCCCATATACATAAAGTGACATCATTTTAAATCTTTACATTATTTCATGCATTTTGATTTCTCATCTGCTCGTCGTTTGTTACTGTAGTGACCTCTAGTGACTGAATTTATTAACGTTTTGCTTGTTATGATGCTAACTAACATTATTCGTCACCTCAGAATTGAACTTGTAAAACTACAATAGTTTTAGAAAATTTTTGTTCATATCGATGAAAATTCCATTGAAATTGAATAAATCAAAATTCCATTGAAAATTTCTTTTTACACTTCTATTCTGAGACGACGATATTGAATCATTTGCTTACCTATCTATGTATTATTTATTTATGCAATGGTCTTGCTTTCCTGAAACTGATTTTATATATTTTATTTTCTTAATGTACACTAAAATGTTTTGTTTTTTTGTATTTGTGTTTGAAGAAACTAATATTTTATTATTTAACCTCAATTCTATTTTTATTAACTTTCTCGTACTCATTTTCTTGTAGAATATCCTTCTCATTTTTTTTTAAATATAAATTAAATATGTTATGATCCAAACCTAGAAACACAATAAAAATTTGTAAGGAACATGAACTTAAAATAATATGTTTTTACTTTCTAAGATAATTTGAAGTAAGTTTTGTGTATTGCAACTATAATATATATTATATGTACTGTATATGGCATTCATATTAATTATTACTATTTCAGAAATTATATGCTATTTGGCTGGTAGTGCTGGTACGGACATTTAATTTAATTTTCTTGGTTAATTTGGGTTAACATATACTTAGTTCTAACGCTCATGTCAAGTCAGAAGTTGTCGACTGGAAGTGCCATGAATATTGGATTAAGCTTTTTTTTTTTTAAAAGACTGGCTTACGAAAGAAGAAATTTGTTTTTTATCAGTTGAAGATTTTACTATTCAATATGATCTATACTATTCTATACAAATTAACTACGTTATTTCCTTCCCGAGCAGTAGAATTAGTAATTTAATGTTCAACATTCCATTTGCATGTATAAGTCTGTAGTATAAAAAAATTAAATTCTCATTTTATAATTTTAAAATTGTCACTTTTTTTGCAATAAAAATTTATAGTTAAGTTTTCCATTTTAATATTTGCAAGAACAAAAAATAAAAAAAGTTAATGAGAAAATTAAGTTATAAAGTTTTCAAAACCTATATTATAAATTGTAATAATGACTCGTTATTTCAACAGTTAATTGTGTTTCTAGGTTGATAATTGATTGATGCAGCATCTGGCAGTAGCATTAATTACACTGTTCTATTCCTTGCAGACTACAGCCGCACCGAAGTTTCGTTCGCGATTATCAGCTTGCTCCTAATGATCATGGGATTCAGTTTCTCCATCTACACTTTCCGCAATCCTCGTTATATGTTCAAACGTCTTGCTGGAGGCATTCACTTTATCACAGGTACGTGACATCACGTGTTCGTATATTGCATAAGATTCATGAATAAAAAATGTATATAAAATTTCAATATATTATATACTTGTAACCTGTCTATAACAACCGTCCTGCTGACGGCAATATCTGACACTTACGACAACTCAAGACTGAACAAAATGTTTACCCCTTCTTATATGTTTGTATACTTGGGCATTATTATATACGCAATCTATGAATTCAGCGTGGTGAAATTTATTTTAGGATAACTATAGACTTAACTTTAACATTACAAAATACTACAACGCTTTTTCTTCTGGAGCTCCAGCAAATCAAGCAGTGGTAAAGTTCTTTCTGTCCCAAGGTAAATGTGACGGCACAAACCCAAGGGTGCGTTCGTAAATTGAAAGCCTTTCAGAAAAAGCAATTTCTTCTTTGCTAGAATTATGCATGGAAATTGAAATGCCTGTAGAGAAAAATTTGGTGTAATGGTACTGTACATACATTTAAATCACTCTGGTGATTTTATAAAAAAATATTTATTTGTTTCTGTTAGAAAAATAAATTTGTATAAAATAAGTTAATTTCTTTTACAATAAAATTTTTGTTTTAAATGTCTCTGTTATTTTATTATTTAATTATTTAAATATATATAAATATACTGAATTTATTACATACAAGTTTATTGTATATGAATATATATATATATATATATATATATATATATATATATATATATATATATATATATATATATATATATATAGCTTTCAAGGAATTTGCATATAATAATAAATTAATTTAATTAATACCATGATAAAATTTCTTGTTACTTTTTTTCTATTTTTTGTCTTAAAGTCTCGAAAAGAATTCGATTGGTTCTTTGCCAATCTGGCCAATGCATGAAGGTACCGCAGGTGTCTTCGTGCTGGTCGGATATACTCTGTACAAGTTAAGCTTATAAATCACTAAATTCCCATGCAGAAGTATTTACTCCCCCCTCCCACTAACTTTACCCCACCCTTAACTCCCTAGTTTATTGAGTCTTACAATAGATACATAATGTCTGTTAGGCTAACGTCTAAGTGCCTCCCGTAGAATTCAAATATTTTTGTTTTCGTCAACTTAGAGCATCGGTCAACGTTTCAACTGTCATGAGCTGTATATTTATACACTGCATGTGTAGCGTTGATTAAATGTACATATTTCTGTGTATATGTCCCCTGTATTAAGAATATAATATACTTTAACGTTGATCAAAATTTTGGATTGAACAATGTCTCCACTTCAGTTTTATTGTTACTATAAACGTTGATCTGTTAATAGACTATAATTTGGTTACGTCACTCCCTTATTTATACTGCATCCACACCCGAGAATGTATACAAATGAATTTGTTTTTGTGCAGGAGGATCAGTGCTGGTGGTGATCGAGGTCCTCATTAGCTCCATCGACTACGAGAGGGTCCACCTACCGTTCGTTCACCCTCGAGGCGTGCTGGTCGGCTATGGCTTCTCTTTCGCCCTCGCCTGGCTGGTCTTCATCATTCTCTTCGTCTCGGGTTGTACCTTCATGGTGTACTCACGCAAACGCAAGGGAAATAAAGCACCCAACGATGAGATGGCAATGGCGGACGAGCCTACAATTATTGGCCGGTGATTCTAAGATGAGAAATTTTACCTTTTTTTCTCATAACGTTCAAATTTGTGCCAATAATTTTAGTATAGAAAAAAAAAGCTTTACTAATAATAATAAATTATTTTTCATGTTGTTTTTACTTTCTTGCATAATTGAACATTCTATTTAACTATTCAATAAGGTTAAAAATGAAAAATGCTGATCATGATATTTCTAAATTTAATAATTTTTTAGTACTTTTTATTTTTTATTTAAAGATAACAAAACTTTTAATATAAACTATTGCCTTATATATACATAACACACCATTTTATGCACATATTTTAAAATACTGCATTGTAATCTATACATCCATGGATAAAATTTGTATCTTTTTTAAATCATTGTTAGAATTTCTAGAAATTTGTTTAAAATAATTATCTATAAGCAGGCCCCTCCATGGTGCAGGCTGCGACGATTCCACAATTTATGAAAATGCGATAAATTACTAACTTTTCTGACTAACGTTGTATAACCTCAGATGTTAAGCTGTTGTTTTGTTTTGTTTTTTCAATCTTTTGTTAAAGTATCTGAGATAACTATTTTTTCAATACATTTTTGGATTTATTTAATTATTAATGTACAGAATGAGGAAGTACATTGTTTTGTATCAAGCCTGTATTCTTAATACTATAAATACAATATCAATATATGATACAATAGTCAAGCTTACTGTTATAAGTATAACGTTCATTCGTGTAGAATAACTTTACTAGTAAAAACTATAAGTAATAAAATTAAATCTAATACCTAGTCACAAAAATAGATATTTTTAAGTGTCTAAAATAAAAAAAAAATCACCATATTGAATAAACATAATATATTACCAAAAGAAAAAGTAGGAGAAAATAGCCCAGCATTATGCACTAAAAATGCTGAAAAATCCGATTAATTAATTGTATTTTTTTGTATTGTAAAGTTAAGTTTTCAGTTTAGTATCGGTTATACTTTTGTATGTTATTAATGAATGTGAAAAAATAAAAATATTAAAAATAATATTCACGGCGGCCTATATAAAGACAAGTGTTACTAGCCTTATTACGTTGTTTACATGTTTGTGTCTTTGATACGATTTTTTAAACCATGTTGAGTGTTGCAGAACCATAATGTTTCTATGTTCTTCTACGTATTATATACAATGATGTGTGCTCTACTGGTCTGTTTCTAAAAAAAATTATAATAACAATAAAATGTATTCTTAATTTTTTTTAAAAAATAACCTTATTTTACTTTCTACAAAATATTTATAATTTCAAAAATATTATGTAATATAACAATTATTATGTATTTAATGAAACTTCATCTGAAATAATAATAAAATACAACATAATATGAAGTAGTAATAATTGTTTATTTATTCCTCAATTTAAAAAAAAAATCACAATTTGTACTATTATATTTCTCCTTTCAATACTTTTTTTGCAGCAAAAATAGTTAAAGATACACAAAAACGACCAAATAACTGTAAATACATATACTTTATATCACTTGAACACAAATCATAATACAATTCCAGGTGTTAAATTCTGAATAAATAAAACTGCGATACAATAGCTAAAAAGTTACATATATATTGCACTTATGAGGTAAAATGTCAACAACTATTTTTATATGATGTTCATGAGGCAGTAAGAGATAAGTTATAAGAACTGAAGCTTATGTATATGCTGTAGGGACAAAAGAAAGAGTCCACCTAGCTATATAATTTAAATCTATATAGTATATAATTTTACTGTGATGTTACGCAACTTTTTCACATTACAAATTCAAAAGAAGGCAATGGTTATCAAGGCATACATCATGAGAATCAACTCCGTTTTAGTGCTGTACATGTTGTATGTACAAGTTGTGTAGTCTCGCCTCAAAGAAATATAATACATATAGCTAGGCGGATATTAGACTCGATTTGAGTGTCTTTTATATTGATCTGAAAAACTATTTTTTTATTTTCAATCTCTTTCTGATTTACAATACTTTTAAATTTATAAAGTATTTCAATATCTACTTACTTAATTGTTAGACAAAAATATTATAATGTACAGATTTAATTCACATCCCTAACATATTTCAGGAAAATGATTTTCAATTTAAAAAATGTGCTTCGTAAAGTGCGAATAATTCCATAGTGAACCATACTTATTGAGCACTCACTTTAACGTTCACACCATCTTTGTTTCACTTTGGTTCACACCCATGAAGCAAACAGGACACTGTAGGACTAGCTGGCAGGATCCGCGCAAGACTCGCAGCGCCCTGACACCACCTGCTCTAAGGTGTCGCACAGTGGAAGGTCACGCGTCTCAGGTAAACCGAGGACGAGGATGCTTGCAAGAGCCGCCACCACGCCGCAGATGGCGCTTGGAATATGAGCGCTCCGCGCTCCCTGGGGTAAGACATTATGTTAGAATTGATAATGAACAATCGTTCTAAAAACAAAAATAACCAAATATTGCATGCACATAGAATAAAAATACACAAATTTTACTTTTTTTAAATGTTAAATGTTATTCTTGGGGTGTGGAATTATATATATATATATATATATATAAATTCATTTGAAATAAAAGTGAAATAAGATATTCCTATCGTGATATTTAGCGAATGAGTTTAGCATGCATGTTCACCAATTTCAATATCCAATCAAAAAATATTTCTCATCCAAATAAAAAAAATTGCATAACATTTTTGACTGTTTTTTTCAGTATATTTATTTGTGCCTTTTTTTAGGTTAATACTTTACTGGACAATTTTTTTATAATAAGATATGAATTTTAAATATTGTTCGGCTCAAAAATTCTCAAAACTGCTTACAATGCCATGAAGTTTCTTTTCTATTGAGTCAAGATCTAATTTATAAGCATACAAATAAATTAAATTTTAACCTGCATGAATATTTCAGAACTTAATATTTTGTGAAGGGTAAATTTTAAATATATTTTCTCTTAAATTTTTAGGCTAGCCATTTAATGATTTTAACAAATTAACCTACTGCGTGAAATATTTACTCAACTGCAATAAGGAATTGAAATAAAAAAGTTTATAATTATTATTATTTTTTTTTTTTTTTCAAAATGAAATTCACCAGTATATTACTTGGCATGCATGACCAGAGTAAACAATGGTTAAGTAATGTGAGCTTTTTGCTGTCATCTCGAACCTATTGTATGTATTTTACACGACGATAAACTAAACTTTGTCTCACAACATGCAGCACCAAGAGTCACGACTATAGACACTAACCGGTTCTGTGATCACGACTCTTTGATCACTTATCATGGTGCCGCTTCACAGCTTGCGAAGATTAAAATTCATTGCATCAAACGAGCACACAAGGACTCGCCAGATTACTTTATTCAATCAACGTTGATGAGAAATCAATATCATTATTTAATTAAGAAATAATACAATTTTCTATTTTATGTATACATAATATAGCTTAATTCACTGAACAATAAGTTTAGTATTGTCTTCCTTTTAAGATTTATAAGATTTTGAATAAAGGGATTATCTCTGTTATTATAATGAATAATTCATGCAGCAGGAAGATAAGCTGTTTATACATACATGTATACTGCAAGAAACAAAGGAACTTAAAATAAACAAATTTACTTCAAATATTATTATATCAAAATATTTTTTAAGTTAGCATCGAGCAAGACTCTTCACATGTTGACGCTCAGCCTATGTTTTCATTGCAACCCCTTTTCTTCCCTTTCTTCTTTTCTTTTAAGCTATTTTCCGGATTTTTCCTCATCTCTAAGCAAAATAAATGTCAATTTTGTGCTTTTCATCAGCAGTCTCAATTAAGTATTAGAAAGGATCAATACTCTGCCGTCACGGAATGCTATTTTAAAGTCGGAAGTAAACGTTGCTACATTTTTAGTATATTGTTTTATTTTTTTCTACTTCAAATTTAAATAATAATTCCTTTCACTATGTATCACCCAGAATTTAAAATTCACAACACATCTCTTATTGGATACAGCGTAGAGAAAAGCTGCATAACTAAATAGGGTCAAAAATTAAAATTAATGACATCATTATATTTAGCACCGAAAATTCACATTACAGGTTTCAGTACGCTCCCGTCCCAATTGTGCTGGGTGCGCACCTTGTAGTGCTTGTTTATTCAAAGAGGTTAAAAAAATAAACCTCACTTGACTCACCAGAAGGTCCACAAGGTAGGGCGCGGCGATGGAGGACAGCTGGGCCACGGTGGTGCACGTGCCCATGGCCGTGTTGCGTGTTACCGTGGGGAACAGCTCCGTGGTGTAGAGCGCCACCACCGAGTAGGCGGCGCTGACGCACAGTCGTCCTACCATGGCGGAGGACAGCACGGCCCCCGTCCACCCTGCACGCGGAGAACGTTATAATAGTTGATCTCCCTGTAGCTGTACAAAGAGGACGTCATATGGTTTATTCACCTTTTTACTTTTTACCACCGATTTCATGATCAGTTTGTTGTACGAGAGGTACGTTGTTGGGGTATTGTATTACACTTACTTCTCCTACAATTTAGCTTTTTTCCGAGGTAGGGTAAAAACAAAACAATAACAATAACGACTATATAAAATAATGTACACAAATATCGTACGTATTTGAACTTCTCCAAATTTAAATATTTATATTATTTATAAATTTTAATTAGTTACATTCAATCAAATCAGAGTACTGTACTGATCCATGTAAATATATTTATAAAATAAATAAATAATTTATCGAACTGTGTCAATTTTGGCACTCAAAAATTGAGATTTTAACACCATGTTTTATGTATGTATATATTATACAGTATATAATTATAATACAAAATACATGTAAATGCATGTTTGCAAAGACACCATGATATTTTTATAATACTGTATATTATAACATAAATATAATCAATCAACATAAATATTTTTTGTTAGTATAACATGCAGAGAGATTTCATTTAAATTTTTAATTTCATTGTTTAACGTAGCTGCTTCCCAGAAAACACAGGGTGTCAAAAATATATTGAACTGGTATTGTAGAGTGTTGGCACAATATTGGCCCAACTGGCCCAACAGCATGCAGGGGCGGATCCAGCGTGCGGCTCTGGGGGGAAGGGGGGGGGGAATGGGGGAAGGTGCCCTGTCCCGCAATGCTAAATATTGGAGTGGGAGTGGGGGCGACGAGTGATAGCACCTTCAATGTATTGGGGGGGGGGGGGGCGATCGCCCCTATCGCGCTCCCCCCTTTGGATCCGCGCCTGCCCAACAGTCTTATATAGCACTGGACCTACAGAGTTGTGTTTACTGTGTTATAATTATCAAAGATTATTTTCTATGTCATATTTTGTTTTATATATGTGCTTATATATATGATATATTATGATGTAACAGGCTGTTAATATCATCTGTTATTTTATTTTATATTCTTTTATTATCAATTCAATTTTTTTTTATTATCATTCTCTATTATTCTGTAACTATTATATATAGTTTGTATGTGTGTTTTATGTGTTCTATTACAGTGTTATTTTATATAATGCAGAATATATATTTATAATACTATGTTGTATGTACACTTTCTGTGTTTAATAAAAGACTAATAATAATTATCAAATAATTAGCTAAAAGATTATGTTTATTGTCGCATTTCATAATATCAAAACATTGTACTTCTTGCTCTTTATAAATGTTTTTTAATACATGATGCTACAAATATACTTTTGAATTTATACTCAGAAAATATTTAATTAAAAATTGACTAGTTAATATTTTTTTAATAATTACATAAAGTTACTGGCAGAGCTCTGAAACTCAAAGTTTTTAAACTGTTAAAAAAAATGCACAGATGTAAAAAGTTTCAAAAGCCGCTCGTATAATAAAATATTTAATTTCCAAGATATACACTCTTACTCCCTTGAGTATGCAACTTGATAGAAGAACGTTACTTCTAACTATAATAATGTTTTTAATTTACGGCACCTGCTCCTTACTAACCTTACTTCGTATTTTAAAGAGCAATGTAGAGGTTAATGTATATTTCATGCTTTTAAAAGTCAGAAGTATAATAAAAAATTTATGAATTAATGGAAGTATTTTGATGAACGTACAATAGCTACTTAAATTTCTAAGTAAAGTGATGTCTGACACGCTGAATTCAAATTCCAAGTTGCAATTTGTAAAGAAATTTTTACAATAATATATTTGTCTTTCCACTTGAGGTTATATAATATATATCCAATTGCAAGGATGGTTACGCTTTTTAGCATTTATATTTTGTACGTTTGTTTAAAAATTCAGTAGTTTCGTACCCCCCTCCGTAAGTCTAAAAAAAAAAACATGGTGTAGTTTTTTCTTAAACAACACATAGAGAGCACATGCACACAAAATAATAATAGTAATTACACTAATAACATATCATGTTATTAATATGCTAATATGTTATGTTGTTATTAATGTTATTATTATGTTAATTATGTGGTTATATACCCTCCATTCATACTTACACTATTCCATGAGCTCTACCATATTATATCATAAATTAAAAATGCATCTTCAAGTGCCTGCATATAATAATGGTGCCTGCATGCACGGGGGCGAGTCAATTTTTCCACTTTTTATAACATCCGCTATAGCTCCTCTCCGATTGAAAAAGATACCGAATTATGCTCCTGGGTATGACATTGTCAGCAGGATTTATAGCACAGATACTTACAAGTTTTCAAGCAATTGCGGTAATTATGACAATGTAAAGGTACCGTACTATACCTGGTGGTATTGCAAGCAGCGAGAGCAGCGCGGTGGCCGATCCAAGCAGCAACAACGAGCAGCAGGAGCGCCGACCTAGGTGCTTCAGGAGCAGCGGGGTCAGCAAGTAGGCAGGCAACTCGACGGCTCCGAGCAGTGCTACGTAGCGGTGTGGTTGCTGCAGCAAGGTAGCCGCGCTCAGAGCCAGCGAGTGGTACGTGAGAGCGCAAGCTAGCCAGCACGCGTGTAGCAGAGCCAAGCGACGACGTAGCTCTCTATGACGAAAAAGACCCCCAAGACGACGTAGAAAGGCTCGTGTGCCCACCCAGCACGCCGTATGCTCCTGCTCCGGCTGTCAAGCATTGTTATTGTGATGAAATATACCCCTTTATAATGTAGCCAGAGTAATTGTTCAATCTTAATAATTGACGTAAAATATATAATGTATGTTAATTTTGCCATGATCACTTGACACAATAAATTCACATTGGGGAATTCTCTTACAACTCAAATTTTAATTTAACTACTATATTATGATAGGGTACATATTAACAATAAGTTTGACTTAAGTTTCAACTTTTTAAACTCAAATTTGGGGACTCTGAAGGGATTATTAGAATAGGGGCAAAGTATGCAACCCGCGCGCAAACCTGAAAATTGTGACGTAAAAACTCCCTAGTTAACACACAACAACTGCCTAATATCATAATTTGAGCGTCAAGGAGTGATTGGCTATAAATTTTAGTAACACAATATCAGTTTATTTTAAGAGTGATAATCGAAAATATAAATTTATTGCAGGAAAATTTCGCCTGCTAGGCAGTTTCTACGTCACGTTTTGGCGCTAAATTCAAAAGAAGGAAGATTTTTAAAAAGTTCCCTTGTCTCCAATTTTGAAGATTGAAATTTTTTTGTTTTGGGACATTTAATTTCAAGGCATAGAACATCTGAAAAAAAAATTAAAATAAATGTAGGAGAATTCCCCATTGTTTTAATACTTTTAATTCTTTGTCGATCGTTTTGCTTGATGTCTTTACAAGTTTACATCATTGCATTCAACTGGTATACCATATGGTACGGTTATAGTATTTATAATTTAATAAAAATAAACCTTTATTTTGATATGAGGACTTCATTTTTGTGTATATATTTATGCATTGGAGTCGATCATTTTAGCAGGTTTAAAAAAACGAATCATATATACAAAAAATTTCATTAATGTTACAATTATTACATTATTAAAAATGGAAATATTGGGGATATTTCATGGCATTTCAAGAGGAAAACTTGATATTTTGTACCATCGTTCGTTCAAGTTCCCACCTCGTCCTCGGCGTGCGTTCGGCCCACCAGCACGGAGTTGTGTCTGAGCATCTCGCGTGGGCTGGCGTGACGCACCACGTGCAGCGCCTCACGTGTGCGGCCCTGTGTGATGAGCCATCTTGGAGACTCAGGCAGGAACCAGCACGGCAGCAAGAGCAGCAACGCCGGCAGTGAGATGGCCAGCTGCAGGGGGCGCCACGCCGGTAATAATAGCGCCAGCACCGGCAGCGCCAGGAACCCGATTGGGTAAGATAAGTTGAATAAAACTCCAAGCGTGGGACGCTTTAGGGGATGTGCTGCTTCCGTCACTGAATGAATTAATAGTAATACATCAGGGTCTTATACAACCCTGGTAATACATTAATTTTACATTAAAACAAATCGACCACAATAGTATTCAAAACATTTTACAAAATCAAACTTTGTTTAATTATTATAGGGAGTTGCAAACTTTCGCAAACTGCATTGAGCTATGCTCGATTCGCATGCAAACTCACGGATTGTGTAGGCAGCATAGAATGCTCCGGAGCCCGCGGCACCCAACACCACCCTGAAGAACAGGAAGACTGGGAAGTGGAAGGCGAAGGCGGCTGCGGGTCCTGCCACGAGGTACAGCATAGAGGCTGCAACGAAGCTCGTCTTACGACCCATCCTGCAAACACGGTCATCATTTAAGACAATCCCAGAACCTTTTGGTCATCCTTTATTATATTTCAAGGTTATATAAACACAGTCCTCGTTTTATAATTTCTACCTGTACTTCTAGAATACTGAATTTTCAGTACATCTTAAAATTATTTTAATTGAATTTACATATTTTGTCATAAAATTTATTCAATTTTTAATTAACATACAGTGACATTCGTGTTCATTATGCAGGACATGATATTCTGAACGACAATAAATCCAAATCTCTATCTCAACAATGTGTTTAAAATCTTGAAGTCTCTTAATATGACAGCAAAAGCACCGCTGTTTTAAGTTTTAACAATGCAACGCCGCTGCAACCGGTTCCGCTTGCAAATTATTTATATACGTAAAAAAAAATATATATTTAATTCATGATCAGATTTAATAGGAACTTAATGAAAACATAATTAAATGCATGTTTAAAAGGGTACAATTTAGTATATACAATTTCATCATATTATATATATTATAATAATAATTGTTTATTGGGTTAATTAAGGAGGAACAAGATTATCTAATTAGAGGATTGAAAAAGGCAAATGCCAATGCATATCAAAATGTGATCAACTACCAAAATGTATATTATGTGAGATGTAATTAATATTCTCACCAATCATTTTTTTTACTTCTCTTCTCTTTTTTTTTTAATTATTGGAACTCACCGATCAGAAATGCATCCAAAGATCAGCGAGCCTAAAATCTTGCCCACTGCAAGAGCAACTTGTGCGGTTGATCTCAGCGGAGCCTGATCACACACAAGAGACCACTGCGAACACAAGAATAAGAAGCTAACACGTTTTGGTACCCTTTTTGGAAAGCTGAAAAGACATTATCTGTTTTTACTTGGGTGACCTTGGTCATGTCCATCATTTTTTTTTTACTGCGTACAAAGATACATAAAAGATAACACAATTACAATTAACAATATAAAACTTATTTTCTGTCCATGTATGGTCATAACAAGCTTACTGTAGCGTGAGAGAATAAATCAAGTAAAGGATCGATGAAAAGGGAGGAGGGAACAAGTGTGCGGGAGTCGGAGGGTCAGTACACCGACGTCACGACGTAAAACTTGTCGGCGCCACGATCGAGATGCACCGAGAGAGATACAGAAGCACTAAAAACTTCAAGATTTGTATATTTTGTTACATCATTACATAGCATTTAATCTGCAGCACAGCTGTCTTCGAGATTTTCAGATTGTATATTTCATACATTTTTTCGCTTAAATTGTTCATTATTTATTTATTATCTCGTAGAAGTATCGCTTATATGTGTATTACAATGTAGCTTATATCCTTTGTCTAATTTAATTGTCATTTACGTATATATACACACAATGTTTAATTTATTTCACCAAGAGAGAGAAAAAGAGTATAATATGTTCGGATAAATTTTGAGTTAAACTTAATTTTTTTCAAATTTTTGTTAAATTTTAAGAAATAATGAAAAACCAGGGCAGTCTCCTACGTAGAAGACTGCCCTGGTTTTTCATTATTTCTTATTTTTATTTTTTTGTGAAAAAATCTGCTAAAGAAAATAATTGATAAAGTATTGGCATTAATTATACCTTGTACTGCTTGTACAACAAGTTTTATGTTTATACACTGTTGAGTCATAATACTCATAATAGTCATAATATAAGTTGCATCTTACGCAAGAGTATTATTATTATATTGAATAAAGTCGATATGCACCTGGTAATTTTTCATGAAAATAATGACTCACACTCATCCTTTTCTCAGGTATATGTGATTTAATAATGAACACGATCGGTGACTATATTAACAATCGTAAGACTACAGATTAATTGTTCGTGCTGGGACTGGGAATACCATTCACCTTGCATGGCCATGCACGATTGGTGACCATCATGTGTGATCCTAATACTGGCTCCAGAGATACCCTTACAGGACATGAGGGTTTCATATTTCATTGCAGGCTATAGCTATTGATATAATAATTAAGGATGCCTTTCACTATAAGGATTCCCTGTAGCAAGGGATGGAGAATTAAGTTATAGTGTGGATGATATAATATTCGTGTCACAAATCGTCGCAAACTAGTCGCAAATCAAAGAGGAAGGGGATGCGAACATCCTTCATTTTCAAGGTCTCGCATTATTTGCAATGTATTACCACTTCAAGTCGTCTTCTCTCCCCAAGCGTTGTCCCCTGAATAATATTGCGGGAAAAGGCAACGCACCCTTCCTCTGAATAAAAGATGGTTAAATCCGCGCTTGATGAGAAGGGTGCATCACTCACCTCCGTCACGATGGACAATCCCGGTGCAGATTCAATGAACACATGCTCCTCACAGGGTCGCGCGAGAGGGCGAGGAAGCTCTTCTGTACGAGCGAATGCTTCGGAGAATGGCAGCCTCACGAGCTCCGAATAATTCCACGCCAGGTACGAACACGAACTACGCAATCAGACTTGATTTATATAATACGTCCATGAGTTTATGCTTGAAAATCAGGTTTATATGCACTGCAAATCCTGATCTTACAAAAGAATTTCTGGATTAATGCTTATTATTTTATAATAATTTATTAGATTTTATGTTTATATACTTGCAATATTATATTGTAAGTTTCCATAAAATTATTCATAACATAAATTACTCGAGAAATTTATAAGATAATAAATATATATACGAAGATTTATATATCTTACTGACAATTGTGAGTAACGTGTAGGACTGCATGCTGGTCTAAACGTAATATCCGTATTTTATAGGCATATCAGATTATGTGACCACCACCACACAGAAACAACTAATGTTTCACATGATCTGAACACGCGTGAGTGTATCTGCTATGTGTAATCAATAATCATGATTTGTTCAAGCAGCAACATTAATAAATCCCGGTCATTAAAATTTTGCTAAGTTCAAAAAAAATAAAATATAAAATCTAATTTTTATTACTTTTTGATTGCACAGTACATTACAAAATAAGCATACATAACATTATTATATTAAAAACCTTATCAAATATAACGACAACAAATAAACACAAAAATAACAAGAAGCATGCAATGTATATGTTACAATAATAATAATATAATTATGTTAATCCAGTATTGACCATCAACATTATTTAAATAAAGATCATTATATTTGAAAAATGGTAGCTAATTGATAGATATTTATTTCTTGTAAAAAAAAATACTTTATGACGTTCGAGTGAAATTGCTATTCTTTTATCAATAGCGTTTATTGCTACCTTCCTTAATATAATACAAGAAGAAAAATTTGGAACCAGTAGTCTCATTTATATTTTCACTGCACTATGGAAGCGTTTCATTACATCATTTCTTTTAGTGAATAAATCATCACAAAAATTCAATAAAACTAAATTTTATTAGCAAAGGAAAATCTAGAGAGAATGGAGATTTTAATTCCAGCAAAGTCTTTTAAGAAAGTGTAAATAATTTGTAGATGAGTGCCTATATAATTAAATAAAATAGCACTTCAGTCTGCATGCAATTTTAATAACAGGAACACATTTGTTACCTGGTGTTCTGATTGCCATCGCTGCTGATGTTCCGCAGTTGTAGCGGACTCCAGTCAGTCCGTTCCAGCTGGGGCACCTTGCACCAATGGTTTGGCTCTGCCGCGAGGAACACGTAAGAAGCAAGGTGCATGGCGTTGAGAACACCTGGCCAGCATCCCAGCAGAAAGAGTGTCCTCAGCCATCGACCCCCGCGACCAAGCCGCTCCAGTGCGGCCTCGAGCTCCGCATGAGCACTCTCTTCGCCGCGCATCTGCACTGGGCCAGGCCGAGCAGCCAACTAGCGGCTACGGGACGCTCCGACCAGCCAGCACCAACGAGACCTTGCCGCCTGACGTCTTAGTTTGGAGAACAGTCATCTGCACAATGTTGTCGTGCCACATTTAGATAAAGACATTGGATGAAATCTCCTTGAGCTAACAATAACATTAATATCAACGTTGCATTGCATTAAGCGTGGGCTTGATCAACGGATTCTTTTCCTACGGCCCAAACCCCTGTCACGTTAGAACCCCCTAAATTGGTCTAGGGAAAAATACAGCAGCAGTGCAGGGTCTTTTCCCTCGCTGACTTCCTGCCCCCCCTTCGCCCCCCCTACCAAAATTTAAAATTTATTCTCTTCCTTGCATCGGAATTTTAAAAATAATATTATACACTTCAAATTATTATACGCAATATTTTGTAATATACAAACAGTTCATGAGCAATTAATACACGAAATTGCAATATATTTGCTATAATAAAAGTTATTTTATATGCCGTGAATACGAATGCCATGTGAATAGACAAAGTATATTTCAATGTAATTTGATGATAAAATTATGACACATGAATATATGCGGTAATTAATAAAACGAAGCGCATAATCGGATATAATGTATTATTATCAACATTGTATATAGTATAAACTTTAGTCGTATATTGTATGTAAATTATAACGTGTAATTAAAACACACTAGCATGCATGCATGTAGAGCTATTACAATAATACCTCCACTATAGTTTAATATATATAACGTTAATTATACTGTAGACATAATGGGGACATCTGTCAGTGTACGTAATTAACTAATAAAAGATTATTAAAATGAATATAATATATAATTTGTATAACCTTTTATTCATAATTATATTTAACGAGTCATCTTATTTTTCTCTTAGCAAACAATTAATGTACACGGATAATGTTTTTAGTGATATAAAATTTTAATGTTTTTCAAGAATAAACTACCTAGTATATTAAAGGTCATAATCATTTTGAACTAATTAATTGTATTACAATATGTCAATTTATAATTTACATTATGTATTTAAATGGTTCGTATAAAACTTTACTCACTGTTTTCCGTTCACGTAAGTATACGACGAGCTACTTGCCCATGTAAGCTCGGATGTTGTGGCCAGCGGCGAGGCTACACTATAGAATTGCTTTGAAGAGGCCGCGTGCCTTACAATATATCACTGGCCAAGCGATGACAGTAAACAACCTGTTCACCGCGCATTGGAAATATCACCTGCATGCAGCCTGTCTCACAAACTAGATTTGTCCATAACTGTCCTGTGATGCAGGGGAGTATATTAGCTCCAAGAGTTTTCAACTGATTGAATAGCAATATATTTTATATTTATTGTAGCTATAGGAGAGTGTGGCTCTTATAAATTATATTTTCCGATTATTTATCATGCTTTTTTATCTTGATAGTATGTTATTTATTTCTTTATGATGAAGAAATTCGAAGTATAAGCCTAATGTAAAAGAAAATACAATTGTCATAATTTGGCAATATATGCGTCTCACCGCCTAAACTATATCATTATTATAATAATTAGTAGCGTAGATAGGAAATTCTTTTTTATTTTATTTATTTATTTTTATTATTGTATTTTTTTTTTTTTTTTTCATTTTAAATAAACATAATACATTTCATTTATACAAGGAAAATTTATACCTCAATGAGCTAAAGCTCGAGAAGAGGAATGAAAAATTTGTTTCATCTGGAAAAACATGATGACAGAAGTATTTCATTTCATAATTAACAATAACAATTTTCAGGATGGGGGAGAGACCATAAAAAATAGTTGGGGTAAAAATAGATCCACTTATGTATTTGCTATTTATTGAGGTACAAACAGTATATTCAGCAAGAAGTGTATATAGGCACATTAGTTACGCGCCGGCCTAGCATGAGGAAGATTGAGGGTTCGAATCCTGGTCTAGGGTGAGTCGATCCATAGGCAATCAATAGCTTCACATAATTTAATTTTTGTTGATTTAAAGGTTGAAATAATTACTCTGCTTTTCAGGGTGAAAACAAAAATAAGAGCCAGTACGTTCAATACGTACCTACGTTAATTTTTATAATTATCACTCATGAAACTTTAATATTAGAGTTGAATCTGTTCATATGTCTATGATATTTAATATAATAATAAGTTTATAAGGAACATTGCTAAACAATGCTTGGTTCAGCTATAAAACGTGACTTCAATATCAAGTTCATGAAATGATTTAATATTCCTTAGCTCTAAGTTTATGGTTGCAAAAAAGTTGCAAGTGAGAGACATTGCGAGAAGCGATCACTCAGTCGGCCAATCAGCTTCTGTCATGCGACAAGTCAGTAAACAGAGGCGGCTGTCTTGCCACAGTAATTTATAGTATGTGCATCTTAAGCCTATATTACACGATACAATTTTTCTAATTATTGTATACAATTTTATCTTGCAATAAAATTTCTTCTCAATACAAACAAATGGAGATTAAATTTTCTTGTAAGGAAAAATCGTATACAATATTCAGAAAAATATTTCTCGTGGAAAGCCGGTTTTATGTACGTAATTAATAAGACTATACACTATAATAAAACATCAAGTGATTCAAGTGATCAAGTGTATGTTAAACAGAGTAATATTATGAAGTAATTTTTGGAATTGACACTAAAAATTAATCAAAATATTTATTTGCATTGCACTCTTGTATCATGAAGTAATTCTAAGTTATACTTACATTTAATTTTCACCCTATATAAACATCTTTTAGAGCGGTAGTATAATTTTCGTAATATTATATTCACATCTTCAGTCTCAGAGTATTTTAATGTAACATTTCTTAATTAATTACATATATATAATTAAAAAAAAAACTTCAACACTATACATTGTATTCTATTACAATAAAAAACCCTTGAATTGTGGTACTTTTTAATGTTTCAATTAAATTGAATTTAATATATAAAACTCTTTATCCTAAAATATATTGTGTTATAACCTTTAATTCACATGTCGATCGTTTTATTATACATGTATCATCATCATTAATAATTTACCAAAGCAATAACAGAATACTTTCTTTTAAATTGTCAAATAAGCTAGCACACTGATAATATATATTTTTATTTCCGAGATCGTTATATAGAGACATTTGAGTCAATATATAGGACTTATTTCTAGATCAGTAAAACTATAGTTCAGTATTATTTCCACCGTTGATGTCTTATGTACACCAACTGTGAAATTTAAATAACATAAAAACGTACTTATCGGTAAAAATATCAAAATAAGATTTTCTAATTTAGAAACTTTCCATACGACAGGAACGTCTCGTATGGCAGGCTCTGGTGACTGCTGATATGATACTTTTGCTACCGCAGAAGGTAGCAAAAGTAATAACTGTCAAGAGTACCATCAGCAGTTGGCTGCTGAGCCACGTGCACGTCGCTTATACGTGTATAATATTACACTACTATATACATGACGAGTGAAGAGAGTAAACTAAGTAGAAGGCAGCATATCAGCATAATATGTAATTAATAACTGTAGGGCCCGGATCTCCAGTTTTTCAAAGTGCACAATTTCCAGCACTGAATTCAGTCGAATTTTTTCTCAAATTCCTCCAAAAAAGTCGAAATCAGTTCACTTTCAGTTTCCAGTGAAATTCAGTTTTCTTAATATTTTACCTCTACCGGTCTCTTAAACATTAAAGATCACAAATATAATTAATATAAAATGCTTCTTCGATAAAAAAAATTCTGGCAAAATATTTTGATAAAGTACCATATTGTGTGCAGTGAAGAAAACCCTGAAATAGCATCAATGTGGTGTCAAGATTGAGGAGGGAAAAATAATAATGCAATTTAATATTAAATTATAAATTTTATCACGAAAAACATGCTTTTGCAAGAAAAAAAACTGCGTTTCCAGTTTCATAAAACTGGAAAAAGTTTAGAAAAACTGGAAAAAAACTTAAAAAATAGAAACAATTCTCATTTTATAAAATCACTTTTTTTCCAGTCCAAACTTTTTTTCATTTTTTTGCTATGAACCTTTATGATTCGTGAATATTTGAAGTCACATTCAATGTAGCTTACATATTTGTAAAACTGGAGATCCAGGCCTTATTGTTAGTAATAAGGGTTTATTATGCAATTCATGCATGTGACCGTATAATATATGCACCTGAATCTGAAAAACTCTAAACCAAAATATTTAACATACAAAATATATTATAATAGATATTAAACTTGTTACAGGTGTATGAACAATGAAACTGAAATATTTAAATATTTACTTAATACTATAATGCTCAAAATTAAAGCGTTGTGAATATTCAGTTATCTAAAATCTGTGTAACATGCATGATTTACATGAAATTTAAATAAATACAAAATAATAAATAATATATAATCATGAATTAATATATTTTGCAATGTCCATTTCTCAGTGAAACTACAAGAAAATTTCATTCTTGATTCTTAATAATTTGACTTTTACGAACAGACCAATTGACTACACACGACTCGTGTGTAGTCAATTGGTCTGTTCGTTTAATGACACGACATTCAATGGTTAACTATTTTTATTAATTTGCAATCATTTGTATTATACTGATCGTGAGACTCTTTGGAGAGCATGAAGTGTTTAGTGGTATTAAAGGTATATATGGCAGTGTTCTTTTCACTCACAATCAGTTGTGTTATTTAATGGACAACATACATGAAATTTTTTTATTGCAGAAATGAATAGTGGGTACCAAATTATGCTACTCTGAATTTTTTTAGATTTTTTTGAGACCCAGAACTATTTTTAAATAATTATTGAAAGTGCGGCCACGCCCCCTGGAGGCGTCAATAGGCATCCAGTCTCTATCCTTTTTATTAAGAATTCAGGGGTGCCAACTGAAATCACAGTACTTTCAAT
Source organism: Siphlonurus alternatus (assembly GCA_949825025.1). Taxonomy (NCBI): domain Eukaryota; kingdom Metazoa; phylum Arthropoda; class Insecta; order Ephemeroptera; family Siphlonuridae; genus Siphlonurus; species Siphlonurus alternatus. Next base: position 21,343,892 of record OX463780.1, read on the forward strand.
AATTATTTAAAAATAGTTCCGGGTCTCAAAAAAATCTGAAAAAATTCAGAGTAGCATAATTTGATATCCTCTATTCATTTCTGCAATAAAAATTTTTCATGTATGTTGTCCATTGCTCTGTTTGACCAAGCATTCAAGGGCAATGTTGCAAAAATTTAAATAACACGTTCTCCCATATCGTCTGCGCATATATACATTTTCTGCAAGCTGAATTAATAAATTTAATTCGGTTAATACTATTTGCTAGTCGTATCCATAAACTATATACATTATATTATATATTACATAGAAATCGTTTATGCTGGAAAGGAAAATACACTTTTTTTACAGTTTGCTGCAGACTCCAGTACTCGGGAAAGGGGAAAGGGAGAGAACAGGGTGCAAAATGAAGAAGTCAAGAACAATGTTTTAATTATGTACGATAAAGTTTTTGTAATGAAAGAAAAGCATACAGTTGTATCGAGTTAAATTTTTGCACACACGTGATAAAAACAGTGATCAAGAATACTTTTGAAGCTGATTTGCTAAGTATTAACTACAGAGATTAATTTTTACAAAACTACATGCAGCAACTCAAGGCAAAAAACGTCTAGTATGGGCGACAGCTCGCGGTGGCTGGCAGTCCGGGGCGGGGGTGCGGTGTCTTCGCCAGGAGCACAGCAGGCGCAATGAGAGGTAGTAGAGCACCTCGACGGCACTAAGCACGCTGAACCCATGGAACAAACCCAGCAGTCCTCCAGTGCTCGCTGAAACAACAATGAAGCTATAAGATATGATGATGTGACAAAATTTAATTGGAACTTACCTAAAAAGTCAACAAAGCCGATCCTCTCCGTCTTCTCATAGCTCACAACTTGCATGTCCATAAAAAAAATGTGCAGAATTATAATGTTGTTTCTGCAACAAAATATGATAATTATATATGTATATTTATGTGTTTTGAGACGATCAACAGCTTCACCATTAAAATAGCAACAAACAACAAAAACACAACAACACAAAAATTAATAATTACAAAAAATTAGTAATAAATCAATGGACTGTATATAGAATAAAATTCCTTTCTTTCAGTTTTTTGCTTTTGATATTTTTAAGTTCCTCTCTCCCTCCCCTCCCACAGATACACGCTGTCAAGCAATTAAGAAAGAAAAAAAAGCTTAATAATCTTCACTTTCATCACTTGAGAAAATTAATTTAGGCGGTGCTCACTTGAAGTAAGTTATGTTCTCAGTGTGTGCGCGGTCGCTGCGAGTCTCGTACTTCACGTTAGCCGGGAATGTGTCGACGAGCGCGGAGCTCGTTTGTTCGGCGCTAAAAGTGACCTCGTTGCAGCCGGGCAGGCAGTGGCAACTGGGCTTGACCCGTTGGTCCGCCCACTTTGCTCCAGCGTTCTCATCGTATAGATGAAGCTCCACGTCAGCTGCAATTAACGTGACACACATCATCATTTAACAAACGATTGTAATAAACGTGCATGTTGGCACCTTTCATCATTCATGAAACCTTTCCTTTTTTGTTTTAATCTATATATGTTCTTCAATAGTATAACTTTATATTTCATCATTTCCCTTTTTTTCTAATCGTGAAGGTGAAGCTCCACGTCAATTGTTATAAATGAGTCACAGATCACTGTAAAACTTGTTGGGAATGGACAACAAACATGAAAAAAATTTACTGCAGAAATGAATAGAGGGCACCAAATTATGCTACTCTGAATTTTTTCAGATTTTTTTGAGACCTGGAACTATTTTTAAATAATTATTGAAAGTCCTGTGATTTCAGTTGGCACCTCTGAATTCTTAATAAAAAGGATAGAGACTGGACGCCTACTGATGCCTCCAGGGGGCGTGGCCACACTTTCAATAATTATTTAAAAATAGTTTTGGGTTTCGAAAAAATCTGAAAAAATTCAGAGTAGCATAATTTGGTACCCTCTATTCATTTCTGCAATAAAAATTTTTCATGTATGTTGTCCATTGGTTCATATTCGGATAGCTTCAATTTATCACAGATTTTGTACAAGATCTCATTAATATTCTAATGTAGTTCTTCAAGCACCAGCAGCTGCTCGAGCGATTGTTATTATATACCCATACCCATGACAGAACTACGCTTGTCATGTGCTGGAAGTGAAACATCAAAGAATGTAATTATAAAATAAAAAATAAAAATGAAATCGTGCTTAGAATTTGTTAAGCACAAACAGATATAAAATAAGAACACATACATTTTATTATACCATTACATATTACATATTATACATAGCTGTGAAGCGAAAACAAAATATGATATGTTTTCAATCACAGTTAAATTATTAAAATTATTGATATGATTAATGTAGTCTGCTTTGTTGTACATTATTTATTAATATTTTATATGCGATTAACTAGTGAGAAATTTGAAGTGTTTTAATTTTACGTGTATAATGCTGATGAATTAAGAACTTGCTAATAAAACAATAAAAGAAATTTCAAATATCGACGTAAAAGCTCACGAAGGACTTACATTGCGAGTCCTCTGCACACTTTTCATCCGCCTTCCCGCAAATTCGAGTGTCTCGGTCCTCTGAAACAGAACGTAAATATTTTAAGCATATTTGAAATGCTATCACTTTGATATCACAATTATAATTATGTGCAATTTTTTTACAATTAGCATCGCAAGAAAAAAAAATATTATTAGGAGCAGACAATAGTAAATTTTACTGTAACTGTTCGCCAATTAAGTAAATTTTTATTGCATGTGTTTGGTGTACATCCAATATTGGTTCACATATTAAAAAGAATTTGTAATTACTCGTAATTACTATTAAATATATCTAAATTTTAATCCATTTTTTTAAGCGATACCAGCTGCTCTGCGATATGGACAAAAATATAATCGAGTGTAAAACTATTTCTAAAATTCCAAGGAGTCTTTCGTTAGTGGGATGACCTTATTAATGAATTTCTATTCTTTTTGACGACAAATGTAAATTGAAACAACTACAAACACCAAAAGCTTTAATTTAAATTCTAATTTCCTACCAGGAAATTATTTGATAACTTCATAATTGGTTTTTGATTACTTTTTAAACTCCTTTGCATAAAAAAATTTAACACTAAAATGTAACTATAAAATATTTGGATTGTAAATGTAAATAGAGAATTCATTTGTGATAAACTATTTTAGTGCTACAAATAATTTCATTATATAGATTTATTAATTTTAATCAATTACTTTTGCATAACTGAGTTTTTTTCCCCATGCATACGTTGGTAATGCAATAATTTATAGTTTGTATGCTTCTTAATTAATAATTAATGCTCTAGAAACTATTGTGACTTATCGATATTTTTGTGCTATTTTAGAGAGTTAAATTAACGATCAAGTTATATAGTCTATTTTGAACAATTTGCAAATATACAAATATAAAAGGTAACATTTAAAAAGTAAGATCAGTAAAAAAGGAGTACGAAATATCTATCATTCATTGCATTATAATAAATGTAGTGTTTTAATTTTCAAGATTGTTCCTCGAACTCGGAATACTCTGAAAATCAAGCATAGAACACAATAATGCCATTACAATAACGATCATCGACTTTTACAAACTTTTTTTTAACAACAAAATATCCATCCATAGTTACGATCGAGCCACATTTATGCGCTTACTGGGCATGAAGTATTGAACGCAACCACATTTGTCGAGCGTGTAGTTGGCCTCGCACTCGAGAGCGCAATTGTGCTTGGAGTAGGTGCGGTAGAAGCGCAGTCGTCTCTCGTGCAGGAAGAAGCAGTGCCGCTTGCTGACCGGCACGTCTGCAATCCTCCGCGAAGAGAGCGTCACTTCTGGCTTTACCACTACAAAGTTCTCCTTGCCCGGGGACACCGCAAAACCGAAGCTTGACATTTTGGGGGTCTCCACAGGGCTGTGCAGCAACATCTGCTGACAACGACGTGACACGTGTCACTTATATAAACATGGCACCTAAAGCTTTTGACGTTTTGGAGCATCCTCTCTCTGCCTCTCTCTTGTAACTTTTAAGCTTAAATTGCTTAAAAACGATGACAAGACTGTATTATGTAGGATGCAGTCTGGATCAAAAGTCATTGCATGACAAAATAAATGTAAACGTAATTAAATAATACCTACAACTTTATATAATAAACGCATTGTGGCACGCACTTTGAGACCAGCAGAAGCGGTGGAAGAGCAGAAGTACTCATGCACCTCAATGTCGAGTACGATGGTCAGCCCCAGATGCTTTCCTGCCCCCTGAGGTCGCCAAGGCAACATCTCAGCAGGTGCATCGTCAGGGTACGATACCTCGGGTGTCCAGTCGAGCGATGGGAACGGAAATGTAATGTTCAGATCCGGCAAGTCCTGCCTGAAACGTCACAAATTATTTAAATAAGGGTATTTAACTATACTTTTGCTGTCTTTGAGCGAGATCGAGTCACGCTTAATATTTTGACTGTCTTAATTATAACATGTAATATGCTAAACATATAAACAGTATATATATATTAGGAACATTGAATAGAATGAAAGTTACTAATTTAAGATAATCATATTAATCATATATTATATATTAATGCAATAATTATAATAATATTATAGTACACAGTTTATTAATTTATTTACACAAAGTCACAAAGTTAGTATAATCAAATCGAAAAAGTAATGCAGATTATTTGAACATGCAACCGCATGTGATATATACAGTTAATTTTATGTAATCAATGGATAGAATACAATTAAAATCGAGAAAATGTTGTCAAACTTTACAATTATAAAAATCGATTATTTTAAGATTTGCTGCAATATCTCACGGGTTCCTGAAAAGTTTGGCACGTGGCACTCGGTTGAAGACGCAGCAAAGTCCCTCGTCAGTCAGAACGGAGTTGAAGAGGTCGCTGCAGGGGCGATCGTCCCCAGCCCAGCGACACGCCAGCAGTAGCTCGTGGCACGGCTCGTTTACCTGTATAATGGATGACGACTTATCATAAACTGCATGGTTATCACTTCGATAGTCTATTAGAATGAATTCATTATTCTAATGAAAAGTGTGATGTTAAGTACGACAGCTAGCCCAGGATACTTCAGTTTTGACCCGGAAAAAATTAGTAAGAAGCTGAAATTTTCAGGATATGTTCTGAATAGTATTACCATTCTCAGAAAAAAAGTTGCTTGAGGTAACCCGTGTGCGTTGGCCGCCATCTTGAAAAACATGGCGGCCAAAAGGTACTTTACTATAACCGCTCCCAAAATTGCTGTAATCAACTTATGTAAATAAAATTGACGTTAAAATGTAGCCAAAGGTTTATTCTATTAGTAATCACAGAAATATAGGTACTTAACTTATTTTAAAACTACGTAAAAAATAATTTACTGAAAAAATTTAATTTTGCTCGGTGGTTTTGTTCAATTTACAGCCAAAGTATTAATGCTAGTGGTAAACAAGTTATTATCAAACATTACAAGCATATCTTTGCCATTAATTTGATGCCTTTTTTGTAAATATTGGGTCACGCCAAGAGAAGATACAATTTTTTTAGTGTCTCGCGAACGTGTAGCAGAGAGCGCGCGCGGGCACTCGTACACATGCAGGCATACAGCACGTGCGCTTTACTTATGGAACGTTGTTAATGCATGCAGTTGAAATTTTATCTCTATCCGAAATGATGTAAGTCTTTGTGTTTTTAAATTACATATTATTGATATTATATATTATACTTTTATTGGACATGCTGGCTTAATTTGTTTAATTATATTGTTTTCATTAATAAACGATGTTATCAATTTTTCAAAGTACATTATATATGAACATATTTTAAAGTTAGAAAATATGTTTTATACACACAATTATTTAATAGATTTTAAATAGTGCATGCAAACTACAACTTTACTATTATAGTGCCATGCACTGTTAAATTAGCCATAATGAACAACTTATATGAAATTTTTTTATTGCAGAAATTCCAAATTATGCTACTTTCAATTTTTCAGATTTTTTTTGTAACCCAGAAATATTTTTTAATACTTATTAATCGTGCAGCCACTCCCCCTGGAGGCGTCAATAGGCATCTCGGTCCTATTCTATGTATTATATAAGGATTCAGGGGTGCCAGCTTAACTTATAGAACTTTCAATAATTATTTAAAAATAGTTCCGAGTCTCAAAAATATCTCTAAAAATTTAGAGTATTAAGCATAATTTGGTGCCCTCTATTCATTTCTGCAATAAAATTTTTTCAGCGCATGTAGGTATATATTGTCCATTCTTCAAAAATATTAATTGTAATTTTATAAAGTTTTCATTACATGCATGATATTATCTCTTTAATTATGATTAGCCAATTTTTCATTTATTACTTTATTTATTGTAATTTGGTTCTCATATATGGTGCAGTACTTCTGTTATAATATTACGTTATTTCTTTCTTGTCGTGTTGTTTTTCTAGCAGAACAATTTACGATAGATCTTATATCATTAAATTTATTTTATTCACTAAATGTTTTTTTAAGCAAAATTTGAGAAATCTGTTTGCATTTGCAGGTTTAATTATTTTACGTGGAATGAATTCCAAATATTGACGAAATAATTTTTTATTACTGATGGATCGTAATTATGCATGCTGGCCATAATTATATATTTGTTATTTCATTACATATTTCTTTGTTACTTGTGTCAGTATTTGTAATTGATGTAATCAATCAATGCATGTTGTCTTGAACGACCAATATAATAATAAAATAAAAAATTATTATTTTTATACAATTAGAGACACATCACTTGAGATCTCAGAAATGGAAGTTAATAATTCAAAAGCAAAAATATGCAAATCAATCAATGGTTTATATGAAAATCTAATAGTTGATCTGTACTTCCTTTATCAGGTTTGTAATAATAAATTATAGCTAGAAGTTTGCCATTATAGGTTCGTTAAGATTTTATCAAATTTCTACCAATTTTTTTATAATTATACTGATCAAAGACAGATCAACTGTATATATTATATTATGCCACCGATTAATTGCAAGGTTAGTCCACTGCAAGGCTTAAAAAATATATATTTACCATTTCCGAAATCTTGAGTCATAATGTAATGCTTATTTAACACTGCTTTCAAATAAGAGAAAACCCACATTAGCATGTATCTGGCATTAAAGTTAATATTAAATAAAATAATTCAGTATCAGAAATATTATAAATATATAGGATCATTTATAACATTATTTATTATAATATATTTATGGTAAGATATATTGTATATTATATAATTTATTTATATATATATATATATATATATATATATATATATATATATAAATATATATACAAGGATACACCCCTATGAGCTTTGAGCTCGAGGCAGGGTAATGGGTAGGGAACAGGGAGGGAAAAAGGATGGTGGTGGCCACATGAAACCTGTTACCTCGATCAGTATTAGCCGACCGTGGAAAACCTCAGTCAGGACGGACACCTCTACTTTTTATAAATGGATCAAAGTTAAATGTCCAAAGACTAAAAAAAAGCACACACAAGTGCATCACTGCACTGGGTGGAAAGCGAGATACATTAATCCCAGGGAGGGAGCAAAGTATTTCTAACCTGAAACGGTCACCCATCCAAGTACTAACCATGCTTGACGCTACTCGACTTTGGTGATCTAATATAACAAGGACCGGTCAATTGCACTGTGCCACGCTCAACTGATATGAGAAACAAGTGCAGCAATAAATAAATTATTTGATAAATGAATCGAAATTACAGAAGTATAATTATGCATGGAGATCATCACTCATGTCAAGCTACGCTGAGAAAGCTTAGCTGTTAGATGGGTGACCATTTTCAACAGAATCCGCATCTCCAAAGCAAATAAGTGTATTAAATGTGGTTCCTCGTGTTTTGGAAGATTCAGGTTAATACAGAACCTGGTGTGTAATTTGAAAGTGTTATTAAAAAAAATATATGTAATATAATACACAGAGATTTGCTTGTAAGTTGTAATGTTTTGATAAATTTTACTAACTTTGAATAATTACGGCTAAATACTATTTAAAAGCTATATGAACCATCAGAATAAATAATTTTGTTCCTACCAAATTTTAATTTTAAATTTGTTGTATTCTTGGTATACTTTGAAAAATTGATAAATATGAAAACATATAATATTAATTAAACAAATTAAGCCAGCATGTCAAATAAAAGTATAATATAATATCAATAAAATGTAATTTAAAAACACAAAGACTTACATCATTTCGGATAGAGATAAAATTTCAACTGCATGCATTAACAACGTTCCATAAGTAAAGCGCACGTGCTGTATGCCTGCATGTGTACGAGTGCCCGCGCGCGCTCTCTGCTACACGTTCGCGAGACACTAAAAAAATTGTATCTTCTCTTGGCGTGACCCAATATTTACAAAAAAGGCATCAAATTAATGGCAAAGATATGCTTGTAATGTTTGATAATAACTTGTTTACCACTAGCATTAATACTTTGGCTGTAAATTGAACAAAACCACCGAGCAAAATTAAATTTTTTCAGTAAATTATTTTTTACGTAGTTTTAAAATAAGTTAAGTACCTATATTTCTGTGATTACTAATAGAATAAACCTTTGGCTACATTTTAACGTCAATTTTATTTAAATAAGTTGATTACAGCAATTTTGGGAGCGGTTATAGTAAAGTACCTTTTGGCCGCCATGTTTTTCAAGATGGCGGCCAACGCACACGGGTTACCTCAAGCAACTTTTTTTCTGAGAATGCTAATACTATTCAGAACATATCCTGAAAATTTCAGCTTCTTACTAATTTTTTCCGGGTCACCATAGTAATTTTAGCTATTTATCCTGGGCTAAGCTAAATTGTCGTAAATTTAATATATATATTACCACCAAAAACCGAATTCGGGCAAATGCCGAAAAAAATGAGCAAAACTAGTTTTGAGCATCAAGTTAAGCTCAAAACCCGAAGTAATCGATTATTTCGGGTTTTGAGCTTAACTTGATGCTCAAAACTTGTTTTGCTCAAGTCGAAATGAGCAAAACCCGATGAAGACTTTTACATCGGCTTTTGTTCATTCCCATTTGAACAAAACTAGTTTTGCGTATCAAGTTATGATCAAAACCCGAAGTAAGATTTTATTTCGGCTTTTGAGCAAAATTTGAGCAAAACTAGGTTTGCTCATTTTTCAAGGACATTTTTTTTTTTTTTTTTTTTTTTTTTTGAATTATAGGATCTGATGAATTTGAGGGTTGGGGAGGGCATCCCCAAGGAACATTATGGCTGTTGTAAAATCTGTAAATTCTGATCAATTGTACCAACTTGCAACTAAAAATGGAATTTTAAGCAAATTATATTGTAGAAATGAATTTCAGGATGCTGAAGAGAAATTTATTGAGTTGAGTGATGTGCCACAAGATAAGGAAATTTCTTTACGTTCTGCAGTAGTATTGGCCTCAAATTCAAAGCAAGGTTTTATATTTTGTAACTGCAGAAAAGGGTGTCAGTCTAGGTCCCGTAGCTATCTAAAGAATAAACTAAAATGTACGCTAATTACAAGTGCCACAACAACAGTGCCTGGCTGCCTGCAGAAACAAGTAACGACGACAGAAGCATTGCAGAATTACTGTAAGCTAGCACACACAGACTATTATCTTACAGATAATTATTTACTTATTGATGAGTTGCATGCTTAATTTGACTGCAATGAAATTTATTTTTATACTGGAATTTAAATTAAAGCTTGATTATGTAGACATTTTTGGTCTGATTAGTATAATTACAATAATAAAGGTGAAACAAATAATAAACAATAATTCTTTTTATGAACACTTTTCGACATTTTATTTATAAATGTTTTATTTTTAAAATGAGCAAAACTAGTTTTGCTCAAATTTTGCTCAAAAGCCGAAATAAAATCTTACTTCGGGTTTTGATCATAACTTGATAGGCAAAACTAGTTTTGTTCAAATGGGAATTAACAAAAGCCGATGTAAAAATCTTCATCGGGTTTTGCTCATTTGAACTTGAGCAAAACTAGTTTTGAGCATCAATTTAAGCTCAAAACCCAAAATAGTCGATTACTTCGGGTTTTGAGCTTAACTTGATGCTCAAAACTAGTTTTTCTCATTTTTTTCGGCTTGTGCCCGAATTCGGTTTTTGGTGGTAACATATATAACTATAAATGAAAACGAAATCCTGAATATCACAATATGTCATACATTTGACTTTGTCACCTTGATCATAAACTCCTTAATGGCCTCCCACTGGGGCGCGGAACTCGGCCTCGGCGTGGATGAGGGTGCAGCAGAGGACGTGCTAGTGATCGTGCTGGACTTGCCGGAGTGTAGCGTCGTGTTGCAAGCGTCGTCCAGTAGCTCTCGCTCGGCCTCCACCCCAGGGTAGGTGGCAGCCCTTTGAATGTGGAATTATTATTGTTATTTTTGTAAGTTTCACATGCATGGAATTTCAAGGAAAGCTCCTTAAAAATATATATGTATATTTTTTTGCGGTGATATTTATTAATAATGATAAACATAATGATTATATTAGCAAAATTGTATTGTGGCTGTAAATTACAGTTACCATACTTTTTTTTTATATAGACACTATATATTATAGTCAGTATCAAATAAAATAATTTCAGTTCAAACGGACTTACGGATCTAAGATGGACTGTGCGACGGAGCGGCGCGCGTTGTTCATGTTACACACGGTGATAGCCGGAAAAGGAATCTCCGTGATGGGCAGCGAGCTCGTGGATATGGATACGATGACCGGATGCTGGGTCCAGCTGACCCACAGATCGTTTATCAGCAACGCCGCCGTCACCATCGCCAGAATGAACGCGCCCATCCAAAACAACCTATTAATTCATCGTATTTTTAGAAAACGTAGAGAATATTACAATAAATTAATTTCAATTATTTTTTCAAACACATTCCTGACATTCCTTTTAAATTTAATTTAATTTTTTTTTTCTTTTAATTTAAATTTATATAAACTGTACCTCTCGAGGAAATTAGTGCCCGTTTCGCCGACGTACTGCAGTCCATGTAGTGACGTGTTTTGACAAAACTCACGGACGTGTTTCACGGGTCCCCAGCTTGTCTCTGCTTTACTACCACGTGGAGACACTGGCTTCTTGGCGGCGGCCTGTACGTGCTGAGCCCAGGCCCGTGCGAACTCCAGGTCTCGCAGCCCCAGCTTGTGGCTCACACCCACTGCACATGCATGGAGGCATATAATTGTAATAACATTCCCCTCACTTTCAACATTGCTCTTCCCTTTCTTTATCGTCAATTTTTGCACCTTGATCAATATTTTACAATTTAAAAATGGTGTTCGTTTACTGGTTATACTCGTATCATCTCGCACCGTTTTAGATCATTATTTATCAGACGTTTAATTATATACTATAAGCATAAAATAAATGGAAAAAAACAACAAAACAGATTACCTCTATAATGCCATCAATGTGGAACATAATTGTATTATCCGCAGTTATAGGTCAATATATACAATGGTTTAATTCAACTTTTAAACGCAATTTTGCCCCTTTTACTTATGTAACAAGCTCATATTTCATGCTGAACAAGTTGCCTAACCTCATGCAAGGCAAGATTATCTGCGGATAATTTTTAAAGTTTTTATCGCTTGATATATATATATGAATTTCTTGAGTAAAATGTCATATTGGCTCATATTTAAAGCCTTGAAATAAAAGTATTATATTTTCTTAATGTTTCTATAATTTAATTAATTTATAATCATCGTAATTAATAATTATTAATAAAAAAAATGTTACAGTTTCAATTCTTTTATAAAAAATTATAAATTTTTTAGCATAAATTTATTTTAAAAGTGAAATAATACTTGCATTTTGGGCCTATGGTATTTTTGCGACCTGCAGGGATATGCCACATCGTGTCTCGCGCGGCAGACGTTCCGTTGTGTTGCGGCATCTCCTATACATGCATATTATATGCAGTACTCCGACCGCAGATATTATCGCCGAGAATCGTGTGCATTATGAATAAGGCACTAATGCACGAGTTTGCACCTGGCAGCTTAGATCGCTATCAATAGTATGGTAAAATAGATTTATTCTCAGTAGTATCAGATAATATTATCTGCGCAGTCTTAATTATTTATAAAAATGTATAACATACGAAGAAAACATTAATATTTATAATTATATATATATATATATATATATATATATATAATTATATATATATTACATATATACCGGCCCACGCAGCACACAAATCTTAATATCTAGATATTTTGTGGATTATATCTTTTGTCTTTACTTATTTTGAAAGAGATATTATTTAGATAAAGTTATCAACTTTTTTTATAACATGCACTTATAAAATGATTAATAATATATATTTATTATATATATATATATATATATATATATTAAAAAATAAACAAAAAATAATATGTATTTAATTATAATATATATATTGTTCATATGAATCATATGTAATATAATATATACATATTAATGGGGTACTGACCAAAAAATTTTTTTAAGTCTTTGTCAATATTTCAAAAGACACGAGAATTTCATGAAGAACAAGCTCTATTGCAGCATTCTACGACAATTTCCTGATTTTATATGAATTTTTAAAACCTCTCAAAAATGACATCATAGCATTGAATCTTAAATGGAAAAATAGATCAGTTTATAACATTGCCAAATCCCATACTTAATATTGAAATGTAACCGAAACTTCATTTGCAAGGTTTTCAGGTGATAGAATCACGATAATTAATGAAGGTTTGAAATTCCTACCTCAATAACTTTTCATTTTACCAATGTTAACTGATGCATTTTCCCATTTAAGATACAATGCTATGACGACGTCATCAAAAAAAGTTTTAAAAATTCATATAAAATCAGCAAATTGTCGTAGAATCGTAGAATGCTCTAATAGGGCTCGTTCTTCATAGAATTCACAGTACTTTTTACTATAAGTATTGCTAACTCAAATACCGGTCAGTACCCCATTCAAAATATAAAGGCCGGCAGTCAACAAGAAAAATATTAAACGAGGTGTGATTCACACAGTCAGGGCCGTCGCTAGGTATTGGGGGGCCCTGTGCAAGATAGAAAGAAAACAAAAGGAGGCCCCCACACCACAGGGGGGTCTAGGGGCGGAGCCCCCCAGAATGGCCCGCCGCAGGCGCGATTTTTTTTGGTCACGCCCCCTTTTTAAACAGTTTTTTCACCAAAACATTTCATGTCTGAAAAATCCGGAAAACCCCGATGAAAGTGCACGACAAGTTGCCTACATGCAAGGGGTTTTGGACCGTCCATTATTTTTTTTTCTTTTTTTCAAAATTTTCGAGATATTCAGGATTTGTTTTAAAGTAGAGTGAGAGCAATCAATTGCATTTTTTTTTTTTAGATTTTATTTTCAAAAAATAGTTTAACCTGTCTTCTATTGAAAAATGAAAACCAAAAAATTCCATCTCAAATAGCGTCGCCACAAAAAATTCCTAAAATTATTTTTTTCTGATTATACTATATATATACAGTACATGATGTATCCTAGCTTATGGTACACAAAATAGCTTTTTACTCAAACTTCGTCAGATCTATGGTACCAATTAAAAAGTACCTGCTTTAAATAATTGATGAATTCTTTATGGATTTTTCAAGTAAAATAAATTTTTACGGAGCCGTTTTCCCGGAAAATAAATATTTTATTTGAAAATCCATTAAAGAATTCACCATAGATTACATAGGTATTTTTTAATTGGTACCACACAGTTCATACGAAGTTTGAGTAAAAAGCTGTTTCTGTGCCATTAAAGATATGTGGAGACTTCTCTTTCTCTCCAAATGTTTGTACTTAATTATTATTGTATACATTCATACGGTGCAATAATTTGATGGCGAAAAAGCACTAAAATGAATTGCAAATAATTTGATTTCACGCCATCGTGTAATCGGTCAGAAGTAAGAAATACAACAGAAATCTTAATTTGAATAAGGATGATATATGCATGCTAGAGGCCTCAGAAAAATCAACTTTGGGAATTTTTTTGTAGTGAGAAGCTATTTGAGATGGAATTTTTTAGTTTTCATTTCTCAATAGAAGACAAGTTATTTTTTTTATTTATTTATTTTTTTTCTTAAAAAATAAAATATTCAAATAAAATGCAATTGCTCACTCATCTACTTTAAATGGTCGACTTAAATTCTGTGGCTTCCTTCTAGTTAAAACCGCGCGTATTTAATGAATATTTATTTATTACATGAAAAGAATAATTAATCAAAATCAACACTGATTTTTTTTTTTTTTATATTATATAGCGAATTATTAATTTTTTTGTCCTTTATTTTATTGACTCAAAATATTTTCAGTCAATATAATTATAGCTTCGGAAAATATTGAGCAATGGCCGTGACACTACATTAATCCTCAATAGATATATTATATATTTTTTACTTTCTGTTTCTATTTTTTTTTTTTTTTACATGATTTTTGTCTTTTTAACGCCCAATTAATTGCGGCAATCGCGCTTCGCGCGGTGGGGGCCCCCCAGGACCGGGGGGCCCTGTTCATAAATATTACATAAAATTGATATATGCATACTATGTATATTATTATTAGGAATGCAATGGACAATTTGCATCAATTCTTTTTACTAGCTCAATCCAAAGGGGAGGTTGAAAAATATTACACACCTGTGAATTTTATGAGATTTTAATTCGTACTGCATCATGGCTAAAAGAGAGGTCACGTGACCTGGAGGCGTCGTCCGCGTCGCCTATAACGTCATTGAACTGTTCGGTCAAACCAGCGCCTGCGTCGATCTCTTCAGCGCCTGCGTCGATCTCTTCCGATAAAATACAATTTAAACAATATTAAAAAATATTTTAGTTCTCATTTTAATGTTGGCACCAACGTTAATTTCAAAATTCGCCGCGCAAAATTGTAAAAAGACGATCGCAACTGTTAGTACGGTGGCGCTCTGAGAGCATTTGCGTCAATAATTGGAACTACGCTGCAAGATATCCCACCAAATCGCTTTTAGTGCAAGGCAAGAATCTATCGACGCAGGCGCTGGGTCAAACAAACGATCGACTTTATTACGCTTGTAAATAACCACGTTGCTATGGAAACAAGCAACAATTAATTTATTGTTTACAAGCGTTATATAGACGATTGTTTGCTTGACCAGACAGTTCAATGACGTCATCAACGTTCCTTTATACAGGTTAAGCCACCAATTGGAACAATGTTAAAGGTCTTAGCCAATCACGTTCAAGTATTTTTGGCCACATCGTGCCGCGAAACTTTGAATGCGCCCATCATGCAATGCTATTTTTGAAATTTCGCGGTACAATGGGGCCTGAGAATTTAACAAAATTGACGCACGAAATGCGTGCGTGTCTTAACCTGTATAAAGAAACGTTGGACGTCATTGGCGACACGGGCGCCGCCTCCAGGTCACGTGACCTCTTTACATCCCTATTTTAGCCATGATGCAGTAAGATTAATTAAAAATCTCATAAAATTCATAGGTGTATTTTTCGACTTCCTCTTTCGATTGAGCTACTAAAAAAAATTGATGCAAATGGACAACATACATGAAATTTTTTTATTGCAGAAATGAATAGAGGGTACCAAATTATGCTACTCTGAATTTTTTCAGATTTTTTTGAGACCCGGAACTATTTTTAAATAATTATTGAAAGTCCTGTGAATTCAGTTGGCACCCCTGCAGCCTTAATAAAAAGGATGGAGACTGGACGCCTATTGACGCCTCCAGGGGGCGTGGCCGCACTTTCAATATTTATTTAAAAATAGTTCTGGGTCTCAAAAAAATCTGAAAAAATTCAGAGTAGCATAATTTGGTACCTTCTATTCATTTCTGCAATAAAAAATTTTCATGTATGTTGTCCATTGTCCAATATATTTTTGCATTCCATTAAAATTTTGGCTTATTGAAATTTTGAATTGTAGTAACTTAATTTAATTATTGAAATTTAATGTTTATTCCCCACAAACAATAATTAAATCATATATATATTATTTATAATATAACATTAATTAAACGGCATGCGCGGCGCGCGTTCGAATTATCCCCGAACTTTTAATAATGGGGAGTATACCGACCTCAAATTTTTTTGTTACAGAAATCGATAGAGGGTGCAAAAATATGCTACCCTGAATTTTTTCAGATTTTTCTGAGACCCGCGGCAAGTATTTTTAAAAAATTATTGAAAGTCAGTTTTATGAGACGTACACGTGTACCATGCACGGATGTTATAATATATGTCCTAACCTTTTTACTTAAGGAGAGGCGCCTCGTGAGGTCTCAGAAAAATCTGAAAAAATTCAGAGTAGCATATTTTTGCACCCTCTATCCATTTCTGCAATAAAAAATTTTGAGGTCGGTACTAGCTCCATCATAAATTATGAAAAAAATGTATATTATAGTTTTTACTGTATTTTAAAAAATTGTAGCTAGTATTTAAAGTAGAACAAGCGATTACACTTTTTAAAATATTTTATTTTCTAAAAATAGTTTAACCTGCCCTCTATTAAGAAATAAAAACCAAGAAACTCCATCTCTCAAGTAGCTTCACCACAAAAAATTAACATGCAGCCTTAATTATGGAACAGAAAACAGCGTTTTACTCAAACTTGGTCCGCACTATGGTCGCGTACCATTTAAAAAATACCTACATAATCCATGAACAATTATATATTTATAATGAATTTTCAAATATTTTTATTATTATTATTTTTTTTTTTTACTAAGCCATTTTTCACGAAAAAAAATATTGAAATTTTTGTGGGTTTTAATTGATTCCCAATAAGAATTTTCAAGATTTTTATGGATGCTGTATTTTTACTATAATATTTACTACATATTTGATATTTGCATATAATACTGCATGCACACAATATTATATATTCTATAGCAATTAATGTCACAATTAACCAGCATGTTTATCTTCTAAATTTTTTTATGATTTGAATGTAATACAAAATAGAAATATACTCATGATGTAATCTTATTTACACTTCTTATTAGCAAAAGCCATGGATAAATTGTAGTGGATTTTTTCTCCATGGCGAAAGCTATCAATAAAGTTTTATTTCACTTCCTGGCCTCTACAAAATTTGAAAAAAGCAGTCACATAACTTTGCACCCGCTTTTTATTTCTGCAAGAATAAATTTTGAGGTTGCATATGATACTCTATTAATAAAATAAAAATGTTTCTGTCATGTACGTATCATATACATATTGTAATTTTTGTTGCCGAACAAGTTAGTTGCCAAACCTGTGTCCAATGAAATGTGTTACATAGCAACGCAGATCATAATAAATAATTTTTTAATTTGCAGACATTAATTTGTACTGAATATTTAATTAGCAGTAATAACCACAGTATATATAGGCTGTATAGTCAGTCAATCTTATATTTTCAGTATGTAAAAATAATAAAAGTATACTATATAACTATACCATTCCAAATAAAAAAAAAAAAAAAAAAATGTTATAATATATATATATATATATTATATGTACCAACAATATATGATATACAAAAGTATATAAACAATTTAGCATTAATTATTATCTTATATAGCCACAAAATGTACAGTGTACAAAACCAACTGTAATTTTTATGAATAAAAAGAAATAAGGAAAACAATAAAGAGAATGTATTTAAGGGTAAGGTAACGCCACCAATGTTAAAAAAAATCCCTCACACAAAAATTCTGAAAAAAATTTAAAATGTTCTCCTCTACACCCCCTATCAGTAGGTAAAATATCAGGTATACAAATACGATCTAGTTTTTGAGTTATGAATTTTTAAAGTTGGCTAATTTAACATGGAGAAATGGAATTCCCATGTTAAATTAGTCAACTTTAAAAATTCATAACTCAAAAACTAGATCGTATTTGTATACCTGATATTATAACTACTGATAGGGGATGTAGAGGAGAACATTTTAAATTTTTTTCAGAATTTTTGTGTGAGGGACTTTTTTTAACATTGGTGGCGTTACCTTACCCTTAAACTATTTAAATATTAAAAGCTATTACAATTACCTATTTAATAATTTGTGTGATGAACAATGCTGGATATTTTTCTACACAATAATTCATTTAGCTGAATCAAGTTCATTTTAATTTGTTTTCTAATACAAGAGGTAGGGTTCAAATTAACAAAGAAAATAATATCAATATTATTTAAATTAATTTAATGACATTTTATAGAAACATTTACAAACTATGGAATTATGTGCTTCAGTTATCGGTAATGATGAGTTCGTCGATGGCCCAGTCCTCGAAGCTTTGGTCTGGCAGGAAGCGGCGGATAATGATTGGGATCTTGCGCTGCTTCAGCTCCTTCATGGCAATCTGCAGAGGATCCGTCTCTCCTTCCAGTTCTACCATCACTGGCGCGCACATCGCAATCTGCAGTGCTCGTGTGCCCAGCACCCGTGCTCGCTCATACCTGTACAAAGCTTGACGTCACTACTAGTTTTCATTTTCTCCAGTCCTCCCCTCTTCATTAAATACAAACGCAAAAACAAACTCAAAGCTTTTGACAATTTTAAAATTTTAACTTAACTGTAAGAACTGTGTTATTTTAGTGTATGAAATATTATGTTCCACTGACAGAGAGAGAGAGAGAGAGAGAGAGAGAGAGAGAGAGAGAGAGAGAGAGAGAGAGAGAGAGAGAACGCATTTATGTACACTTTCACGTTAAGAGCATAGGCCATGACGAAACGTTCCTGTCAGATGCAAAGACGCATGGCTGGTCACGTACTTAATAAGAGTGGGGTGGGGACTATTCCAATTAATGTTCCTCATATTTTTAATTCAATAATGTTTATTTCAATTATTTCCTCAAAACTCAAATTACTGTCTCACGGCTTGGGCTCATTAAGTTCAATTGAATTTCATTTAATTTAATGACATGATCTGGCAGGAACCTGATAGTACACCAAAGTACTAAAAAGGCTGAATTTTTATCAATGTTCAAAGTGTTAACAGTATATAAAAACAACTTTTTGTGTTACTACTTTTAATTCTCCAGTGCTTTATCTTTTGGCAATTTGTTTTTTTTTTTTTTTTTTTGCACCCCTTTAACAAAAAGCAGTCAAATCAATGAAACGGAAAGACCAATTTAGATTATATGTACACATGTACATTCATATTACATAATAATACATAACATGACGTCAAATCCCTTACGGGGTAAGCCAGATTAATTTTGAAAAATCAGTTGATAACATTCTTCCAAGTGACGATTCAACCATTTGTCTGCCACCTCACTATAACTTGGCAGATAGCAGCATGCAAGTACCATCAGCAGGAGTTTTGATGTTTCAGCTTGCTAGGTACTTTGTCCCACTGATAATCACGGTACAGTATGTAACTATGTACTGTATGAGATGCATGGTATTGGTCAGCGTCCGAGCAGTCTGACTTGAAACATCCTTACTTTCGTGGATGGAACTTGAAATTTGCTCGCCTTTATATGCCAAGCTAATGCGAGTTTTGGAGGAAACGGTTTTCCGTGCATTTTGTCTAAAAGGGACCAAAATGACACCGGGCACTTGACGCAGTGGTAAACGCCTCTGATTCGTAATCGGGTGGTCGTGAGTTCGATCCCAGCCATGCACCTCCAAACTTTTCACAAGTGGCGGTTGCTAAAGAACACCCACTCGTGCATCCTGGAGGTGATTGATGACATCCTCCATCAATTGCCGACCATCCTGACTGAGGTTTCCATGGTTTCCTCAGTTACAACCAGGCAAATGCTGGGATGGATTGCTTAGGCCATGGCCGCCCCGGTATGGAAGGGACCCACAAAAGTAGGGTCTACGAAGAGCCGGGAAGTTAAATTCAGTCACTTAATTGTGGCCAGTACCACAGAGCTTAAATCCTAGTTGAGCTGCACAAACGCTAGGTGACCGGTCTGCGCACAGTCAACAGCAGATTTGTTTGCTTTATGAACCAACCCCTTTTTACCCCAGATGGCTTGAGAAGTACAATATGTTTAAGAATTCTTTGAATGCCATTATTGCAATTGGTTTGACAACTGAAGTACTATATATATGCATATTGCAAATAAATATAAATTTTGAAAAGTTAAAAAGCAATGTTCTCACCAAAGTCTTCTGCTCGTTGTTAGTAAACAAAGTATTGTTGTGTAATGTCTGTCGCGTGAAAGAAAAAACATGGGACGGTTGTTGATTTACATGTTAACTTATGGAAAATGACCGTTAATTATGAAGTTGACACCGTTGCCTAGCGCCAACAATGCCATTACGTTTTCTGCTCTGGTGACAAAATTAGGCACTACGTCGTCCCATGTTTAACAATGAAAAAGGCTTCATGCGACAGACATTATAAACAATGGTTTGTTACAACCATTGTGCGAGTAGAAGACTTTGGTTCTCACTAATGTTAAATCAAAATTATGCTCCAGTAGCACCCCCTTGTAGTAGAGCAGGAGCAGCTGTTTAGAAGTCACTACATGATGTCATTTTTTTTTTTTTTTTTTTTTTTTGCTCTGTCATCAAACACACTTGCAGAGACATGCACAATAGTGTACTAAAATTTAAAACTCGTTTCTGCGCAGCTTTTTTAAGCTTTGGCTATTAATTTTTGGAAAACTTCCTTTCCTTTTCCTTTGTTAAATAAGTGGAATTCTTTGAGTGCTGGGGTTGTTAAGGCGGAGAGTTATGTTTTGTTTATGAGAGAATTTTTGAGGATGAATGATCCTTTGCGAGCCACGGTGGCTTCATTGTCACATTTGTTGTGTTAATATATATATTATTATTAATAACTTTGGAAATAGAGCCCAAAAAAAAAAAAAAAAACAGATATGCACTGTTCACATGGTAGGTTCCTGAATCTGGCCAATAACTCTTAATCAGGGAGTCAAACCGCAAGTGTAATGGTTCCGGTTCTTGCGGAACCGGTTTGCGTCGTTGGGGTTCGCGATGTGTTCCGGTTTTGAGAGTGAATGGCCAAGGGATTCGGGAGGCGATTCGGTTTTGAGAATTCATTGCTAAGGGGTTCAAAGGAGCCGTTCGAACTAGTTCCGGAAAATTTTGCGGCTTTTAAGGGTTTTTGTTGTTGTGTTCCGTTCCGGTTTTCGTAAAATAATATAACATATACTACGTGGAGTACGAGGTATACGTGATCATTATAAATATATAATATCACTGGAAAAAAAAAAATGTGATTTTTCAAATAATCAAAACTCGTTCAAAATAATCAATTAAAATTAATTAATAAAGTGCAAAACTTGAGAAAAGTATTAGGTGCACATGAGTTTCCAGCAACAGGTCTTTAGAGTAAACTCTCTCGTATGCTTAGACTGCATGAAGAAAGCCGATACAAAAAAAGTTGTAAAATTCAGCTAAGGAGCGCATCCCCAAGCTGACCGAACCGCATGGAGCTGATCGTGAACCGATAGCTATAGGAGCAGAAGGAGCGCAAGCTTGGCTCACGTGCTGGTTCAATCAACTCCACTGCAGGCTTTCGTTTTGCGGGAACTGTCACATCAGCTCCAAATGCTCCAAGTCTTTCGGTTCGGTTTGAAGAACGTTTGAACCGAACCAACTCACGAGCTTGCACTCCAAGCTATTGGTTCGGCTTCCAGATTTGCGTTCGTTCCGCTCTCGGCTGATCCGCTCCGTCTTGAGGTTCGCCATCAGCTCCGGCTTGAGGTTCACGATCAGCTCCTTACCCCTATGGCTCCGCCCGCTCCCTTAGTGCGTTATGTGCGCCTGATACTTTACCATTATATTGCAGCTTATTTGAGTGGCTATAGTGATGTTATAGTTAATTTCAAAACAATTTTTTATTATTGATGTTCATTACATATTTTAAAGCAGTTATTTTTATTTACAAAAAAAAAAAAAAAAAAAAAAAATATGTACTCAAGAAAATCTAAAATGAAAAACTCCAAACCGCTTCCGATTGATCTTGAGAATATTTTGTTTGACACGGATTGAACCGCTTCCAAGCTCTCCCAACTTATGCATTCCTCTGAACCCGCTCCGAACCGGTTCTACAGTACATGCGCTCCTCAGAACCTGTTCCGAACCGGTTCTGGAGTTCTTTCGTTCCTTTAAACCCGTTCCGAACCGGTTCGGAGTTTTATGTGGTTTTAAGCGGTTTCAATCGTTCCGTTCCGGTTCGATTCCCTGCTCTTAATAGACAACTAATTACATGCAGTATGTAGTATTTTCATACTAATAAATATCATCTCCTACTTTACAGTAAACTTTGTTTCCTTTGCTTGCAATATGCATAAATATATATTGCTGTTATTGTTAAGCATAAATGGGGGAAAAATATATAATAATGGAACCTTCTAGAACACTGGTTTATAAGTTGGAACATATGCATACTTAGTCATGTATGGAGTTGTGATCCTCTTCGATTTCTGCACTCCCCCGGGAACGTCACTGGCCCCAACGATTTCAATGTTTTCCCCATCCTCCTGCAAGTAAAACAGAAACACATAATATATCATATTTGGTGAATTGTGTGCATGCATGGTTATGTTATTATGTATGTATGCATAGTATGTAGTATATGCATACTGACTGGTTGAGGAGTTGCGCAATATCTGCAATATTACCTCTTGTTGGTCTAATTCATCGATATTTTCATCGTCGTCAACTTCGTCAAAGTCATCTCCAGGCCTGAAAGTAATTAATATGTGAATTAATATGAAGAAAACATAGTAATTTTCCTTCAAATCTGTCACTTACTCATCATGGTCAAACTCGTCGTCCGCCATATTTGTTGTTAAAAATTTTTCGAATCGCAACAAGGGGTAGTCTGACTGCTAGCAGACATTTGTGACAAATTTTGCCCAATCAAAAGCGAGGGAGGAGCTACGTTTGTGGAACAGCTTATTCCCCTGTTCTCAAACTTCCCGCAGCACAGACCGCCTGGCACGAGTGAAATAATATAGCATAATATACTGCTGAAATATATTTATTTTATGTTTTAATAGTGTAAATAATTATGTTATAATTAAAATTAAAATATTGTACAATATCTAGTATTTCATTATTTATATATCATTAATAAATTTATATATAAATAATATATAAATCATTAAAATCATAAATAATTAAATAATTAAATATATATATATATATATATATATATATATATATATATATATATAATATATATATATATAATATAATATATACATATATATAATGCATAATATAAATAGTAGCTTATTTATAATATATACTTAAATATATTACAATGTATTCTACAAATATATATATATGTTAATTACTATACCAAAAGCCAAATTGAGGCAGAGAAGCCGAAAAAAATGACCAAAACAAGTTTTGAGCATCTAACGACTGGTATATAAATATAATATGCTAGTAAAAATTAAGTTCTTGTTTATCGAGCATCGGGTACGTATCATGAGCAAAATAAAAATCGAAATAATATAATATTTCGGGTTTTGCTCAATACTATTATAGTTTTGCGCTCAAGTAGAAATGAGCAAAACCCAATGAAGACTTTCATTTCGGCTTTTGCTCATTTCCATCTGAACATAATTATTATTAAACTCTATTTCCGCGCATCGCGGTATTTCAAAAAATTATTAATTTGAGGTACATCGTGCCACAGACTTAATAATGTATATATATTTATATCGATAGTATACTTGGGGTGTACGTTAATTGTTTATTTATATAATAAATATGTTACATATATACCATAATTTTTTTACTTTATTACTTAAAGTAGAGTGAGCGAGTTCATTTTTTTTTATTATTTTATTTTTTAAAAATAGTTTAGGCTGCCCTCTATAATATTGAGAAATGAAAACCAAAAAATTATTCCATCTCAAATAGTTTCACCACAAAAAATTCCCAAAGTTGGTGTTTCGGAGGCCTTTAACGTGCAGCCTTATGGAACATAAAACCGCGTTTTACTCCAACATTTTCTGAACTATGGTACCTTAAAAAATACTTACGTAATCTATGATGAATTTTTTAATGAATTTTCAAATAAAAAAAAAAATTACGGGGTCATTTTCTTGGATAAAAATCATGAAAATCCTTAATTATGGGAATTAACCCGCAAAAACTTAAAGATTTTTTCCTGAAAAAATGGCTCCGTAAATTGTTTTTTTTATTTAAAAATCCATTTAAAGAATTCATCATAGATTACGTAAGTATTTTTTAAATGGTACCATAGTTCAGAAAATGTTGGAGTAGAACGCGGTTTTATGTTCCATAAGGCTGCACGTTAAAGGCCTCCGAAACACCAATTTTGGGAATATTTGTGGTGAAACTATTTGAGATGGAATTTTTTGGTTTTCATTTCTCAATAGAGGGCAGCTTAAACTATTTTTAGAAAATAAAATATTAAAAAAAAATGCAATCGCTCACTCTACTTTAAATTCTCATTATTTTTGAGCAAAGATACCCTGAAATTATATAACTTATTGTGAATACATATATAATAATTTATGTTAACCTGCAGCAAAATTGATGACTGCAACAATTTAACGTATTTTTTTCAACTACATTATTTTATTTAAAAGATATGAAATAATTATAATTGCAAAAATCCAGCATTCAGATGCAAATCAACGAACATATTATCACCATACATGTATATGTATTAATTATATTCAGTACACATATTAAATATTTGATGAGTTCCATGCATGCCGATGGCAATTAAACTTCAACTGATGCTGGGGAGGCATTGCTGTCAGAACGGGGGCGGCCACGGCCTTGCAATCCATCCCGACATTTGCCTGCGACTGAAGGAAACGTGGAAACCTCAGTCAGGATGGACGCTACAGCTTTTGTCAGTGAGCCTGATTGAAGTGCAATGGTCCAAAGCCAGGGGAATCACATTGTGGAAAAGCGCAACGATTTACCCCTGGGTGGACAACGTGTTTTTTGTTGAAAATGGTCACCCATCCAACTATAACCATACCACGCTCGGCGTTGCTGACTTCGGTGATCTGACAAGACCCGGTCAAGCGCACTGCGGCACACATCCACTATTATATAATTATATATCAATATAAACATAAATATATAATGTTATTTTTTATATCTCGATTAACAATTAACAAAAGTGACATCTCTGATGCATGACTTTATTGACTCGCAATTATTTTACTGTAAATAAAATTATATTATTTTGCGCACTGCATGGTTTTGATACTATATATATATATATAAAACAGTTTATACTATATATAATAGGTTAATTACACAAAAAAAAAATAATAACGATCACCTTTTTATGCACATTTGAATACTGTATTTTGTTATGTTCCTTTAACCTAAACCTCAATCTTTAGAGATATGTATAGTATAGCTTAATTAGCTATAAAAAGAAAAATTAAAATAAAGAAAATAAACTTCTTTCGATAATTCAAGAATAATCGAGTATACATGAGTAATATATTCTGATTTATATAATGTATCATGATCACAGATTGTAATTTCAGGACATCTTTACTAAATAAATGATGAGAAATATTATTTAATATGATATACGTTACTTTAAAAAAAGTAGAAACCGTAAAGAATATAATAAATTAAATAAATAATAAACCATATGAAAATTATGGTAAAAAAAAAACACAATATATATATATACAATGTCATTATACTATTTCAAGGATTATGTACAGTCCTTGATACTAGTTAGAATGAAGCATGTGTTGTACCACATGAAATTAACATGTATCAATATTATAAATAAATTTAGCTGTGGGAAATGCGCAGAACAATTTTTGTTTAAATTTTGCTCAAAAGCCGAAATAAAATCTCATTTCGGGTTCTTTAGTCAAACCGCAATTCGCAGAACTATAGTTTTGTTCAGATGGAAATGAGCAAAAGCCGAAATTAAAGTCCTCATCGGCAGTTTGCTCATTTCGACTTAAGGCATTTAAAATAGTTTTGAGCATCGAGCTTTAATTGAGCAAATCCCCGAAATATTACATTATTTCAGGTTTTGCTTATAACCCGATGCCATGCTTATAAAACTAGTTTTTCTTATTATTTTCTACTTTTGCCCGAATTTGGCTTTTATTGGTAACTGCATTAATTATTATTATAAAATTCACGTTATTTATTTTTTCTCAAATCAATAAATTAAAGGAAATAATAATTGATCAAATTTTCAGTATCTACGTATTTTAATTAATGTTTAATATAATATTACTATAATAATAATGTCAAGTTTGGGAATCTACCAGACTACCAGAAAAAAATCATTCTTACGTCCATGGCATGGAATATATATATAGCAGTATTGAACGTTGGATTTATAATCTGTTACTGAGAACGGCTCGCAAACAGATTCTGTTAAAGTAAACATTTTTTTCCCCCGCTTCATAAATATATAATATATTATAGTCAATCGGTCTAACACACACCGAACTATAATTAATTTTAATTAAAAGTATATTTAGAGTTTTAGAGCCATAACCTAGCAGCAGTTTTGATTAATTCACTTGGAGAGGCAACATAGAATTTGTATAAGGACGACTTTTTTTTTCCGACAAAACACTGTACGCGCGTTATAATTATCAAATTAAAAACGTATTTCATAAAACGAAAAACAAAAATGTCTGTTTTCTAAATAAAAATACCTTAAAATGAGAAGAGTAGATGAACCGGCCTATTGTATTATTGTAAATAAGATTAATATTTTTGCACTCTAAAACTTATATCGACTCGCGGACCAATTACTTTTTGTGTTTTTCTGCAAGCTGCAGTGATAATCATTGCATTTTGCTTACAGAAAATTATACATAAAACGCGATAAAATTAAGTCACTAATCAAAATATATATATTAGATATAAAATATCTAGATATATATTATAGATATAAATAAATATAGATATAATACTTAATTATTGATTTAAAGAATTCGAGCACTAAAATTGGCATCTTTATAGGTCTTATATGCTTTTTACTTTTTTTAAAGTAACATTATATTCATGTACAATAATTTTACATTTTCTTATGAATTCTTTGAAAACATTTCCCGATGGAAAAATTTTAAATTAAATTTTTGTACAAAAAATATATAACATTTTGTATAAGTGGATTATTTTAACCTTTTGCTCAATGATTTTACAAATTGATTAACAAATTTGCAATTTTTAATGAAAAAATGACGAAAACGTTAAAAAAGGTATAAAGTTACATTATACGCTAAATTTTACAAAAACTTACAAATATTTCTTACAGTGTATGATATGAGATATCACTGATATCTCGGGGATATCACAGATATGATGAGACCGTTGTAAAAGCGCGCGTGGATATACTATGACACGCTTAATTACTTCTACAACTTCTTAGTAATTAATTTAAAGAGAATTTGTGGTTATATAATGAGCTTATTATATTATAGATGCAATTAAACTGTAATGCTTGAATTCTCCGGTATAGGTGGTTAGGCTGCTCGCAGACAGCATCGCGTATGATTTCGTATTGTGTATGACTTCGTATGATAAAAATTTAGAACCGGTTCTAAATGAGAAACTTTTACGATGTCATATACCATACGCTACCATGCGAAGCTGTGTGCGCGCACGTATCTGATCGCACAGTTTCTTAATTTTTTTATCATACGCTGCGAAATCATGCGATTCTGTCTGTGACTAGCCTTAATCTATATTTTTATAGGTAGCGATCGATTTGTATCATATTTTATGCACGTTTTGGTGTCTGCATAGCAATGACGAAAGCATAATCAGTATCATCACTGCAGCTAGCTTACAGAAACGTACATTGTTGGTCCACACGTATCGATAATTTTTTATTTCTTAATTAGCACAATTAATTTTTAACTTTTATTTACAATAACACAAATAAGCCCATGCATTGTTTTATGCCTATCATAAGGTATTTAAATTTAGAAAACAGACTTTTATGTTAAAAAGAAATCGGTATTTGATTTGATAATAACCTAATATAGCATGATATATATGCTGGAAAAATATCAGTACATGCAATTTCATATATATTATGTTGCCTCTCCGGGAGAATAGAATATTTTATTGATTCTTTTGAATCAAAACTTCTGCTTGATGGTTAATATATTTAATATGGAGCTCTATAGCTATGAAATTCTTAATTAATCCTGTGTGTGTGTGTGTGTGTGTATATATATATATATATATATATATATATATATATATATATATATATATATATATATATATATATATATATATATATATATCAGGTCGATTATAGATTTTTTTAAAGAGAAATAAATAATATACAAAATGTTTACTTTAACAGAATTTGCATGAGTGCGCGAACCATTCAGTAAAATGGAAATGGTATATAAGTCTATAAACGTCCAAAACTACTATATTGATAATAATTAAGGTCAACTAATACATGTATATTTGAATAATATATTAATAATAATTTATTTCGAACGACGGTATTATACTGCATATTAGTGCATATATATGGTACTCATTGTTCATTACAAGATGATTCACGTCTGACAAAATACAAGAAATTTAATTTATAATTAAGTTTGGCAAATATAATAAAATATACTGTGTATTATGATATTGATCGACATATTGCATAGCACTTCTATCTCTAGAAACTCGATCTATATTATATTTTAGTCAAATTAAAAGACGCAGTAAAACACAGTATATATAGTTTAATAATTGTAATAGATTATAATTAATATTATAATTATTAAAATATTATTAATAGTATAATATTAATATTGTAATATTTGTCGGCTCAAGTTTCGTATTTTGATTTTGCGTATGTGAATATCTAACAGTAAGATTATAAATAATATAATATATACTCTCAGCTCTCATGCAGTGTTTTCTGAGGTTTTCTCTGTCTCTCTGTGAATAAATTAAAGATCTGAAAAAGTTAGTACAACTTCGATCTCACCTCATTTGATTGCAATAGAGCGCGTTTACCGCGTTTATCCGCGCATGCGCATATATCGGTGGAAAATTTTGTCACATTTGTCTGCTAGGGGCGTAACTCCAACAAGGGGAATCAAAATTATCCTAACAGGAAACTAATTTAATAGTAAGAGTGATGTGAAATTCGCGCGAAGATTGGTCCGCGAATATGCGCATGCGAATATGCGCGAATATGCGCGCAAATGCGCGCATATGCGCGAAAGATACTTTCAAGATGGCGGCCGCGCGCAATTAAAATCACGTGAGCACCTCGGCAGCCTGAAAGGCCGATTGCTTTAATTCCATGATTAATTAACTCTAATTTAATCCAAACACTAATTAAGCAAGAGATTATACCAAGAAAAATAAGAAAAGACTCTCTGTAGCATTTACTGTAGTTTTAACCAGTTTTAAATTGCTATTTTTGTGGCGGGAAAGTCAATTTTCAATATGCGCGCATATGCGGCCGCAGATTGCCCGCGAATATGCGCGAATATGCGAATATGCGCGCATATTCGCCGCGAATATGCGCGGACTAACATCACTGCGGGCGCCATCATTATAATAAATAAAATAAATTATTATTTATTAATAGTAAATAACCAAAATAACGAGACAACAAAATATTAATTTAATTTTAATTAAGCTTTGGGACAAATTAGTTATTAATGTTTTTCTCGGGACGAATGGAGAAATTGGAGAATGGGGACGATCACTGAAGGATTTGTTTTGACCCTTCAGTTCTGAAAGAAAAATGGACGGAGGCGCGTACGGCGGTGGAAAAGCGGGATCACCTTTTGACCCTTTACAGTTTGTTCAGCGACCTGCAGTTATATTACGAGCAGTGTGTTTGGTACGTACAAGCAGGTTCATAATTATTATAAAGTTATATTTCACTTTCAAATTCATATTATTTGTCAGTAGCATCATTGATTTTCTTGAGCAGCCATCATGGTTGACGATCGAGGATATTGATTTTTAGCAGTGTAGGAATGAATATAACCTGCTACTGTCTTGCACTTTTGTGAAGCTGTGGTATGACCTAATTTATGATGTCTTACACAATATTTGTGCAAACTCCTTTTTAAAGTGAACTTGTGCTCTCTACTGAAGTAATAAGCACTACATAATATGCATACGAGAATTTTATTCACGCCCCCTTGAAATGTCAGAACGTTTGGGAAAAAAATACACTTTTTTCTTTCTTTCTCAGCCTTTCACTCCATATCTATCTTTCAAGTTGTACAGGCTATTAATAGGCTACAGAAACTTATATTATGATATCGTATACCTAGTGATACATATTTTTTTTTTAGTTTTTAATCAAACCCTATTGGGTACTTCTATTTACTAATTGCATACTACTTTGAAACCCCGAACCTTCCGAAACCCTAACTTGAGCGTTTCGCGGGCTCTTCTGGAACGAGGGCGGCCACGGCCTTGCAAATCCATCCCGGCATTTGCCTGCGGCTGAGGGAAACGTGGAAACCTCAGCCAGGATGGACGCTACAGCTTTTGTCAATGAACCGGAAGTGCAATGGTCCAAAGCCAGGGGAACCACATAATGGAAAAGCGCAACGTTTTACCCCTGGGTGGGACACGTGGTTTTTGTTGAAAATGGTCACCCATCCAACTACTAACCACGCGCGGCGTTGCTTGACTTCGGTGATCTGACGAGACCCGGTCAAGCGCACTGCGCCACACCTCCCACATATTATGATACATATTATAATATGTACATTTTATACTGAATGCATATAATTATATCCCATATGTATGCATGTGTACTGCACCTTAAAATTTCTGCAGCACGCCGCAGAAAAATCGAGCACTTCTTGATTTTCTTATTCACTACCTCAGCTACCGGTAACATACAATTTCTGCGAGATTCACAACAATTTTCGGAGTATGTGAAAGCATCTATTGATACAGTATCATACTCATAATTATTTATGCAGAATGGAGGGAAATTAAGAGTCTTACTTTTCCCTGTGACCCTGTGTGATATGCATATTGGTACGAAACATATGCATACAATTTATTATAGTCAATAGCTCATAGAGGACAAAACTATAAAATTGTATTGTATCTAAAATTGTACCATGTATTCTATAATGACGAATTAAAAAAAAAAAAAAAATGTATGCTAAGAAGACAATCTCCGATTTAGAGTATGAACATAGTTTACGCCTGATTTCCGAAAGTGATGTAAATTGCATATTTCAACTTTTTTTTTAGCCCACAATCGTAAGAATCAATAGAAAATGCGTCATTTCTGGAAAATTTTAGTCTTAAACTCTCGCTTGTTTGACTGTAGGTAGCCAGGGAAAAAAATTGGAGGAGCTTCTTATACTTCAAGGGGAAAGGAGGGGGGCATAAAACTGGGTGGGAGAAAGGTGGGTCAAACCATAGCTTAATTATTTTTACTTTATCTTTGGGAGGGGGGATGCAAACCCCCAAAATCTTTTCCCTGCCTATCGTATGCCACTGTCTTACCAACAGATAATAATTAATATTTTTTTCTTATGAGGTCAATGAGTTTTTTTTTTTTTTTTTACAAGGATACACCCCTAAGAGCTTATAGCTCGCGGCAGGGTACTGGGTAGGGATAAGGTAGGGAACGGATAGTGGCCACGGCCTGCATGCTTACGCGTCCCAGCATTCGCTGAGGTGAGACTGAGGGAACCGTGGAAAACCTCAGTCAGGACGGACACCTCTACTTTTTCTCAATGAACCAAAGCGATGTCCAAAGCCTGGGGAACCACACACAAGTGCATCACTGCACTGGGTGGAAAGCGAGACGAATTTACCCCAGGGAGGGAGCAGCGTATTTTTTACTTGAAAGTGATGAAACGGTCACCCATCCAAGTACTAACCACGCTCGACGTAGCCTGACTTCGGTGATCTAACGAGAACCGGTCAATGCACTGCGCCACACAATAACTGCTCTCTTCCAATTGAATTGATTGATATATTAGGTCTGTGGACCTAACAGTCATTGCCCGTAACTTAATGTATTCCATATTAGGTATGGTACCACCATAAAACTACCGTATTTTTATAAATTTATATAGCATGTAGAGCAATTAGTGTTGCATAGTTTAAAAAAAAAAATATTAAACACATTACTAAATTTCAAAGTGACACTGATCACCATGATATTTGTTTTGAATCAGCAATACCGGTATATTGTTCCTGACTCTTACAAAGTCCCATTTGTAGTGGCCTTCAATTCAGTGTGATTTGTTACATTCTGTTTAATTAATGTTGTTTTTCTCTTTTCCACAGCTGTTCTCCATCATTGTATTTGGATGCATCTCATCACAAGGCTGGAGATTTGATGCAGAGGAAAATCGGGAAGTCTGTTTGTACAACAAAGATGCAAGTGCTTGCAACTATGGAGTGTTTGTTGGAGTGATTGCCTTCCTTGCAGCCATTGGCTTTTTGGTTGGCGAGTTCATGTTTGATCAAATGTCTTCTGTCAAGACTCGCAAGCACTATGTGCTACTGGATCTGGGATTCTCAGGTGGGTTTAATTTCAGTAGGATCAACTGATATAGAAATGATATATAGATTTATTTCAATAAAGTCGAACACACACACTCACACACACACTAAACATTAAATACGGTAAGCAATATTGTAGTAATGCGTACCAGTAATACATTTTTGCCAATATACACAATATAGATATCATTGTATTTTATTGCAAGATAAAACATCAACAAGAAAACATAACCTACATGCTTTTGATTGTGATACTCATTAGTTTAAAGACTTTAAAGTTTAAACTTAACATTTTGTAAAGGATCAGTTGTATTTGACTATCACACATGATACTCAGTCTAAGTTTGTGGATAAAATTTTTGATAAGGAAAATATTCTCGTGGCATAGTTTTTGCTTTTAACAAGGTGGATGGTATTCAGATATTGTTAAGAGGCAAAAGCACCTTCTCTTCTTTAGAAAAACACATTGATATTGATACTCTCTTATTTATTTTTAATCCTTACCTCTTGTGATTACAGGCTTCTGGGCTTTCCTGTACTTTGTTGGTTTTTGCTACCTGACCAATGAGTGGAGCAATGCTGAGACACCAGAGGGTAACTACGGAGTGAACAACATGCAGGCTGCCATTGCCTTCTCCTTCTTCTCTATCTTCACCTGGGTAAGTTGCAAATTCACAAATATTTACTGACTACAATCTGGTAATGTTCAGTGCCAAAAAATGTATATTAGTATAACCAAATACTGCAGAATTGACTTTTAAAATTAAACTGCAGTTCAATCAACACTGATAACATAGGTTTACATCTTGCTCTAATGCTAGACATCACTATAATCAAGTGATTCGATAAAAAAATACTCATAAAAAATACAATGATTTGTAATATTTTCTTTAATTTAATATAAGAACATCTTATTCATTGTGTTTGTTTGCAGGCTGGCTGTGCTTGGTTTGCATTCCAACGCTTCCGTCAAGGCACAGAGGCCGCGTTTGCTCCCAGCTACGAGGCTGACCCAGGCGCAGGTCAAGCTGGATACTCCTCCTACCCTGACGCAGACACAGGTGGCTACAACGAGCCTCCCTTCTCTGCCCAAGGACAGGGTGAGTAAGCTCTTACCGATACCCTAGCTGTCAGTGGTGCACATCCCTATGA
This sequence comes from Siphlonurus alternatus, assembly GCA_949825025.1. Lineage (NCBI taxonomy): Eukaryota > Metazoa > Arthropoda > Insecta > Ephemeroptera > Siphlonuridae > Siphlonurus > Siphlonurus alternatus. The sequence continues at coordinate 21,377,545 of OX463780.1, forward strand.
TGAAAATTTGGAGTGCTAACTTTTGAGTCCCGGATATGGAAATCAGTAATGAGATAATTATTTATACAGTAATGATTTAAGTATCATAATCTTAACCATAATTGTTTACATAATTAAAATTTCAATTCTGATTTTCAGACATGAAGGGCAATGGTAAAACTAGTTAATCTGAGGGAGTTTCTTGCCTTGTACAGTATTCTTTACTTTACTTTTTTTTATGGCCTCATTAAGTTAAAAATAAATACTAAATGGTGATAAGAAGAGAGATAAGAACATCATAACAAAAATAAACAAGTTAAATTCTCAGTTGATTGTGATTATGATCAACATTTGTTTATGCTTGTTTGAACTATTCTTTGCCCTTATTAGATATGTGGTTTTATAATTTACAATGCATGCTTCAGTAAACTATTAATTTGAATTCAAGCGTAGAATACCTTGTTGCAAGCTATTTTAAATAAAGCTCCCATAGATGATTAATAGCTGTGATTGAACTGCTTTAAATTAGTGAAGTAAATAAAATTATCCTTTAATATTTATATAAAAAGCACCCAAAAGATGGATAAATATTTAATCAGTTTTCACTACTTTATGAAAAGGCCTGGAAGGACTTCAAATAACACAAATTACAACAATCCTAAAATTAAGACAGTCTTAGTGTATTCTTTATTGTTGCGCTAAGACAGTCTTAGGCTAAGTTTAGGTTAAGTGGTGTTATTTGAAGACCCCCCTGTATTTATTGTTTCCTGTAGTATGTCAAAGATAAAGTTGTGATTTTCCTCTTATGTACATTATAGTTAATACAGTACATTGTTGGTGTTTTTATCTATAATATTAAAGGAAACTGTGAAGTAAAACTGGAAGTCTATAGAAATGAGCCTAAAATTGATTCTGCCTAATCACGAGTACAAAAACTATATTTTATGGCCGTCCGTTTTAAAATACTGTACTTGCATTTTTTTTTTTTTTTTAATATATATTTTGTACAATGCTGCTGTTAGTATGTTGTACCAAGTCTTTAAATTTTGTTTGTTTCACAGGTCCAGTGGGCTCTGACTATCAGGCTCCAGCCTATTAAGAGTCTCACCTCACAAACCTCACTCGTTGCATACCAGCTTGTGTACAGCCCCTGCAGCAACAGATGCTGCTTGGAGAGCCCTCAATATAAGCAAGCAGGCTGTCTACCCCACTACCAACAATTCTTATTTTGTTATGTTGTTATTTGCAATCTATCCTAAACTTAATAAGTGCATCTAAAAACGGATTAATTCTAATTTGTGTTTTACCAACAATTCTCATATTTATATATAAATTGTAAAATTGAATTGCGGGAAATGTGTGATGCATGGAATTGTGTATAGTATTCATTAAAAATTATGTTAGATTATGCAATTGATAAAAGCTGGAAGGTTGGTTGATATTTTAACTTTTAAGTGCAGACATCACAATTTGAAATTTCCATATAATTTTATATTTTTGTAATCCAAGTATTGTATAAGGGGCTCTCAAAAATTGGTGTCAGTAAACAATTATAAACAGGGACCCAAACTGTACTAATGAGTAGTTTTAAACACATTTTTTCAGTAATTGAATGTAAGCTGGTCATATTAAAAAATAAAAATAAAAGAATAAAACCTTTCTATAGACGGAATATATATATACAGTATAAAAAAATCTAACAACTACCATCATCATATTTCTTTTGTCAATAATTTCCTTTATAAATTTTTATTTTGTGTTCTGAAATATAATTACCTATGCCAATACTATCAATACTCATGTATTTAATAATATATATATATGCAGGGCAATATTAAAAGTAATACATTCATTTTCAATTGGGTGGAATGAAATGATGAATCTTTGTGTCATAGCCTATTACAGTAAAATATATTATTCTTTGTTTTCGTCATGTTGTGTGAGTAGGGAGTTACAAACATAAAGAGAGTGCCACACTGCCATATGTTTTTGCTAGACCTCCTCGGTTTACTCTCATCCCAGTACAGTCTCGACCCAACAGTAGTGAGTTCTTAGAGTTTCTAAGCCTTGCCCCTGCAATAAAATGCCAACTGTTTTGGGCAGCTTATTACCGTACTTAAATTACTATTACAATACATCACAAGCCAAAATGTGGCTTGTCGAGATTTATATATGTCATGTATATAATTAATAATTATTCTACCAAAGAATGTAATCTCAATATTTTTTATTTTTGTGTAAAAAGTGATTATTTTGTTTTACTTTCCTTAGGGGGTTTAATGATAGCATTAAACATAATTACATAAATTCTCATAAAAGCTGCAAGCTGTTTAATTTTGCTATGAGTATTTAATAATAAACTCAATGGGCCTATAGCCCCAGATATTACCTCTAAAACAACATCAATTTCTTACTAGTGTTATATAATTTCTTCCTTACAGAAAAAAAAATTATTTCTGTTTTTTTTTGTGTCCGTGTTAAAATGACCAGTAGGCAATACTGGCAATGTTGTTACGTCTGCTACTATGTAGTCTGTCTTACTGGTACATAGACAAGAGGAGCTATAGTCAACTTTTTCTGAACTGTTACAGAATTAGTGGCCATTAATTAATTTTGCTCCATTATTATTATAGAGTTTATGGGAGCCCTTAAGCACTATTTATTATTGTTTTCTTTAATTAAGTGAATATTGTTTGACTATAATTATTCTAGTCAATATCAAGAGTTCTAATATAACGTACTTAAAATTTTGTTTCATGATCTCATATTAAAATACTTATTACTGCATGATGTTGTAAATGTTTTGACGTAGAGAAAAAGCCTTTTTACTTTTATTTCTTGGGAATATTAATAATAAAAAATATATTATAATCCATTTAATGTGAAAGGTATAATGTAAATAGAGTATATAGCTAAAAACAGCTACTACTTTGTTCACTCAAGTTTTGCTAGGCCAAATGCACACATAACATTAGGTCAGCCTTATAATTATGATTGTTTATGGCTATGTGATTCAATGCAAACTTTGAATCATTAAAGAAGACAAATATTACAAAGTGATGATAATAAAATATCTGAGAAGGCATTTTATGTTAGTGAATAGCAATAATAATAATGTAATTAATTGGTAAAAAATAATAATTAAGTGTTTGTAGATTTTATCATAAAAATATTGAATTATCACGTCACATCATCTTCCTATTACACTAAAAATTAACTGAAAATGTTTTGATCAAATTCACAACTTGCCTAAATGAAGGCAAGGAAATAAATTTTATTCTGGCTGTTTTTCTTAAAGCCGGATTCACAATGGAGCGTCACTTTCACCTAGGCGCGTTGTGAATCCAGCTTTATGCATATTTTTTTATTATTTTTATGTAATTGATGAAAAGAAGCCTCCTGTTTTGAATCTGGTTTTGTTTTATTATTATTGTTATTTTTTAATGCGAAATTTTTTATGCATTGCTATTATTTATTTGTTATTTATATAATATATATTATATATATCAAATTTCTGCAATTGCATAATTTGTAATTAAGAACAAATTGTGTCTCATCATTGAGATAAAGATTGGTCTTTACGTCTTTACAATATTCAAATACTAGATAAAATCACAGAAATCAAATTGACACTTTGCTATAAGTGCACAATGCATGCAAAGATTTAATGTTGCCAACTGTTAATTAATTGGTTCTAAATATTATATGTATTGCTGCATTATAATCAATTGTTCTTACTAATTTCATTTTTGAGTCAAATTAAAACACTGAAATAGAAAAACATAATATACAGTATGTCATGCATGTCTTTGAATATTTTGTTATGTTTTTTTTTTTTCTTCTCTTTTCTTCTTTTTGTGGTTGTTAAAATTATATATTTTTTTTAACTTGTGGTACTGATCGATATCATCTATAAAATAAAAATACATATATATTATATATATTTACTGTTGCATAGCATAAAGTATAATAATAAATATTTTTAATTCTTTGACATGTTTTTAGTGTTCATAAACACTTAATTACGAAGAAAAAAAATCAACGATAAAATAATAATTAAACTTCAGTGAAGTGTTAAAATATTTCAGAAATAAAATACTACTCAAATTCATTAGCAATGTGTAGATAAACTTAAATGAAAATATCTATGTAAAATAATATTTTGTTTCATTTCAAGCAATTCCTTACTATGTCTAAGTGTTGCTTACCTTAAGCAGAAATATTTTAACGTTTGTGCTCGTATTAAAACAGGAGGTTTGCGTCTTTCTGTGTTGAGGTGCCGTTGCTGACTGTGTGATTGTTCTCCTCTGAATGTTTGCCATGTCAGGCAAGGCACCTCCCAACCCTGTACTGCGCTGCGCTGCCTGGGTTCAGCCATGCAGGCGGCCAGAATAGACAACCAATAAACAGTCTTCGTGTTAATTTGACTCTTTGATTTATCTTTTATAGTATACCTTTTTACCATATATAACATGGTGTAATACTTTGATAAAAGATGTCTACATTAATTCTTTTAGTTGTTTCGTAAAATATTATATGGTAGATACATTAATACATAAATTTTATTATATATAGATTGTAGGAGTATACAATTCAGATTAAAATGTCTTCTAAAAACTTTGTTCAAGTACTAAAACATACATGAAAATCAAAATATAGTACCTCTTTATCATGGAGGAAATTATAATTTATCCATGCTCTTTATATACTTCCTTCATTTTTTTTTTTAAATGGAATTATAGAAAAATACAAACAAATATGCTTATAACACACCCCTTATAGTTATAGCATGTGCTTATAATGTAAATATTGAAGAAATTATACAATATAATACTTAAAATTATGCTTATGAATTAAAATAAATGGAAAAAATAATCTCAAAAATCAAATATTTGCATAAAGCTAAGGTTATAAAACTTATAAACATTACCAAATTTCATTATTTTCTAATTTTTTTAGGGTGAAGAGAATTTTTTACTTTATGTCTAAAATGCCTATTTCTAAACAATGGTTAGAAAAATATATACAGTAAAAACTAGTTATTACGTACAGTCGAGGGACCCAGGGAATTAGGTACACCTTATATAATTATATATATAATTAATAATTATATATAGTCTTCTCTATACCACGCAATGCTTATTATTTTTGACGGGACCGCAATCTCCTTTAGCAGGGGGAAAGCTGAGCCCCCTCCCCCCGAAATTTTGATTTTAACATGGGCAATATAGGCATTCCAACCACTCCAATTTTTTTCTTCTAATGCAACGCTGGCCTTATGAAGAGGGCCCCCCACGAAGTTTGATTCTTATGAATCTGAGCCTTTTCTTTCCTCAAAATCAAATTTTATTAGTTTTACCTAACAAAAAATTGCGTAATAACGTGTTTTCACTGTAAAATGCACAGCGCTTAAAAATTCTTATGTTTCTTGTTATCAGCACTATTATTTTCATGATTATTTTATTTATTTGTTCAACAATAATAATTAATATATCAACATATGGTTATTGAATATTACAAATAAAAAAAAAAATAGTTAAAATTGATAAATATATTAATTTTATTTCAAATACCACAAACATCAACAACAGTTTCTTCTAACAATTTCATAATGCATAATCTCCATCACAACAAGGATTTAGCACTAGTAGTTCCCAAAGCTGCCATTGAAAAGCTCCCACAACCAAACATCACAACAAATATATTGTTACATTTAGGTAATATATATATATATATATATATATATATATATATATATATATATATATATATATATATATATATATATATTTCTAGTTGTTTTAATGTTTTCAGAATTTCAGCTAACGAACTATGGAATGTTCCATTTCTCTAAAATATTTAAACGCCAAGAGCACAGGGCAGTCTTATTGTCTAGAAGAGATCATAGGCTCAAGCTTCACAAAACATCAAGTAGGAAATAGTGAAATGAACACTAGCAAGATCTTCAGCAGCCTACCCTATTCTGTATATTTCAGTAACAGCACTTTTATCCCCCCAATTTAAGAAATAATAGAGATCTATAAATTATTTTGGTAATATTACAGAAATTGCATTGAGATTTTTCTGAAATTATTTATCATAAAAAATAATTAATATATATATATATATATATTTTTTTAAATAAGCAATTTAAGTCCTTTTTTATCGACTTATATATTAATAATAATAATAATAATATATATATATATATATATATATATATATATATATATATATATATATTAATAATAATAATTAATAGCCCAATAATTCAGTTATCAAACTGTGCCAGCTTGTAAATTCAAAAAGTCTATTTCTTTCCACCTTCTTTTTATAAATTTTATCATGATTTTCATTTCAAGTAAAAAAGTGTTTAATAAGCTTAAAAATAATTCACGAGAATGAACACATACATTTTTAGTAGGAAATGCAACAATTTTGTACTTAATTTTTCTAATAGTTAAAAAAACATATTTTAGTGGCACAATATTAGTATGGTTCTGGCAAAATGTGCATATCACAGTCGCTGGAGATGAAGGAGGATGAGAAGGGGTCACAAAAGGGTGACTTGGCGCACATTTCGTCGCAGGACGCTGTCAATCACCACCTGAACGACAGCTTGAACGTTGGCCGTGTCAGTGGCTGTTGTGAAGTGAGAGGAAACAGTGCGTGATGGACTCGTGTTGCACAGGGCAAATTTGTGCTGCACAAAGAGGGCGGCACGATCCACATCACAATCAGGACCTGCAAACAGTCAGTGTCTCAAGTTTTTCATAGCTCAATCATAAAATGATTATGAAACATATAGAAGTGTACTTGGAGTGTAAGAGCTAGCAGTATACACATTTCTTTTGTATTTTTTTGTCGACAATCTAAAAATTCAATAATAATATATTATTACATTATACTGACAGATTAACATTTGATAAATGCAAAGGTTCTGGAGTTTATACAAATTTACTGATTTAACAATATGTTGTGAAAAACTGATTCTACACAAAATCTAGCTTTAGCAAATATTTTTTGTACAGTCTTACTTATAGTTTACAAATGAAGGTCTGCTTGATTGCCCTAAAGTAAAAATATTATACAGTATTACCTTTATATTCTGGGAAGTAAATACGAAGGTGACGTCCAGAGTAAAGGATCTTTTCGCGAAAGAGATCCAGCTTGTTGAGGAACAGCAGAAATGCAGCATCGCGAAAGAAACGGTTGTTTACAATTTGAGAGAAGAGGGTGAGACTCTCTTCAAGTCTATTAACTAGAGGGTCCTCCTATAAACAAAGAGACGATCAGTGGTAATATCAACACTACTTCACCAGTTCAGATTGCTGCCAAGTGCCAATTGAACTTACCAGACTTTATTACTGTCCTTACGTACACTAACTTTGCTAATAGGCAAATATTTAAGGGGAAGGTAACATGTCCAATGTTAAAAAAATTCACACACATGAAAATTATGAAGCATATCTTAAAATGTTCTCCTCTACATACCCTATCAGTAGCTAAAATATCAGAGCATACAAATTCTAGTTTTCGAGTTATGAATTTTTAAAGTTGACAACGTACTTTAACATGGAGAAATAAAACTTCTATGCTAAATTATTCAACTTTAAAAATTAATAAGTCAAAAACTAGATCAAATTTGTATACTTGATATATTATTTTAGCTACCAATAGGGGATTTAGAGTACTAGAGGAGACCTTTTTTTAGATGTTTCATATTTTTCATGTGTGATTTTTTTTTTTAAACATTGGGCATGTTACCTTACCCTTAAATGCACTTTCAATGATTTTTATATGGAATATAAGATAACACTAAGCATAGTACTGTACCAAATAAATGTTATCAATTGTTAATTGAAACAGTTGCATTTTTTTTTTTAAATTAAGGGAACTTTCAACAAAAAACTTAAGGGTAAGGTAACGCCACCAATGTTAAAAAAAATCCCTCTCACAAAAATTCTGAAAAAAATTTAAAATGTTCTCCTCTACACCCCCTATCAGTAGCTAAAATATCAGGTATACAAATACGATCTAGTTTTTGAGTTATGAATTTTTAAAGTTGGCCAATTTAACATGGGAGTTTCATTTCTCCATGTTAAAGTAGTCAACTTTAAAAATTTATAACTCAAAAACTAGATCGTATTTGTACACCTGATATTTTAGGTACTGATAGGGGGTATAGAGGAGAACATTTTAAATTTTTTTCAGAATTTTTGTGAGAGGGTTTTTTTTTAACATTGGTGGCGTTACCTTACCCTTAAGGAATTTCTTAAACGAGGGTGACAGATTTGATTCAAATTTTATATTTCTATCAATTTATAACTAATACTAAACTTACTGTAGCACCCCTTTAAAAAAAAAAAAAAAAGTTTCATTAATGTTTCCGACAAATCTCGATGGTAGACATCCAAAACATTTTTTTTTATTGCAATACTAAATTTGACATTAGACATTATTTATTAATCGATAAAAATATCAAAGTTGGAAGACGTTCCCCTCCTTTAGCCTAACCACTTGACTTCTAATGAACAAGTGACAGACAACTACTGTGTTATAAATCTAACTCTACTCACCACTAGTGACATGTCATAGCCACTCAGAGAGACAACAAAGAGAACAGCCTTCACGTCATCAAAACAGTAGATCCATTTTCTTCTCTGTGATCTTTGTCCTCCAACATCAAACATTCTGTGAGAAAAAAATTCAAAATTAGTCTTTCATTAATTATCATCTCATTTTTCAACTGAATCTGTTGCAATGTGAGAGATACCAGGGGTAAAACCAAATAAAGATGACGTACCAATAATATATTTAAAAGCATTTAAAAATTAATTTTGCAAAATTTTAAAATAAATTAAAGAAGAATAAAAACTGAGAAAAATTACCTGATGATTGCATCATTTATTTTGAAGTGTGTTTCTATAACACCATGTGTGCGTACTCTTGCTCGTAACACATCAGTGGGGGTGGGAACATATTTCTCACCACAGATTCGGTCCATGTTCTCAAACAAGCTGTAACAGAAGGGACAACATTAAAATAGTAATCTACATGTTCGTCAAAAATATTATATATATGTGCTCCTTGTGACAGCTCAAACATTAATTACTGTACTATACAGTATCTGAATTTTTGTTGCTGAAAGTCCAAGACACGAAGATTTATATTTGCAATTTTGGAGGGAGCGTTTCAGTTTTCAACATCACTATACATATACATGGATCAACAGAAGTCGGCAAATACAGTAGAGCATCAGTAACATTCATACTGTTTCTGGTATACATACCAGTAAGCTCATTTTTCAACATTAAAATAAATATTTACTAAATAAATACTGTAAAATTATAAAAAAACAAACACTGAAACTTTGTTTTTTGTAACTCTAAAATATGTCTATGATCTGTAGGCTAGCAATTCTTGATCAATGTTACCAGTTGTCACTTACTAAATAGCTGAGTCATTCAGTTCGTACTCATAGCCCCTTGCAACAGCAAGTCTGACTCCACGGTCTTGCCATAGGGCGTACAGAGAGCTACACACAGAGGGGATCATCACCAGAGTCTTGTCCAAGCAGCTGTAGCTTGAGAGCACCGTCTGAGCATGTCCCTGAGAACAAGAGTAACAAGAGTGGCAGTTAGCAAAGTACCATACCAGTATGGTCATATATGTACTTATGTACAGATCCAGACTGAACAAAGGGAAAAATTGCAGACTGGGCAGCACTTTTATGTTACTACTAATTAGTGTTGACTATCATGTCTGTAAATTCTTTGTGTTAAAATGTTCAGATACTCTACTAAAATGTAATGACAAACCTACAAAAATAATTTAAATAATACTTAACATAAATGTACAGTTAAGTACCTGAATACATGATTGTTTACTCTAGATAATAATAATAAAAAAAAAATAGCAATATTTTACTATCTCTAGTCCAGCATATTTATCAGAAATTTCAACAGTCAGGTTTTAAAGTCATTATATCCTTACCCCCCCCCCCCCCCCCATTCTCTTCTGTTGTAGGGTACTGGTCACTTTACTAACACATATAACTTGAATTTAACTTTTTTTTTATGGACCTGAAATACTACCAATGTTTATTAAGTGAATTACTAATAATGATGCAATACAGTAATAAAATTCCTGTTACTATACTGTATTAATTTACTTATAGCTGCTATATTTATTACTCTCTTTCAATGAATTCAGGCAGCATTTGCTCACCTTGTTCCTGGCAGTCTGCAAGTTGATTCGCAGGAGTCCCATGCCAGCTAACACATATTTCATGGACGAAAGCAGGTTATCTCGAATGGTGGGCGCAAAGCTGAGCAGCTCATCTTTTGTGAAACCGTCACTGTGGATGATTTTCATCTGTTTGACTAGCGTGCTCTTGCCACTCTCACCAGCTCCTGTAAACATACTCTGACAATGAACCCTTTGTTGCTAAGAGTCTATTACAGATCTTAGTTTAAGTGTAGATTCGACTGTGCGCGACAATCGTCTTTTGCTTTATTCCATCCAGACATACGAACGGCTAGGTCGGCTAGACAGTCTTGAAGCTAAGCGCCATAGAGTCTACAGGTAATCTAAGATCTGTTAGACTGTAAGTACTGTCAATAAAATATCCTAACTCCATTTTTACTTACCAATGGAGTTAGGATATTTTTCTGCTACTACGTTGACATAATATGTATGATACATTATGCAGCGAATGAAGTTAAAATCTCTTCTCCATTTCTATGATATGTTCTTGAATGGCCACAGCAGCAAAGCTATAGAGGCTTCAGGTCAGCTGATTTTTTGGTGTTCTCACCATCCTACCTAAACTTATGTAAAAAAAAAAAAAAAAACGCTAATACGTTTTTTCACTAAGAATAAGATTTTTTAGGGAACATTCCTTTACGGAACTTTGGTCCAAGCTGAAAAATACAGTAAGTAGATAATTCAAGATTTAAATTTTTTACTTGATTTGTAACCGAGAAAAGTTAAAAAAACACTTTGCTTTATATTCAAGTGCAAGATACACCTTAGCCCTTAGCGACAACAGTTGTGCATCGCGGGGGCACTCACTTGAAGCCTCTATTCAATTTAAATACGCAGATAATTTTCATACCCAAAAGTAGAATCTTAATGACATTTCCCTCCTGCCTGGCGAGCTCTTCAAGCTGCTTGTCAATCTCATGACTCCGGCGTCTGGCCAGCGCCTCTTCTCTGTCCAGTGTTAGGCAGCCTCCCATCAGTCCCATCCCATTGTGCTGCTATGTTATGTACTGAAATAAGCATGCAATTTTTCTGTATCAATATCATTATAATTAAAATATAATAATAAGATTAGTCTCTTTGGTATGCATACATACTCCTTGACTCTTCTACACAGTATCGATATGGTACAATAGAGACTGTATGCTTAGAGAGCACATTATAGTTAAGTATGATATAGTATGCATATATACCAGCTTTAATCTTGACTTTTACTACATGCATACATTTGCATACAGTGCACACATTCTCTGTGGCATACTGTTCAATATGCCCAACAAATCTGCAGTATGCACAGTTCATGTATGTACAAGATTAAAGATTAAAGATTAAAGATTAAATAGCAGTGTGTACACACATTACATACATACACCACTGCTTGCGGCTATTGTGGGTATTCCACCACGGTGGCTCGCTTGCTTGCGGCTGACTCTCTCAGCCCCTCCCTGAACTCACCAACACTCCGAGCATCCACAAGCCCAGAGTCCAACAAATTCCACTCCCTCACCGTTCTTCTCAAAAAAGAACACTTGCCCACATCACTTTTGCTTCTCCTATACTCCAGCTTCCAATCATGGTCCCTCCTACCTTTATAACGCCCTTCCTCAGTACGACCGCTAAGCTCCTCCCAGCCCTTTTGGTTCCTAGTTATTTTATACATTGCTGTCAGTCTACTTTGCTTCCTCCTTTCCTCCAGATCCTCCCATCCCAGTTGCTCTATCATTCTAGTCACACTCTCTCTTCCCTTATAAATTTTGTTTTTATCACAGATAAAGCTCCAGTTCCCCTTTTCTAAGACCCTTCTTGCTGCTCGTCTTTGTATCTTTTCCATCTCTTTCTTCCCTTTTGCTCTATACGGGTCCCATGCATTACATCCATATTCCATTATTGGTCTAATCAGAGACTTGTATGCTTTTTCTCTTACTGTCCTGCCTGCCCCCTTAAGATTCCTCATTACAAACTCAAGATTCCTTCTGCTCTTTGCGGTTACATACCTAATATGTTCATCCCAATTAAGTTTGCATTGAAGCATTACTCCCAGATATTTGTATTTGTCCTCTGATTTGATTTCTTCCCCCTCCATAAAATATTTAACCTGACTTTGCTCCCTTCTTTTGTTGAACTTAACCACACTACATTTTCCCACATTAAGCTTCATTTTATTAGCTTCTATCCATATACCCACTGTCTCCAGATCCTTTTGTAGAATTTGCTCATCCTGCTTATTACTTACTGTCCTATAGATTACGCTGTCATCAGCAAAAAGCCTCATCTCCGACTCCAAATTCTGTACAATATCATTAATAAAAATAATAAAAAGTAGCGGCCCTAGCACACTACCCTGAGGGACTCCGGAAGTAACCTTCACTACCTCAGACAACGTTTGCCCTAGCTTGACTCTCTGTACTCTATCAGTTAAAAAATCTTCTATAAAATTTATCAAGCCTTCTTCACCTACCGCTTCTCTTATTTTATTCACTAGTATATTATGTGGCACCTTATCAAATGCTTTCTCAAAATCCAAAAATATTGCATGTATTTCCTCTCCTTTATCAATGCCTTCCTCGAGGTCCTGCACTAGCCCCAGAAGCTGAGTATCACATGAATAATTCCCCCTAAATCCGTGCTGTTGTTTGCAAAAATATCCCTTCCGTTCTAGCTTAAGTCTCATGTACTTAACTACTATCTTCTCCATTACTTTTGAAACTACTGATGTAAGGCTTACTGGTCTGTAGTTTTTAACTTCACTTTTTGCTCCTCCCTTATAAATTGGAATAACCCACGCCTCTCTCCACCCATCTGGCATTTTACCTTGTTTCATTACCGTCTCAAAAATAAACAATATCAATATATTATGCATATTATGTATGCATACATATTGTATATTTTATGATGTAGTATCATTTACTTTAAAAACATTATTTTATCTATTTATTTTTATATGCTATGGTAGTATAACATTTTTTAATGAAAATTCTATTTACCTGGGAGGTGAACGCCATGTGTTTTTTTTTCCCCCTTATGGGAATTATGGGATGACGCCGTCACAGTCTCACAGAAATTCTATACAAAGAAAGAATTTGTTTACTTGACCTTGGAAGTTTTTCAATAAATACTTTCTTCTGAATAGAACCTCTTAGAGAACATTTGGGTGAGGAGAGGAAGGAGGAGAAAACGTCATCGATTGTGGTCACAAAAAGGCTTAATCACGGCGGGCAATATAGCGAAAATGTCGGCCCACGACCAAATTCGGGCGATGCTGGACCAGCTAATGGGCACTGGTCGAAATGGTAAAGAGTAATTTTTTGTTATAACAATAGTAAATGTACCTTTATTCTCGTTTCTTTTCTGCCCTCGATCTGGGTTGGTCCCAAGATGGCGACATGGCCAATCTGGCTTTTTTTATCCTATCCACGAAGCAAACTTTTCTTTGTGGGAGACCTAAGCCGCCTAATGCTTCCTTAAGAGATTATGTTCTCCCATTATATTTTTGCTGAAGTAGAATTATTTAGGCGAGAGCAGTTTATATAAAAGTGCATGCATGTGCATACTGCATAAAAAATGCATATGTACTGTATGCATACCATGATACCATCGAGTTATGCATATCATACAGGGTATGCATATTCCATAACTCGTGCAACTTTTTTACCCTATTATGCATATTTTATGTGTGCATACCATGGACAGGTCATTGATGTAATGATGTTAGAGACGTGAAAATTTGCAAAGGGGTAGCCAAGATACGACCGTATGATAAATACCATGAAATTTATGCATTCTGAGGCGACTATTTTTAAAAACTGCACTTTCTAGGTCGTCTGGTCATTGCTCATTACTAACGACATCATCTGATGTGTTTCAGGGGAGAACAACAGGTTCCAGGTCAAGTTCTCGGATCCAAAGGTGTGCAAGAGTTTTCTCCTTGCGTGCTGCCCTCATGAGATCCTTTGCTCCACGGTGAGTAAGGCCCCACCTGTTGGGACATAATTTCCTAGCCCTCTGGCTCGCTCAGCCTTCTGTTTTTTCAATAAACATTATCTGTGGTTCCAACTTAAAGTGCAGAATGCTTTTCTGGCTTTTCAGTATTATTGATGGTTAGTAATAATAAAGTTTATCTGAGCTCTCTGTTTTCAAGAGTTTGAATAACGTTATCTGTTGGAGATGAGTATGTTAATGCACAGTGAAAGCTCGTGAGCATAGTGTTTTTTAACTTGTTTCTTTGCATGGGATTAGAACATTTGAATTTTGTATACATGTTCAACATTATTTGTGTTGGCTCCTTGACTACAGCCACCTCTTGATGAGCCAGAGATTCTTGATTTGAAGTTTTTCACAAAGTTCGTTAGCTTACTGCAGTGCATTTGAGACTTAAGTTGATGACTTGTGGAATTAGAAAAAAGGCCAAGGTTCTTATTATAAATTTTAGAATTACATTCATGAGCAGAAAAGGGATTTTCTCTATTCATTTATTTATTTTTTATGGACCCTTTTTAAAAATTATATATTGATGGTGTTCCGTCAAAAACGACTAAATCATTTTATCGCGTCCTCTTAAAAACGACTAACTCGTTTTATCGCAAGCCGAGATGGTCACTTTTGCACTATGGGTTTCCAGGTATACATTTTTTTTATACCTGGAAACCCATAGTGCAAAACCGACCATCTCGGCTCGCGATAAAACGAGTTAAGTCATTTTTGAGAGGACGCGATAAAATGAGTTATGTAGTCATTTTTGACGGAACACCATCGATATATATATAAATATATATATATATAGCTATTTTAAACCCAACCGTGTTTACCTGCCAAGGTAAGAAAGAAAATTGTCAGAAAATTTTAAAAGTCTCGCCAAGGTGGGACCCGAACCCTTATCCCTCGCATTCGCGGCCAAGTGCGTTAACCATGAGACCACTCGGATCGACCCTTCAAATCTCTGACAATTCTCTTACTTGTATTACGCCAACCCGCAAAATACCGCCAATGTTCTTTAAGTTGAAAAACTTACTTTTCAATCATATATATATATTATATACTCTGGATCAGCTCCTTGACTTTTCTATTGTTAACCATCAATAATTTTCTTTTTAATTTAAGGAAAATAAACCTCTTTCAATAATTTACATCAATATTTTTCATAGTGTTTAAAGCAGTTACGTATATTTTAAAAAGAACGGTTTCCATTATGCTTTGCCAGCCAGAGCTTTACTTGTTGGGTCTATTAATTACATGAATTGAACAAAAGCTTTTGAATCTGTTTATTTTTATTTATTAAATTTATATCTTATCATTACTGCAGCATTTTATGTTTTTTTGTTTTTAATTTATAAAATCGTTTTATTATTATATTAATTTTAAAAATGATTCCAGCCAATATTGATGTTTTAAATTATTTCCTGTTTGCAAAGCTTTTGTTCAATGCTGCAAAAGTCCATAATTGTTATTATGGGGAGTGAGTTTTGACACTTTTGACCACTGATCTCTGCAGTGCTTGCAGGGCAGGGCTGGGTAGTAATCTCACCATGATGATGATCACACATCACAGTGTGTACGTATGATTAATATTAGCACGGGGTGCTATGAAAGAGTATTATGCTGGTGTTCCTTTCTGAACATATTTATTTAAAAATAATTGAAAATGAAATAGAATTTTACAATAATATAATATGTAGCTGTATTATCACAAAACGGTTAAGTTGCATTTATTCAGATATTTTTGTTTGTACTTCCACTTGTCTTTTACTGATACTACAGTAATTAATCAGAAGTGCGGTGAGGGTTTGTTTATTTATTTAAATACTGAAATAAATTACTTTTAATAATAATACCAATTATAGTAATTGTAATACTAACTTACTGGATTCTGATAAGGTTCTATGCCTTTTTATTGCAGAAGATTATTTTGTTTTCAAACTGAACTCTTTTATGTTTTTATTGTTGAATAAGTTTATTAAGCAAAATTAAACTAAAAATTACTTGCATATCATGAGCTAATACTCTTTCAGAACCTCTAGCTAATTTGATTTGTAGAACTGTATTGGCAAAATGCACTCCTCTAATTGGTGCGTATTTTAGTGCTTTTATGCCATTGGTCAGCAATCTAAAATAAAATAAAACATTAAAATAAAGTTTTAAGGCTTGCTGTAAAATTGGTGAGTTTTTTTTATGTTTATGGGGTTGGTGATCAAAAAGAATGAGGTGTTGGGTAAGTACATTGGGATGGGAATTTAAATTTGTTACATTTTTTTATTTTTATTTAAAACATTTGTTTATGTCCCTAAAGTTTTAATAGGTCAGTAGAATGAAATACAAATTTGTTTGAATTTAATGTTTACTGGTTAGCTAATGAATGAGTGAACATTTGTTACAACCAGCTGAATTAAAAGAACTGAAAATGTAAAAAGTACCCTCCCTTTTTAAGATTTTTGGTAATAAATATAAATAAAAAGCAGCACATATAAACTTATTTTTAAGAACTAAGAGAGAATATTTGGTAAGTAATGGGTAAAAAAGTTAGCACTACCACTGAAATATGGCCGAGTTAAATCTGTAAGTAGATAATGCCGTTTCTGACGTTGGTGCATGTCATAGGACAATCAGAGCCAAGTTTATGAAGCAATCTCTCCATCCGCGTTACCCGTGAGTAGTAAGGGCTGTCCTTTATTATTGTCCTCCTGGGTTCTTATCTTGTTCCCTTGAGGACTCTTTGTATTGTTTGGTGCTCTTGCAGGAGAGCTTTCCGCTTATACTTTTTGTAACTTTTATTTTATTTTACTTTTTTTTCCCCCCTTTTACAGTGAATATTTTCTTAGAACTAATCAGTTGCAATTATTTATTTTTCTTGCAAACTGCAATACTTACTTTTAACTAATGGTTGAAATTTTATAAAAGTCTATTTTAGATATCATAAAATTACATAAGATAAAACTTTGCTGTAGTTTTGCTTGTTTTAAAATTATTGATGTTAGACTTAGTAAAACATCTGCTAGGTATGGGTGAAGTGGTAAACCATCCTGCCTATTTCTTCTTCAGTCCCTCCTTTGTAAGAGCACCAAACTGCTACCTGTCATTGTAATAACTCGACCACTGCCGCGCGGCTTTGATGCTCAAGTTTCGGATAGTGTAGGTGGGGCAACACACAAGCTGGCCGTCTTCCGCCGAGGTGCTTGGTGCCACACCATGATAACTCGATGATCAGATGATGTTGTCTGTAAGTTCAATCATCTGCTGCTGTGGGCGAGGGCCGTGTCTCTATCAATTAGAATAGGATCATTATAAGGTTTTAAAATCATCCCCAATAATTGAAAGAAAAAAAAAATGGTTATAATATTTGTAAATAATTCTTTCATATGGTTAATTTCATAGCATGCAAGTGCAAAAGGTTTTTAGTATATTATTGCCCCCTCCCTATTTACCTTTATAAGTAATAATTGTAAGATTGAAAATATAAATCAAGTTATTAGGTTTTCACTGAAAGAAAAGAAAAAAAAAAGTTTGAAGATGCTGAAGAGTTAATGTTAAAATGTTATGTATATTTTTAGGCATTTGCTGTATTATTAAAAAGAGGAAGAACACTTGCTGTTGCTATCTTAAAAGTACTTTCAATGTCACTTTATACTTTGCTGACCAGATTTTAATTGACGCAAATTTTGTTGATTTTCAATCTGAAAGAAAAGGCTATTTACTCTTGAGTCGGGAGAGAAAAATTAAATGCTCTGCCCCCTTGTGAGAGCAGCAAGTGTTCTGGTGCCGCTGTCTTGCAAGCCATGGGGGGTTGACTGACTGAGCATGCATGTCCACAGCGAATGGACCTCGGTGAGTGCCCCAAGATCCATGACCTGGCCTTGCGGGCAGACTACGAACAGGCCAGTTCTGCCAAGGACTACTACTATGACATAGACGTGAGTATATTTCTTTGTGGCACCAAAATATGGTATCCTTCATAAACAAATGCCATTTTCTTTTCATTCTTTGTTATTACATTTTTCGACTTTATTGAAAAAGTGCACCGGCCACCGGTCATTTTCTACCATTTTAGAAAATGCACACCTTTAATCTGCGGATCTATCAATATTGTGTGCTGCTAAATTTAAATTGACTTGAAAAATTAATAGACAAATATTGTTATTTTCAGTATTTTTTGCATTTGCAGTATATTATACATTTTTATATATATTATAATATTTTTTATCAGTATACTATACAGTCTATTGTAACTTTTTTCAATCGAAATAGTTCATTCATTTTTCTTTTGCCCCTTTCTTTTTAATTTTTTGTTAAATGCTTAATTGAAGTCAGCCTGTGTTGCAAATGACTTAAGTTTCTGTATTTCTCCTATGATGATAATATTGAATCTTGAAGTGTAAGCTTATGATATTTCTTTTACATGCACTACCAGCTGAGGTAAATCAGAAACAACCCTAATGTTATTTTTTACAATTATGAAGCAAATTAGAAATTTTCTTTTATTTAAAAAAATTAAAACACTATTGTTTACCAGGCCATGGAACACCTGCAGGCATTCATAGCAGACTGTGACCGCCGTACTGAGCTGGCCAAACAACGACTGGCAGAGACCCAAGAGGAGCTCTCGGCAGAAGTGGCTGCAAAAGCCAACAAGGTAACTAACTCTTTCAATCTGTAACTACTATGTTTTTTTTTACTATGAATCTAAGCCGTGAGTATTTCTTTAAAAAAAAAAAAAAAAAAAAAATTATGTTTATGACCACTTTAACCTCAAAGGGTCATTTGCTGTGTCAAATTCTGTTCTTTACCATTTTGTGTCTGTAATTTTCCTATGATGATAATATCGAATCTTGAAGTCTAAAGCTAATGATAATACTTTAACATGCACTACCAGCTGAGGAGAATTGAAAACCAATATTTTTACAATTGCAAACAGTTAAACCATTATAACTGAGGAATTATTTTATTAACAATTTGTTTGTTATTGCAGGTTCATGAGTTGGCTGAGCAGATAGGCAAGAAGCTTGCAAAAGCAGAACAACTTGGTGCAGAAGGTTTCGTCGAAGAGAGTATGAAATTAATGGAGGAGGTGAGTTAGGAATATTGGCAAAGATACAAAAATGTTACTCTTTTATCAGTTAGCTCAGTTTCTGTATTTTTCCTGTGATGACATCAAATAATATTGAATCTTGAAGCATGAAGCTTATGATCATACTTTACATGCACTACCAGCTGAGGTTGATCAGAAACTTACTTCAGGGTGTATACCAACTGGAAAAACCTGGAAAACCGGGAAATATCATGGAATTTCGAAAAAACTTGCAAATAACCTGGAATTCTCACATTTTTCAGTATTCGTTTTTTTAATTATGCATGCAATTTCAATGACTAAAATCTTGATAACATACAGTTTTGGTTTTTAATTTTTTTTATAAGTTCTAATATTCAAATAAATTATAAAACTTATTCAAGTATTGGAGATGAAAATTAGGGGAAAAAAAGTGTGCAAACGCGGCGTAAAAAGATCGCGATTTACGAGAGATCGCCTACGTTATAGTGATGTCAATATTATTTCAGATGCATAGTTAAATATTTACTGAAAGATGTTTGAATGTTTCAAATAGTAATGTATACAACAAAAAATACTCCTTTTTCAAGTGAAACAATTTAAAACTTAATGAACTTTAAAAAAAAAAATGCATGCATGCATGCAGTGGTGTAAAGATC
Source organism: Siphlonurus alternatus (assembly GCA_949825025.1). Classification (NCBI taxonomy): domain Eukaryota; kingdom Metazoa; phylum Arthropoda; class Insecta; order Ephemeroptera; family Siphlonuridae; genus Siphlonurus; species Siphlonurus alternatus. The sequence goes on from OX463780.1 coordinate 21,397,483, forward strand.
GGCAATTTACGCGAATTATACTAATTTAAAAAGTTGTTTGTTTGATGAGGATAGCAAAAATCTACATTATAATTAAACATATTTCATCAAAACAACTGCAAAAAATTCTAGTATGTACAAATTATGATACTGTAAATGCCCCGTTTATATAATATAATTTGATGTGAATTCACTTTATCTCTTTAAAAGTACTAGTAAAATTGAGTTGCCGCAGGTGGAAAAAGGGTTATATCCAAGCCCAATTGTGATTGAATTTTTGAGCCTTGGTTACATAAAAAATAATTTTTTCAGGCCACTTTTGCACCTATTAAGTTTGGAAAGATAACTATACTTGTCTTTCCAAATTCAGGTTCAAAAGTGATCAGAAAGAAAATATTGTTGATGCTGCTGAGGCTCAAAAATTCAATCCCAGTTTGGCTTGGATATAACCCCTTTTGATCCTTTGGAGTCACCATTAATGCATTGCTGTTTTTTTCGACAATTTTCTCTCAAATCCAAAAATTTAGGAACTATAAATTAGAGGATTTTTTAGTAAATTCGTGAAATAGAGTTTTCAATCATTTCAGAAAATTTCCAATCTATTTCCCTGTATAAAATTTGCTTCTTTCGTAATATCAAGATTTAATATACATTATATTCATGCATGCAAATACCATACAGTATATATGATGTAATTATTTTATATTATATTGTCACCAGAAAAGTTAATTTAGATATATGTACCTCAATTTTCGTATTGCTTTGTACGATTTTCGATTGTTCCCTATTATATCATATAAGTTTAGTATATTTATAATAAAATATATACTCGTATATCAGGGGCGTAGACAAGGGGGGGGGTTTGGGTGTTATAACCCCCCCCCCCCTTGAGAGCTGAACCTAAGTAAATTTTAAGGGAAAAATAACAAAAAATGGTACTCGAAGGATACGATTTAGATAAAATTTTATGAAAAATTTTCTTTAAAAAAAAATAAAAATTTATATGCCCGAAACTCATCGTTAATATATCTTATTTAATTTATTTAAAATCCGTCTACAGTATATATTATTATTATTTAAATATGCTATAATTATATTATTTAATTCCAATGTGCTTTTTTCGTCATCGTTAAGTTATTTATGTTTTTATAGACAACAATTTAAAATATAAAAAATGTTGAAAACATTCCCCGCATGATGTTCAGCATAAAACTAAAAATTATAATATGTATTATATTTTATTATTTTTTTGTTAATTATATAGGTATATTACATCTTTCAATTAATTGCCAGTTTTATTGTCTAATATATATATATATATATATATATCAGGGGCGGCTCGTACTATAGTACTGCGGTACTGCAGCCCCCCCAGAAATTTTGGGAACAAACACACAATTAGAAATATCAAATAATCCTATAATTTTTCTGAACTTTCCAGCAAATTTTTATCAGTTCTAACATTTAAAATCATGAAATTTTTGCCGCTGCCGCGTAAATTTATTCCCTCAGCGCTGCCCAGCGGAAGGTACTGCCACTACTAGCAGTAGCCCAAAGCAGTGTTCCCACTCTCTTTCTCCTCCTCTTCAACTCCCACTCAAGCCGTGTGATTTTGGAGCGATCGGGGACTGTGCGATCAGCAGTACCCGCAAGCTCATTGGTTCTGTTGAACCAATGAGCTTGTGGTATTTGACATGCGGGAATAATTTTGAACAACACTTCGAAGACCTTTCCTGTAATATGGTTTCATTGAGCAGATTAACAAAATTTTAATTACATTCATCAGTGAATATACTAACAAAGATTGACTAAATATATTGAAGCATCTGAGGAATGAAGACCAGCACTTTTATTTTACTTTAATAAAAATATGACTGTCCCAAAAGAACCAACACTTTTGTCTTTTGAAAATTAAGTGGTGCATGCATGTAAACAATCGTGAGATCTCGCGTTCGAACAACGACAACAACAGGTTTCTTACTAACCACGCAGTTAGCGCCAGTCTAACTCGATGGCACTAAACGTCGATCGAATAAATTAAGTGAGAAATCTGGATAACTTAATTCGTTCGTGAATCGCGCCCATGTATTTTATTATAAATTATAAGTTTACCAGGAACAAGTCGATATATTATGCATGGGAGCTATTTATTTATTAATTATATATATTCACTACAGCATTTTATACCATTAATGTGAAAATTCAAACATAAAAATAAAACAATAAAACAAAAACAAGTTGTAAAAGTGTACGAGTATACAAAATATAAGAAAACGTTAACTACTCCAGGATGAGAAAAATATATATAGCTTATTTTCCCGGGTTTGCGTGTACCGGCAGTACATTATTTAGCAGCAAATATGCGATAGTAATCAAAGAAATATTGCATGGCTAAAAAAAAAATAAAACAATAATAAAAAAATTGGGATCTTTGATCTGTTATACCGCTCGAGAGGGATTCTAGGAATTTTCGGTGTAAGACATTTCGGTGTAAGGAATGTTCGGTGTAAGCGTTCGGTGTATATTGACAACATATATGTACTGATCCGACTATTGATATATATAGTATAAGTTCTTCTAGTTCTTCTAATTCTGACCTCAAATAGAAAAACTATTAATAAATTGAAAAACAATTACATTATTTTATATTTAACAGTTTTATTAACGTTGCACCAAATTTTCCTTACGCTGAAAATTCCTTGCACCGAATCTTCCTTTCACCAAGATCTCTTTACACCGAAAGTTCCGTACACCGAACGCTTACACTGAACATTCCTTACACCAAAATGTCTTACACCGAAAATGCCGGATACCTGATAGGCGATGTAGAGGAGAACATTTTATTTTATTTTTTTTTCGTAATTTTCATGACTGAGATTTTTTTTAGCATTAAGTCAGCTGATCCGTGTTATCTCTACCTTAACAGGATTACGATTATTTTTTTCTCAATTAAATAAATACTAATAATATTGAAATAATGTTTAATGATGCAATTTTTTCTTATATAAATTTCATTTTTTATTTTTTTATTAAATTTTGTCTTTAAAAATTTATATTAGATTCTGGTTGTTGCCTAATTTTGTACATATTGTATATACCATGATCGATTTATTTGATGTTCATTATATACATTGCGTAAAAATTATACCAGACATTCAGGTTTCATATTAACAATGCAGTTTGAATGCAGTTTGATTGACACTATTATTTAAAAAAAAGGGCTTAAAACAATATTTATTTTTATATAAATATATGTTTCTTACCACGTGAAAGGACTTATGAATTAAAAAAAATAATTAAAAATTGGATATTATATTAAGTTTGAAACATTCAATCACGATTTCAAAAGGGCTCGCATAAGTGCATGTCATAACAATTAAATTATAAATATAATGCATGCATTTTTTGATTTTAGATAATTTCTGCTTCGTTGTTGAGAGCATTATTATATGATTTTGTCATAATTTTACCCAAAAAAAGGGGCGTGTCCTTAAAAAAAATCGCACCTGCGGCGGGCCATTGGGGGGCTCCGCCACCCAAACCCCCCCATGGTGTTCTGCGGGTCCCATGTCAGGCAGCACCCCCACGGAAAAGGGGCACGAGCCGCCCTGATATATATATATATATATATATAATACTGTACCATTGTACATATCTTTAATTTTATTATTGTCTATTAAAATTAAAAAAATTTAAATTTATTTAATGTGGTCTATTTTATTATAAGAAAAAGTAGTGACAAAAATATTGTAACTACATAATTTACGATTTACAAATATAAGAAATTTGCTGCAACTTTTCATCGAAAATAATTAGAGTCCCTTTTTCAAAAAAATCGCGCATCCTGAAACTAATTAAAATAATATAAAAGTGGTTTAGATGAATTACTTGATTTAATTAAAATTATTTACTCAAAGCTTTATTTATTACGTTGGTGCATGTACTGAAAAGAAATTAAAAAAATGGGGTGCAAAAAATATAAAATGTTAAAAAAATTGCATCAGGCCATACATTCTCTATAATAGTATTTTTTCATAATTTTACCCTAAAAAAGGGGCGTGTCCTTAAAAAAAATCGCGCCTGCGGCGGGCTATTGGGGGGCTACGCCCCCCAAACCCCCCAGTGAGCTGTTCTCAATCTTGAAGAACCCCCCCCCCCTTGGACAAATCCTGGCTACGCAACTGTCGTATATATATAATTAAAAAATATGTATTGTATTAATTTCATTAGTTCCATCTAAAAAATTGAGCATAAATTTTTTCTAAAATTCAAAAAAATTTGCTCGCTACGCTCGCAATTTGTACACCATCATGTACTATTTTTTATATACCGTATAATATACTGGTTATTTTTTAAAAATAGATAGAAACACATGATAGAAAAAGATTTGTTGGGAAGGGAGACAGTTCGAGCTTTTAGCCGTCAGTGACCCAGCAAAAAGAGACTCTTTTTGCTGGGTCACTGACGGCTAAAAGCTCGAACTGTCTCCCTTCCCAACAAATCTTTTTCTATCATATGTGTTTCTATCTACTTTTAAAAAATAAATATCGCTTAGTTCGATTTTTTTTTCAAATAATTAATGTATTATTTGAATTAGTATTACTGGGTTGCATTTTTTTTCATGATCTGTACACTTTAAATTGAAATATTAATGCCTAGGTCTTTAGAGAAACAGAAAAAAAAACACGTAAAATACCAAGATTTTATTTTTTTTTTTTTCCCCTTATGAAATTTAAACATTGGACAATACCTTAAAAATTGCATGGTTCAAGATTTTAGTGTTCGCCCCCCCCCCCCCCCCCTCCTTGAACGCTAAAAAAATACCTGGAGATTTTTAAAAATCTCTGGAAAAACCTGGAAAACTCATGGAATTTCATTAGTGAATATTGGTATACACCCTAATACTTAAAAAATTATGTCTAGTTGTTCTCCCCTAAAGAAAAACACTTTTCTTTTTTATCAGACCCTTCAGTATCAAATATGATTTTTAAAAAACTGATAGCTTGGTTCTTCAGGTAGAAGATCTACGTAAGAAAAAGTTGGCTGCAGAGCAGGAGTACCGCAACTCCATGCCAGCTTCAAGCTACCAACAGCAGAAGCTGAGAGTGTGTGAAGTTTGCTCCGCCTACCTTGGTATCCATGACAATGACAGGCGACTCGCAGACCACTTTGGAGGCAAGCTTCACCTGGGCTTTATCAAGATTCGAGAGAAACTGTCTGAGTTAACTGTAAGTGTAAGTAGCATGCTGCTCTCTGTATCAGCATTTTTTATTATTTTATTTTTTGATTAAACACTTTAATTATTTACATATACCAAGTTATTAAAATATTGTAGGCAGTTGACAAACCTTTAAGTATATAGATTCTTATGTGCAACAGTGCAACAGTAATTAGGACTTCATTTAGCCCTCGATTTTGGTATAGAACTAAAACTTAAATTGTGCCAAAGGGGCTTGTTGAATTCCAGTCTACAGTTTATCTTCAAATTGTTTTCCTGGAATTTAAGAAAATTTAATCAGAATAATAAATAATACAAGCAGTTGCAAGGGGTTTGTCACAAATCAGATTTCAAATGTGAGATAGTGGAAATAATAATTTTGCAACTTTGAATATTGTGCATCTAAATTTCTACCGCAGCATAGTTTTTTTTATTGTTATTATTTTCTGCAATTCTTATGATGAAATTCTATTGAATCTTGAAGTCAAAAGCTTGTGATATTGTTTTTACATGCACTACCAACTGAAGGATCACTGCAGTACTGTAATTTAATTTAAACTGAAAACTATGTTTGTGTTAAGTTACGTGATGTAAATATAATAATATTTAAAACCCCAAAATGTACAGGAACATGGTGTGACTTGAGGTTTGTTTGTGCTCAGGTCACAATGGAGGAACGTAAGCTGAAGAAGCGAGAAGAGAAGGATAGGGAGCGTGAAGAGCGCGATCGAGCCAATGTTGGTGCCATGGGAGATGGTCCTCGCGGTCGCAGTAGGGAGAGTGATCGTTCGTCTCGCCAGTCTCGCAGATCTCGCAGCAGGGAGCGCTCTCGGGGCCAGCGTAGAGCTTCACGGTCACGGTCACGTTCTCGCAGCAAGAGCAGGAGCTCCAGGTACATTATTACATTGTTTGTAGGACACTGAGTAGATTAAGATTGTTAAGTTAAGTTCATTTAAGGCTTAAGTTATTTACCTTGCATTTCTTAAAGTAGAAACAAGCTTGATATTTACTCATTATATTGTATGTTTAAATTTTTTTTTATCTAACTAGTTTCTGAGGTTGTTGCAATGATGAAATTTTAATATATCGAATCTCGAAGCATCTAGCTTATGATAATACTTAACATGCACTACCAACTGAGGCAAATCAGAAACAATAATAGCTAGCTAGTGGCTTTAAATGATATTATGATAAAAAATGGTAACAAATTTAAAAAGAACACCCGGCTTCACACTTAGAATATTTTGCAGATGAGGTAGATAAAATGTGTGTAGCTGTTGTGTGATGTCAGTAAGCCACACGTCAGGTCTCTCAGGGCGCCTGCCCCGCAGCGTCAGGAAGGGAAGGATGACCCGGTGGTTGGTCGCAGGTCACAGCGTTCCCGCAGTCGCAGTAGGGGCCAGGCTCATCACCGTTCAGGATCCCGCGATGAGAGGAGACGTTCCCACTCGAGGGAGAGGCGCAGGGACAGTCGACGCGACCGGTGAGTTAAACTGTACTACTTTGAAACTTACAGTTTTGCCACAAACCTTGTTTTTTACTTCTCTGACACTTGACAAGATTCAAGACTATTATCAAAACTTTTATTTATTGAATGTTCTGTATTGAATTTTTTGAAGATTCAGAGAAGTAAAAAAATCTGTAGTATGCCTAATATTTTGGTTTATACTCGTTTGTTTTTCCCATCAAGCTGTTTCATTTTTCCATAAGCTATAAGGCAAATTTGTAACAGCTGATTTAAAAAATAAAAAGTACACATACAGAGAATCAGGTCTTTGTCCGTCCTCTAACATTACCTGATATCTGGAGGGTTTAGGGCAGCAAATACCACTGATGTAATGGCTAGGGAATAAAAAAACATAGCCATAATTTAATTTCTTTTATCCATAGACTACAAGAATATTACTCTACTTAAACAATTACAAATGTTTTCAATAAACCAATGATGATAATTTTATTGAATCATTGAAGTCAATAGCTAATGATAGTATTTTAACATGCACTACCAACTGATGGAATATTGAAACATTTCAATACACTCATTTTTTATTATGTTTAACTCTCGTCAACAATTAATAGGACGACTGTTCTGTTCCAGAGACTACTACAACGGAAGTAGATACTAAAGGAAGAAAAAGGTGGCGTCTGTTCCTCTTGTTTTCTAGCATGCAACCTGTTGTAATCTCTTGAACTACGACTTGTGTCTAGCTTCACATTCTTGGTGTGCCCTTTGACATGTAGTGATGACATCGTGAGGCATTGTATATTTTAAAACCTAAATTAATTTAAAAATAAGAATGAAAGAAAAAATGAGGGTCAGTTAATAAAAGTTTAAAAATAATAGGGGTGTGCAAAATTGAATCATGTTAGATCAACTATCATTATTGTATAATTTTATTATTATCAATAATTTTCCGAGTTTCTTTATTTTAACTTATTTTTTTATTGTTAATATCATCATTATTATTTCATTGTTGTTTGAAGCAGTGTATTTTGGTGTAGTGATGCTATAATTGATCATACGATCACTGAAATTTAAGGGAAAGGGAACGCCAGAGTTGCGCCGCGATCGCAGCACCTCTATATCAATATTCAAATTGTCCCACTCTAAAGATACCACGCAAGTCACGGCAGTTTTATATTCAATTTATTTATAAATAATGAGTTAAATAATAACTGTTATGGTTGTTTTATTTATAAAACTTTTTTTTCACTACTATAAAACATTTTTGGAAAGTTTTTACTTTAGGTGAGTGGATTATAAACGTTGTTTTGGTTCATTAGTCAGCCTGTTTCATTCGCCAGTTGTTTAATGGCCGACCAAAAAGGGGTGTGTGAGACGTGCGAGTGTCAAAAATCGTGCAGTTATTATCAATTTACGTCGCTCCCACTCTCATAATTGTGTTTTTTTTTTTGCTGTGAAGGTTTGTCCTAGTGCATTAAGTTTGTTTCTAGTTTTTTTTTAAAATCGGACGATTGGATTATAGAATTTTTCTAATGTCACTGAAATGCAGCGTATGCTTGTTCAATAAATGGGTTTAGTTTCAATACACGTAACTCGGAAACTAGATCGTATTTGTATTGACGATATTTTAAGAGCTAATGAACGACATAGAGGAGAATATTTTAAAATATTTTTGGAGGAACAAATGAGAGTGGAAAATTTAACATTGGTGGCGTTACCTTACCCTTAAGCTATTTTTGTTAGCAATTTTACTTGGTGAGATTCACTGATAAAAATGGATCAATGTTTTATTCAAAAATCATGATAAAAAATTACTGGGAACAAGATAATGTTGTAAATTGTAACCAGGATCCTTTACTTTAGTTGCACCTTATTTTAATTGTTGATTTGCTTTGTTTTTGCTTTTAAAAGGTACCATTGATTATCTTATTGAAATTTGTATATTTGTGGTATAAAAGTTTGTGGCATTTATTTCATTTTCTTTTATAAACTTTGCACAATGGCTTGTTTCAGTAGCAGAAATTGTAACTGGTTTGCTTTTTATGTTGATACTCAATTTTACAACTAATGGGTGACAACATCAAAACTACTTGCAAGATTTTGACCCTGGAGAAAACCGCTTACGGGCATCTGATTTTGTTTTATTAATAATATTTTCATTGAGATGTCACATTATTATTTGTAATGTATGTATACACCAGAAGTTCAAATAATAAGAATTTCAAATTATCAGTCAGTAATTTTATTTCATTTCACAATTTATGGATGTTGACGATATACAGTATTCCAGTTTTCAGTCTTACAATAATCTTTAATGAAAAACAATAAAAATTATGTAGTTGGTAAATTATTTTCTGCTTCTTTTAGTAAAAAATTAATTTTAATTATGTTGTTTCACGAGTTCAAACAAAATTAATGATTTAGTACTCAAGTATTAATATTTAATAATGGTATGAAAATCAATTTTAATGCAGATAAAAAATAAGTCGGGATTTAACAAGATGAATGAATATAAGGAAGAAAAAACATTGTTGGCTCAACAATCATTACAGCTCCGAAACCTCTCGAAGCTGTTTTGCTAGACCTGGCTCGCAAAGGTCAAGCGAAGTCTTCTCCTCTCGGTTCTTTAGTGTTAGGTTGGCTCCATGCTGCACAAGCAGACGTGCCTCATGACGACGGTCTTCCTCGCAAGCCAAGTGCCTGCAAAGTATTTTAGAAAATTACTATGATTCATAAGGAAAAGGTAAAGGACAATCTGCACCATGGAGAAATTACTCTATAATTTATCCATGATCTGCACAACATTTTTTTTTTATTGCATATTTGGACAGAGGACCGTTAGTGATGTTCTGTGATCTGCCAATTTTTTTAACCCTCTTATCACCCTTAAAATCATGGTGCAAAACTCTGAGACTTCATAGTCTAGCAAAGTAAATATATTATAACACTTATGCACAGTTTTGCATAACATTGCAAAACTATGACATCAGCATCATTCTCTTCAATTTTGAGGGTGTTGTAAAAGTTAAAAAAATTGACAATACATAACTTGAGGTTCTCTATTATCCAAATTTGCAATAAAGAAAATGTCATGCAGGTTGTGTATTAACTGGAACCATTGTTATAATAACCTATAACCCTTGTTTTCTGTAGCTATTGACTTTGCTAGAAAATCAATAGTGTTCTGTCAAAACAACTAAATGCATAACTTGTTTTTCACAACCGAGCTAGTTGGTAACCTTGCTATTTTCTGGTTAAAAAAATGAAACTTAGGAAAACTAGTGGGCAAAACTAACTTTACAGTGTTATAAAAAGCATCTTTCATGAGGGATTCAAAACATTTTCAAATGTTACTGTGCCTGAGATTGTGGACTCTTGCAGAGCATGTATAACCCTGAAACTCACAGTGGAGAGTTGCCTTCTGCATCTACTGCTGACACTTCGATGCCTGGGGTGGCAAGTAGGCTAGTTACAATGGCCGTACGACCCTGCGAAGCTGCTCGGTGAAGTGCAGTCGCTCCTCGCTTGTCCTTGACATTCACATCTGCACCCTCCTTGAGCAGCATCTCAACCACCTGCAAAACATTGGTATCACAATGTAGAATCCATGGATAATTCCTCCATGGTAGGATCTTTCTTTGTACAAATAAGGTCACTCAATCTACTGTTTGAGTTGATTTTTATTTATTTTTTATCGGAGTGTCTTTCAAGCCATATTTAAGTTGTATGGCTGCAAGGAGTATTCCTTGATATTTCGTTTGTAAATCAAATCACAACCGGAAAATAGCACAATCTCCCATGAAGTTCCATGTGATGAAACACTACATCTATGTCACTTCCGTTTGGGAAGTGAACTGTTTCTAAGCAACGACAGAGCCAGCCTTTTTTTTTAATCCTTATCCTGCAATACTATTTCTCAGACTTGGAGGAGAGGGGGGGCTGTATTTAGAGACCTTTTTGGGGGAGAGGGGCGATTGGATTGCACCCATATAGAACCATGGCACATTATACAGCATACCATTATACAGCATATATACAGGCTCGAACTGGCCATAAGGCTGGGTCAGGGATCCCTGACTGGCCCCTCAGATTTTTAACACAGGAGCATAGGAAAAGTGGCCTTAGACCCCCTGAAAAGTGGCCCCTGCTGCCTGTAATGCCTATATGGCCCTGACTGGCCCCTAGCTTCCCAGTCCGAGCCTGACAGAATATAATAGACCAAAACTTTGCAATGGACAACATACATGAAAATTTTTTATCGCAGAAATGAATAGAGGGTACCAAATTATGATTCTCTGAATATTTTCAGATTTTTTTCAAACCCAGAACTATTTTTAAATAATTATTGAAAGTGCGGCCACACCCCCTGGAGGCGTCAATAGGCGTCCAGTCTCTATCCTTTTTATTAAGAATTCAGAGGTGCCAACTGAAATCACAGGACTTTCAATAATTATTTAAAAATAGTTCCGAGTCTCCAAAAAATCTGAAAAAATTCAGAGTAGTATAATTTGGTGCCCTCTATTCATTTCTGCATTAAAATTTTTTCATGTATGTTGTCCATTATAGTATTTATTTTTATGAAACTTTTACAAGTCATTATATTATTATAAGCATATCTACGCCTATAAAACATACCTCTTTCCAACCCTTTGATGCAGAGAGTTGCAGTGAGGAATGACCCTCTTGGTTTTTGGCATTCACATCAGCTCCCTTTCCTATCAGCAATGCAACAACCTCCAAGTGGCCAGCAGATGCAGCAAGAATCAGAGGTGTTGACTGAAACTGAAAATAAAAATTCACAATGTTCAAGCAGTACAGCCAGTATAGGCATATTTTGTGTTTTCACAAAGATGGAAAAAAGAAGAATATGATTGGGGTTGTCATCATGCTGGATGGTTGAATGAAATAAGAAGGGAATCATAAAGTATGCTTGTATGGTGTTTGTTTTGGTAGAATGAGCAGTAAGTAATTAAGACACAGTTAAAAAGTTTGGGGGAAAAAAATCCATTTAATTGGGAAATTAAAATGTGAGGGCAGTAAGTTGTGCTTTGGGAAAATATTCTTACAAGATGTGTGGAAGAGTGGATCATTTACTATTTGTTGTGTATAACTATATACCAATATCAGCTTTCATACTTTTGTCAACTTGGCGCCTTTTACTTACAGTTAGTGCGCATTATAATTATCTCTGATCTTATTTCCCATCATGCTTTGCCGTTTCCTGTTAGAAGAGTCATGACTATCATCTTCACGGAGTTTCTGATACTCCAGTTCTATTCAAGTTATTTAAGTATGTATCTATCTCTGCGTTTGATAAACTTGTTAATATGAACTCCTATCTTCTCATTTCAACTTAGATCTAAGAATACCTCACTATTAAAGCCATGACAGGAGTTTCGGGAAATTTATGGAACTAGAAAATCTGTACTGACATAACATAAGACAGCTAGAAAATAGCAAATAGGAATATCCGACTTTCATTTTTGGCACATTTTGGAAATGGAACTTTGAAAACTGGGTTGTTTCTATTTTGAATAATAATCAGAAACCAGGTAAAACAGCCATGCAAGGACACAATTGGAATCTGAAAATAATTCTGAATGAATGAGTCGGAAATAGGTCAAATCCGGAAATTTCCAGACATAAACTTTTGTTTAAAAACCTATGTATAATACATACTGAAGGAGGAGATTATGTTCCAGCAAATTCTTCTACTCTATGTTTGTAAACAAAATATTGTTGGTAATGTCTGTCCAGTTAAGAATAATAAGAGAAAATTATTGATTTAATTGTATGTAACTTATAGAAAATTATTGATAATTATCAAAGTGGAATGATTAAAATTAACTATATAGCACCAACAGTGTCATCACCGGTAGGGTTCTGTGCAATGGTGGGCAGAATCAGGTACAGTATCTATACTATATATACTGTATAATACACACTCAAAGAGGTTTCATCAGACAGACGTTATGGACAGTTTTTTTTTTTTTTTTTTTTACAACCACATATCAAGTATGTAGAAGACTTTGATTCTCAGTGCCCTCAGCGCCATGCATTCTCTCTCCCTTTTTTTTTTTTTTTTTTTTGTTAAAGGATTCACCTCTAAGAGCTTAGAGCTTGTGGAGGGGTAATGGGTAGGGATAAGGGAAGGAAAAGATGGTGGCCACGGCCTGTTACGCGTCCCAGCATTCACTGAGGTGAGACTGAGGAAACCATAGAAAACCTTAGTCAGGATGGACACCTGTACTTTTTATCAATGACCAAAGTCTGGGGAACCACACACAAATAATATAATAATAATAATATTAACGCGGCAAATGTGGCAATGCCACGGTGGCCCGCGAATGTTCACCAACTCTCAGAGATTTCTTAAACAAATCAAAACTCTCCGCCTCAGCAACATCTGCTGCCAACGCATTCCACTCCCTCACCGTCCTGTTTAAAAAAGAAAACTTTTCCACATCACTTCTACATCTAACACATTCCAACTTCCATCCATGATCATTTCTTCCAATATAACCTGCTCTCATCACACGACCACTCAACTCTTCCCAACCCTCACAATTTCTTGTTATCTTATACATAACACCAAGTCTACAATTTTTCCTTCTTAACTCCAACGACTCCCACCCCAAATTCTCAATTAAAGCAGACACACTAACATACTCCTTTCTAACATCAGCACCATCACCCACAAACTGAAACCTTTCCACACGACCTGTAACCCTTCTAGCTGCTCTCCGCTGAACCTTCTCCAACTCCTTCACCCCCACACATCTATATGGGTCCCAAACACAGCAACCATATTCAAGCACTGGTCTCACCAAAGCTCTATACGCATTATCTTTAACTACCCTACTGGTACCCTTAAGATTAAGAGTGCACAAATGTATCTGCACTGGGTGGAAAGAGAGACGAATTTACTCCAGAGAGGGAGCAGCTTAATTTTTACTTGAAACGGTCACCTATGCAACTACTAACCACGCCCGACATAGCTTGACTTCAATGATCTAACGAGAACCTGTCAATGCACTGCGCCACGCTCAACCTCTAAGTGGTTGATGAGGTCAATTCTGCATTTCTGTGTGCATATAAACAGTATAATGTATGAACATATACTGTACTGACCATCATATCATATATGTATACCCATAGTACAGTATACATACATCATCAACTGGATCAACAGGAGAACGCTTTTCTAGCAGGAACTTCACAATGGGAATGTGTCCTCCCACAGCAGCCCAATGCAGCAGCAGTCGCTCATTCTAAAACAGGAACATTATTTAAGCCAGTAGGAAAATAAAAAATGACAAATTGTAAAAATGTTAGCACCAAGCATAGCAAAAAGGAGGGGGGGGGGACGTCTCCATAACACCAGAAGGCCAATGTTTAAAAAAAAAATGTGGAATAGCAAAAAATGTCTATATTGCCCAATGCCCATGCATGTTAAATCCAAAATTTCGAGGGGGGGGGGAAACGCGACCACCCTAGAGCCACCCTCGGGAACCGCGCCTGTCTTCCAGCACGCTTCCAGTGAATCCATGAGTGCTGCAACGCATACTGTATGCAATCCAGTGTTGCCAACACGATGAGATGAAAAATCCCCATCAAACCCAATCTGGAGCTCAAAAATACCCGTTTCAGAGTAAAAATGCCCGTCACCGTATATGCTATTTTGGAAATGCAAAATTACCAAAAAAACACGTTTTCGAGTCGTTGAGCGGGGGGGGGGGGGGACATTTTTTTTTATGTATAATGTATTGTATATTTTTCCATTTTATCACGTTTTACTACTTTTCATGCATGATGTATAATATAATACATTTTTTTTTTTTTTTGCATGATACACCTCGTAGTCCTGTTTCGGTGTTTCGGACCCCAAAAATTCAAAAAAATTATAAACACGTTTAGTGGAATGTATAGCATATAGCAGTTAATTAATTAAGTTCATCATATAAATTTATCAGAGAGCATCTCTTTGAGTATAAAAAAAAAAAAAATTGTGCGGAGACAATGATTTTTGAAAAAGTGCCGGTTTTGGATTTGACATGTTATTTAATTAAACGTTTTGTGACGTTTTTATAACAAATAAAAATATATTTTTTTTTGAAAAAACCATGTTTTTATTCGTTTTTTATTATTTTTTTTGTTTTATTTATTTATTTTATTATTTTTTTTTTTTTAGCCAGTAAAAAAATTATCAATTAAGGTATTGCAGTTGTTATTTTCATGGAAGGGAGGGTTTGCATGGTTAATCAGATCAGTTACAATTTTCTTTTTTTACTTTTTTTGCTTAATATAATTAAAGGATCTATCGAGCTTTAATTAAGCCTTAATTAAGGCTGCAGGTCGGAACCAAAACAGCTATAGGGCTAAAATCCAAAACTGGGCAGCAAATTCATGGTGTTCATTTTATAACATTATAAAGTTTCTTCTTGATTGCTGGAAAACGGAAAAAAAAACACATTTGAAATTTGAAGTTCGTTTAATTTAATTTTTTTTTCTGGCATTTTTTTTTTTTTTTAATTGGAAAAATATTTTATGTGCCACTCATTCTTGATCCCATAATTATACGTATATTATATTATACTTCATCGATTTCTTAATATTTTTCTATTAATTAATATGATTTACACTTTTTGGATACGACAATTTTACGACATATCGATCAATGCATGCATGCAAATAACGCAGCCACCAATTTGAATAAGTAATTTTTAAGTGATATAAATATTTCGCGCTTTTTTATTACTAGCGTCAATAGCCAATCAAATTTTTAAAAAATAAAATTCTTGAATGTGATTGGTTAAGAGACTCCAATCCTCCGAATCCTCCTCGATCCTCCTCGAATCCTCCTATTGATAATATTGTTTTAAAAATGTTTTGTTTTTGGTACAAAAATATGTTGAAAGCACACAATTTTGCATTAAAACACCCATTTGAGTAAAAATACCCGTTTTTTCCCATTGATCGACAAAAATACCCTTTTTCCCGTTTCTGCAAATTTTTAGTAAAAACGCCCGTCGCCGCGGGTAATACCCGCACGGTTGGCAACACTGAATTGCAATCTATGCATACAGTTGAAAGACAGAACATGAAATAAAGTAGCAGCAATGACGAGGATAAAAATAATTTCTTTAATACTCACACTATCTTTCTTGGTGATGCATTGCTCATCTTTGTCCACGAACAGCTTAACATGCTCAAAATCGCCTTTATAAGCCGAATCAAACACCGACCCGTCAATCCTCGCCATGATGATTGTTTACTTTTTACTTTTTCCAATTTCCAAGAGGTGGAGATTTTTGGTTCCTCAAAAAGCGCGATTTATTTGATTTGATAGTTTGTACCTAGGATCATGTATGATCATGTATACATACAAGATCCTTGGTTTGTACCAAAAAAATAAAAAAAAACGTGATGCATGAACGTGCATGAACTTGGATTTTGGATTGTTGTTTTTGAAACTTCATTTTTTTTTCAAAAGATTCAATCAATTTTACTGTGATTTTAAAATTATTTTTTCAATATCTGTTTCGTCTTTTATCATAGAGTTAATATTATATAGAGAGGCTATCCAGTAGGTGGCGCTCGTGTCCTCGGTAGGGATGGGCAATACAATAACAATATTTGGAGTATCGAATTCTTGAAGTATTGGTATTGCGAATTTATCGAATACTGGCCAATACGATACAATACGTGATATCGAATATAGAATTCGCTTTTACGAATAACGAATGTTATTTTATGATAACGCTTCCGTACATTGACGCCAGAGTGCAGCACAAAGCAAATCCTTGCTATTTGATATTGAATAACGAATGTTCGAATTTTTTACGATAACGCTTTCTTATATTGTCGTCTGGGTGCAGCACAATGCGAATGATATTAAATATTCAATATATTGAAATAATATTATAACGATCGAATGTTCGAATTTTTTTACGATAACGCTTCCTTACATTGCCGTCTGAGTGCAGCACAAAAGTGAATGATATTGCAATGAATAATATTATAATATATTCGGTAAATATTGCAATAATAGATTATTTTACGAATAATCAAATTAAGACAGTTGCATAATATATGTCTTAATACTCTTATTATTATTTGATATTAATATATTTCACAATGAAGAAAAAAAAATTAAAGGTTTTACTGCATCATGCATGCGTCTCATGCATATGTGAAATAGTACAGTTGAAATTTTATTTATAATACGAGCAGCTATATATATTTTTATATAGGCTTCCATGGCTTGCAGATATTCGTGGTCGGCCGTCTCTACAAACCTCGATCACGGTGTATTCATATTATATGCCAGAGGTAATACAGGTGCATGCATAATGTATATTACCCTGACTCAAAGGCACAGTTGGGCACAGTTGGGCACAGTTATGCTTCCCAGTTAGTGGAATTGTTACTCCCATTTGTTCCCCATTAGGGCACAGTTGCAGAAAGGGGCATACCATTTACGCAACTGTGCCCCAATGGGGAACAAATGGGTGTACCATTTTGTGCCATGTTTCTAAATTGGGAGCAATATGGAAATAGTTTGAATAGCTTTTATGACATTTTTAATTATTTACGTATATATTATATATAAAAAAATGCAACTATTAATTAATTAATTGACATTAATTATAAATATTAAAACTTAAAAAATATAAAAAGTATAGCCAATAGACAGATTGTGAGGTCGAAATTTTTTTAATTTGATGAATTTTCATTTTATCTTCCTTAAGTAAAATTTTCAATGCAGTGTTTTGGACCAGAATTGATCCCCCTTTGTGCCCAATAGTCTGTTAATTGTGTGATTAAGATTTATGAATTTTATGATCGACTTTAAAACTTCGCCGCTGTTCATTGTTCACGCGCATGCGCAGAAATCGCAGAATCACGTGACTTGTTTCTCATTGCTCATTGGCTAAGAATTATATCGCCATCTTGCCCGCCTGCAGAGAAGTTTCAGCACTTACCGTGCATTCCGTGCAATACAAAAGTTTTATGTAATTTATTATGTTTTCTTTATCCAAAAAAGCTTTAAATATAGTGAGATTTTAAGATAATGGTTTAAAGAATATTTTTGTGAGAAAACTTGTGAAGAGACACCTCACGGACACCTTAAATCTGGTAGGTAAGTTGTGCACAAACTTTGAATATTTATTTATTTTGTCTGTGGTGTAACAGTTGTGTTTTTATTTGGCTTCTCCACCTGTTGTTGATCAACAATATAAGATTTTTTTAAATTATTTTCCTCGCGTGTTTCTGTTTTTCTTGTATATTTTGCAGGCTTGTATGCATACAGTAAGTTGCTTGAAATATATTATTTTAACAAAGTTCTATAGGAGATGCATATCATATCATACTGAATTTTGAAAATTAATTAGAACTGCAATATGGTATTATTTCATAATTTCAGTTTGCGTCTTTTTAATATTTTTTATTATTATTATTATTATTAATTCTTGCTTACATGCTTATAGTATATATATATGCATACAGTAAAAAATCATATTTTTTTTTTCATTTAAGAGAACCACCCCATATGCATATTCTCCATTTGTCATTTGTGTGCATAAATATACTAAAGGAGATTAAATTTTCTTGCGAAAATTGTATGTACGTACTTCACTGTATAATACTGTACCGCGGTACAGTATTATACAGTGAGGTACGTACATACAACTGTATTTTTATTCGCGAGTAAAAATACAGGCTTCATTTTTCAAGCCTAGCTTCTTATTTTTTTTTTTACCTAATTGATTGTTTGGATATTTTAAAAATCTCTCCACCTCCACCTCTACGGGGACAAAACCTAACAAGCCTAGGCTACAAAACTGTCTCCTTTCCTATCCTATTAATATCGTCATCCATGCAGTCACCTTATTCCTCCGAACCTGAAGGGTTGTCGGGGGGCACCCGAGGGAGTACAGGCCTCAACCTTTCCTGTCCGTCCTCCGTCAAATCTCTGTCTGTCTACACCGGAGGGGGGGGGGGGGGGATAACCAAGGCTCTAGTCCTGGCCAAAAACAATTTGAACATACAGTATCTAAGCAATTTTGTTAAGCAAAATAAATATGGATTATCAGAATCATGAAATAATATATATTTGTGAAATATATTTTTAGCACACATCATGGTAATAAAAGAAAAAAAGAATATAAACGCGCTTAGAACTCAGTTGACTGGTACTTTGAGCCTTGGCCTCCCCCCCCCCCCCCCCCCGCCCTCCCAGCAGTACATTATAGGTTCTCTGTTCTCTGAGTTGACAGGTTAGATAGATATGACAAAGTAATTAACAACGAGTATTGAAAAAATGATACTTTATATGCATACAGTATACATGATTTTAAATGCTGTAGTGAAATTCTTTTATTAGTGATATTTAATTAATTATTGAATAGAAAAAACATATATAATATTAAAGTTTATAGATATAAAAAATTCAAACTTTTTTAGTTTATAGGCTGAATGGAGTATAAATTATACACAAACTTCTTTACTCTTTTAATTAAACACAATTGCATTGAAAAATTCTACTTTTGTTCCTGGATATGGTTCTAAAAAAAAAGCTGGCTTTTTCCCAGGTTGAAAGCTAAACTTCATCAATGCAATTGATCATAATTTCTAATGCTTTCTTTTTTGGTCCAACAGCTTGGGGTAAAATCTACAAAAACCAAAGCAGAATCTGCTGGTTCCTGTCGGTGGCGCATGGCTTTATTCTGACATAAATATGAATGGTAGGTAAATTTTAATATTTCTTTGTGGTTTGAAGGTAAGTGAACAATTTTTTAAAATCAAAATCTCAGAAACACTTTAAAGCTTAAATAAAATCTTTAAAACCCGGAATGCTTGGAATTGATTCAGCGCATAACTGATAATGAATTTGGTGCATTTAAATGCGATTCAAAGGGTTGTTACGGGATTCAGATTAATAATAAAAAAAAATTATTATGGTCAATAAGAATGAGACACTCGCATTTAGTATGTGTGTAAGCCAAAGTGGCCACTCTGCTCGTGAAGTTGTATAAATGAAGTTAATGACATTATTTTTAAAACAAAAAATATAGAATAGTGTAGTTGTAAGTGTGTCATATAAAATTTTTTGTTCAGATACTTCAGATAATTGCCATATGGATTAGAAAAAAAATGTAAAGTGATCGCAAAATAATAAAAATAAAGTTAGAATTTCTAGAAAATAGTTCTGGTTGTCCTCCATATTGACCCAAAATTTAAAAAAATATATATATATATATATATATATATATATATATATATATATATATATATATATATATATCTGGCATAGGTTTTATAAAAAAAAAAAAAAAAAAAATGAAGGCAGAGTACGTGAAGGTGTTGTTTAACATGGGGGCTTACCTGACAAAGACTTTGATGTACTGCAAGAAAATGTACTGATAAGTGTCATGGAAAAAAAAAAAAAAAAAAATCAAAACATTTAGCAGTATTCTATAACTTGAGCTTTAATAAAATGCAAATTATATATAAAAAAAAATCAACTTTATTTTCCGTAAAAAAACTTGGAAAATTTTCCACGTTAATTTGCATATGAAATTTTCTTGATTTTTTAACGGAAAAACGAGTTTGAACACGAAATTATTTTAATCACTTTTTGGTTAAAGCTCTGGTCCTAGAAAATTGCTGCTATATTTTTTTCACACCACCTAGCTAATGCAGTATTATTTATTTTTTTTTAAGATTTTTGAGAGTCTTTTTGAGGTTAGGCCCCATGTTCAGCTGAATTTGACTGGATTTTTTTTTTTTTTTTTCTGTTGAACCAATGCGGATAGAATTATTTGGATATCAGTTCCATACCTCCGGCGGAATTTTTTTTTAGAACGTATTACCTCAATTTTTTTTTTTTTTTTTTTTTTTTTTTTTTTTTTTTTTGCTCTTTTTACTTTAATCATCCAGTCAAACAAGAACCAAATTATTGTTGGCATTGAACCCACTGGAAAAGTAAATATAAATAAATGTTCAATAAAAAATTACATATTGAAAAAAAACGAAAAAAAAAAACCTTTTTTAATTGTATGGCACTCTAGTGCAGTCCAGTACTAAAATTAAGCTGTTTTTCGGACTGTTTTTTAGTTAATGAAATAATACTGTATGTAAATTTACTACAGTATCTAATATTTTCCTCATTTTCGCAGGTGCCATATTAAGTCGCCGGCCTTGAGACACAATCGCCACAGTGAAAGCTGACGTTGATCATCCGGCGTTTTATAACTGCAACTCCACCATGAAGATTTGTAAAATTATGTAAAAAAAATGATAATAATAATAATAAAAATTTGTAAAAAAAATTATAATTCATGTGTACATATTATGATATATAATTATTTTGTAATATAATATATTAGACCCTCTAATATGTATACCTAGAAAAAAAAAATATAGGTGATTTTTTTTTATTTAACTTATTTTTAATTATATAGGATACGATAACACGATATACATGATAAATATCTATTAATAATAAATATAATTAGGGGAAACAAATTTCATTGGAGTAGGGGGTTGGAGGGGGCGCCATGTTCCAACCATTTGTCCAACTGTGAATTTCCACGTTCGGCCATTTTGTGAGGTACCGAGTTGGGGCACAGTTGATTTGACTGGGAGCAAATGGGATATTCCCATTTGTGACCAGCCACAAGGGGATTAGTAAATGGTCTGCCAGGTTGAAATTACAATGTTAATAGAACCCAAGCTTCAACATGGTAACCAACTGTGCCCAACTGTGCCTTTGAGTCAGGGTATATTTACGTACAGTATGCATGTATCATGATACAGTATTATTATTGCCAATGTCCACGCTCCTCTAAGAACGCGGCGTATATTATATTATGCTGGCCGGCTTATTACATATTTAATAATTAATTATTATGCGCTTTAATTAATGCATGTAATGGTGTTAAACTTTTCCTTTTTTTTTTTTTAAGGCGATGAATCTCAGTTGATAAATTAATTGAGATCTCGGAATTCCCTAGTCGAAAAATAAGTGCTAAGTGCATGATAATTTGTGCAGTAGTCAAGTAGTTGACTACTTGTTTTTAAGTAGTTGACTACTTAAAACAAGTAGTTGACTACTTAAAAACAAGTAGTCAACTACTCGACTACTGCTCAAATTATCACTTAGCACTCTTATTTTTTTGACTAGGGTTATTGCATGGCCCTGCCGGCCGGCCCACTTTTAATTTTAATGCAACCTATCTTATACAAGACTTGCAGCTATAGGGCCTCGACTTAAATCTCGATCGCCATCATTAATTAATAGATGATGCACGTACTGCAGTACAGCACATTATAGAATTTAAGGCATTATACACGTACATTGCATATTATATGCAAAAATATCTTTGAGCTGTTGTGCCAAAACCACACCCCCTTGAAATAATATGCTGCCAAACCATAAAAGCGAGATCTCTGAACTGCAGCATATATATGCATGTTAAATATCGTGTGTAACTAATGTATTATATATAAGGAAAGTGGGTGCCATGTAGACGATGCAGATTCGAGTTTATGAACAGACCTACTATATATAAATGTATACTGCATGTTGCATATCATTATTTTAATAATACGGTATGCAATTACAGTATGCATATTTTATGATTACAGTATGCATTATAGATCCATGATGCATACAGTACAGTATAACAGATCTTAGTTTACCACTAAACAGCTCAGTAGACTAGACGGCGCCAGATATATCAGCCAATTAAAAGGCTAAAATGTCAGCTGGCCACCTTTTCATTGGCTGATATATCTGGCGCCGTCTAGTCTACTGAACTGTTTAGTGGTAAACTAAGATCTGTTATACTGTACATATTATTAAACATTTCTATTATGTATTTATTTATATGCATACATCACATATGCTGTATATATTATGCATACAGTATTAGTTATTTAAACATCCCAATTTAATTTTTAAAAATTTTAGGTTTTATTTAAAAATATTATATATCCTATATTTTAATTTAATTTTGCTATTATTATTTTATTTTATTAAATTAACTTATGAACTACACGTATTTGGGAGCAAAAAGTTGCAGTGTTTTTAGAGCAATATATTGGAATAAGAATAACAATTCATATGATTATATCGGCATTTGTTATATTGCAATCCGCAATATTTAGCTTTTACGAATATGAATATGATTAAACGAATATGATATCGAATTCTCTGACTATATTGTAATACGAATATCGAATGTATATGAATATATTGTGAATACGAATAATATCGAATATATGCTCGATATTGCCCATCCCTAGTCCTCGGCCGAGCGCGAAATGCTACTGATGTTTGAAACGGGGGTTGATGACGTCACTATAGGAACTAACAATGTTAAATTTAATCGGTCAATATTGCTCCAAATACAATGAATATTACAAAATAATCATAACAACAGTTTAATAATCATATTATTTTTATTAAATATTTTTTTAGTAGGCAATATGAGAGAAATAAACGTAAATGGAAGTGTTAAAGAAATAATTATTTTAAGTTGGTACTCGTACAGTAACGAAGTAAAAAAAACGAACAATAACAACACAGCATGGAGGTTGTGGAAATTCAGTCGGAGTGTCGGAGTTGCCCTGAATATAATTAAAATACCATCTACATTTGTGATATAAGTGTAATTACACGTTTTCTATACAGTTTAATATGAACTTTAGATATTATGTGAATGAAATGAAGCATGTGAAATGCCCAATAAATGCGCTGCCGATGAAGGATGCAGAAACCGCACAAAGAAAATGGCATAATGCATAATATCCTTTCGTAAGTATAAGTAAGTATGCATAATATGCAAACACAAACCTTTACGTACGTAAGCTAACAAGTAAGGTATGCATACTATCCAATCCCCTTGTTTATAATATTAGTGCTGTCAGATAGTTTTTTTGCAGATTAAGTTTCATTTTAGGTGCAACTAATTTTTATTATTTGCATATATAATTATTAAAATACTTTGCATGCCACATAAATTCTAATATATATTTTATAACTTATAAAACTTATAATTTATGAAGTTAGAAACCAACATTTATGATCATTCAGTGTTGTAAAACTTGGTTGTAAAACACATTTTCTAATTTTCAGGGGCGATCACCCCTACCTGACTGCCCTCACCCTGGCTGCGGTGATCCTTTGCTAGTAGGTGAAGGAGGCAATCATCGGTCCCCTGCTGCTGTGCTGCCTCTTTGTAGCCGTCAACATGTATCGAGCTTGCTGATGAGGGAGAGCCCTGGCGAGGAGAAGGAAAGAGCGCAGGTCATCACCCTGCGGCACCCACACAGGTAGGAACAGACAACAATAATTGGTGTGTTCCCCGGGGAAAAGAAGAGGAGGTTTGGCTCATGAGGGGGGGGGAGGAAGATATATAACTGCATGCAAAAAAATGAAGATAGTTTATATCTTCTATTAATTTAGCGACAATATCATACACATAGTTATTTACTAATATTTATCTAGTACTGTACATTATTTAAATACTTAATTGATGTATGAAATGTTTTTTAGTTTTCTTTTTTTTTCTTTAATGCATGTACATACACCTTGCTTCCACAAAGACCTTTCATATTTCATTTATCCTGTCATTTTTATGTATTCTTATGTATTTGCCTTATTTATTGTTCATAACCTTGATGTGTTGTGAATTTCCAGTATGGTTATAGTTGTAAATTATAAATTTTTTTTTGTATGGGGGGGGGGGGGGGGGAGGGGGGGGGGCATATAAATTTTATTCTTTATACGCCAAATTAAAACTTAAATTTGTGCATGTTTGAGAAATAGAATTGAAACTGGCTGCCAATTTATATTTCTGTGATTCAAAAGACAGCCAAAAAATAAACCTGGTCAGGAAGAAAAGAAAAAAAAAACTTTCACAATGCAGCCAGCTGAAAGATTCAGTTTTTGTTTAATTCTTTTTTCATTTCAATATTTTCTTCTCAGTTAAACTTACGGATTCTCCACATGAGCAATATCAGTAGCTCGGCACAGGTTGAGATTCACTTCCAGCTCACCTCACATGTTCTGCAGCATCGTGGTCCTCAAGCAGTGCATTGGAGAAACCATCGACTTTGCAACACCGTGGATGCATGGAACGTGTAGTGTGAGCTGGAGGGGAATCTCGACCTGATGTGCCGAGCTACATGGTGCATGGTGCATATGGAGAACCTGTAAGGTAAACTGTGTAGAAAAACTTGAAATGATTCAAGGATGCAACAAAAAAAAATCAGCTGACTGTATTGTGGACAGGTACATTTTTTCTTCTGACCAGGCTCATTTTTTTTTTTTTTATAAACAATTTTTTTTTATTGATTGATTGGTTGAATGATATTTTGGGACAATTGACACATTTTGGTCATATATGCCCCCAGCTTTTTTTTATGCCCCCGCACTTTTTTTGTTTCATTCATTATTATGGGGGTTGAAAATTAAAAAGTAGGCACACTCTTTAAAAATAAGCCAAACATTTTTTATTTTCATATTGGTTTTATAGAATTTATGTTTAATTTTTGAAAAATGGTTAGCAAAACTTGCCAATAAATGTTGTCCTTGTTTGTTCATTATTTTCTTTTTTTTTTTTTCAGAAGAAGAAAGGAAGAACCTCAGCCCCAAATAATGTTCATCGTCATGAAGCAACTGTCATCTGCGACACCAGTGTGGAAGGCAACAAACTGCAAGATGAAGATTCATTCAGCTTGTTAGCCTCTTCGCTCTCTCTTCCCCCTCTCTCCCCCTTCTCAGCATGGCGCCCATGGCTATAGAGATATGTATGTATATATACATATATATCACAAATTCCTGTTGTATATGTTTTTGTTCCTTGCAATATGTATATTCCTATATAATTACATTAATTTTATATTTTTATACATTAATTTACGGAAGAAAAAATAAAATTATTTCCAAACTTTTTCTACGCAATTTCATTATACATATAGAATACATATATATAGTATATAGATACTAGATAGTTTGTATATATATACACCTGTGTTAGGTTATAATGTCCTATATCAACAGAATTAATGCAGTAAATGTCATTTATCAAAAATTTAATTCCATGGAACTTGCAGCTATATACATGATATAGAATAAAGTCATTTCAGTGCCTTATTTTTATTATTACGTATATACATAGCTAGATAATTTCATGGAAATATTGCATAATTAAATTAATGTATTAATTAAATATAGGCTGTATCTGCCTATTCTATAATATAAAAATATAATAAAATTTATTTTGCAAAAATTTAATTTCGTATACGTTTAATTGTCATTCTATATATTATTATTATGCATGTCATTAAGGGTATAATAAAAGGTAACTTGCCAAATGTTAAAAATATCTAAATGTACAGCATGAAGAAAATAAGAAGGAGATAAATCATCAGCAACGCCAATGCGTCGACGAATGTAATCGCTACAGCGCCATGCGGCAAATCTGGAACTATTTTAGGCTCTAGCGGCGTTGTCATCCGCTTCGCTGTGTCTCTTAACAAAAAAATTAACCACGCTTAAACTGTTGGTCCTAAAATTCTTAAAAAAATACTAGTTTATAAACAAATTCTTCATTTATTAGAAATTCAAGTGCATTTCGTTCTAAAATGAATATTGCCTGCGATATTTGCCTCCAAATATGACAATGTTATTCTTACGAGGAGTCGAGCCTAAATTAGTTCCGAAAAGCGCCACGGCCGTTACACTTTTGCCGCAACCGACACAACGTTAATACCAGCTTGTTTGGGTTCCTTCCTTTTTCTTTCATGATGTACAGTACCTATATTTATCAGGCCGGTATCGACTATATCGAGCTAGTTTTTAAGTTAAGATTTTGTATATCTGATATTTTAGCTACTGATGGGGAATGTAGAGAAGAATATATATATATATATATATATATATATATATATTTTTATAAAATTGTCATGTCAGGGATTTTTTTTTACAAGGATATACACCCCTCTAAGAGCTTAAACAGCTCGCGGCGGGGGGTACAGGGTAGGGATAAGGTAGGGAACGGATAGTGCGGCCATGCACGGCCTGCATGCTTACGCGTCCCAGCATTCGCTGAGGTGAGACTGAGGGAACCGTGGAAAACCTCAGTCAGTACGGACACCTCTACTTTTTCTCAATGGACCATGCAAAGCGATGTCCTGCAATTATGGGAACCACACACAATTAAGTGCATCACGACTGCACTGGGTGCCATGGAAAGCGAGACGAATTTACCCCATGCAGGGATGAAGGGAGCAGCGTATTTAATTTTTACTTGAAACGGTCACCCATCCAAGTACTAACCACGCTCGACGTAGCCTGACTTCCGTGATTTAACGAGAACCGATCAATATATGCATGATAGCTACAAGGAAAATGAGATGTTAACATCTCATTTTCCTTGATAGCTAGCTGCGCCGCCACGCTCGACCTATATTACAGCTATATATATATAGCTAGTGTATATATATAGTATATTCACAAATAACGTACTAACATATATAGACTTAATTACACTACTCATGGTACACATGCAATATGGTACATAAAATTATATATGTGTGTGCATGGCATAATATATATATAATTATATTACATTAAATTTCATTGTATTATAATTTTACAAGAGATTTCCGTCTACGTATCAATGGACCAATAAAGCTGAAACATTGGAAAAATCACTAATTAAAAAAATAAATAATGCTAATTCGAATCCTTCGATCGTTCTACCATTAACTTATTATTTCTTATCTAAACGTTGTATACGTATATACGGGTCAGGGTTAATTTCCTATAGCTGAAGCTGTATCAAAAATCAATTTGAAGCTTCGGCGCTGAAAAAAATTTAGCCAATGAGAGCGATGAGAGCATGGGGGTGATGACGTCACACAACGCATGCAACCTATGAAATTGAGCCATGCGCTTTCCATAAGGAAGTAAGCGTGTCGCCCCCCCCTGTCTTTTATCAACTTAATTTTCTAATTTACTTTTCTCATGATTCGAGGCATAGTTGTATCATGATTTCGAGCAAGGTTCCTTTATACAGGTTAAGACACGCACGCATTTCGTGCGTCAATTTCATTAAATTTTCAGGCCTTATTGTACCGCGAAATTTCAAAAATAGCATTGCATGATGGGCGCATTCAAAGTTTCGCGGCACGATGTGGCCAAAAATACTTGAACGTGATTGGCTAACCCTTTAACATTGGTCTTATCGGTGGCTTAACCTGTATAAAGGAACGTTGATTTCGAGGACTTTTCTCCTATACATGCGCAGTGGTGTAAATTGCGCATCACAGTACAGGAAAGATAGTAGCCAAACTCCCATACCTGCGCTACGGGGGAGCTGAAGTCAATTTTTGACACTTTTTGAATATTGGGTTAAGAGCTTACTTTTTTTTTTGTAAAAAATACTAGATTTTTTTTCTAATATTTTAGTGAAAGTTCCACTGTGCTAGCTTTAATAATTTCCGAGTTAGAGCAGATTATAGTTGATTCTCCTATACCATAACATTGCAGGATGCCCCATTTGGTCGTGCCCCTTTCCTATGAATTTAACATTGCGGCGGACAAACATGCCGTTGACGCGAGCAGTTTTCGACTTCGATTCTAACATACGACTTTCTCTACTATCTTCTCTATACTGTGTTGCGCACGATCGCGCAGCACATTGACCTTGCGCAGGGCTAACGGCTAATCCTCTATTGAACCGGGTAAAGTCACTCACGACCGTTACAAAAAAAATTGGATTGTTGAAATTTGTAAACAACACGCAAATAACCCCTTTTTAACCAATAGGAAGGCGTTTCAGCAAAAAGGGCTATGTCTAAGCCAATCAGAATTCAGAATTTGGTCTCCATAAGCCGGAAGGGAGTGACTATACCCCCTTCAATAGAGGATTAGCCCTGACCTTGCGCGCTGTCACAAGCACTGGTCAAACAGCTGTAAAAAGAGCCATGAGCCTGTATGCTGTGTATGACGTGTGTTTCAAAGGGTAAACATTGAGACCTTGAAAGAAATGTCTTTATTTCCTATAAATTGACAAATCGTTGATAAACTCTGTGCCTCGCAGAAAGTAGGGTAATCAATTTGGTGCTCAATGGAGACGATTACGCCCGTTCTTGACTGGTCTGTGGAGCAAGTTAGGTTATGGCTTGCCGAACATGGCTATGACCCAGAGGTGACTGAACTACTATGTACCAAACATCGTATAGATGGAAAGGCGCTTCTAACTTTAACAGAAAATGATTTCCGCACACCACCAGTAAACATGCAAGTAAGGGAAAATTATATTTAACATTCTTGTAGCCTATACTGTAGGCTTTGGCAGATTGCCAAATACAGTACACTGTACAGTATATATTTTATTCATACTCTGTATAATTAACTCCGGGTCATTGTATGCTTACAGTGTTTATCAAAGTCTTCTGCTCGTTGTTGGTAAACAAAAGCATTGTTATAATTGTGTAATGTCTGATGTCGCGTGAAAGGAAAAACATGGGACGGTTGTAACATGATTTAATTACATGTTATGCATAACTTATGGAAATTTTTCTTAATTAAGAAGTTGAAACGGTTACCTATAATAGCGCCAACAATGCCATTACATTCTCTGCTCTGGTGACAAAATTAGGCACTACCGTCGTCCCATGTTTAACAATGAAAAAGGCTTCATGTGACAGACATTATAAACAATGGTTTGTTACAACCGTTGCAAGTAGAAGACTTTGGTGTTTAGAGTACATTATGCATATATATATAATATATATATATATATATATATATATATATATATATATATATATATATACAATACTGTATATATATAATAAAATTAATGCGGCAAATGTGGCTACGCCACGGTGGCTTGCAAAGGGTTTGCTTGTCTCAAAACCCTCTTAAACAACTCATAACTCTCCGCTTCAACAACTTCTGCCTTCAGCAAATTCCACTCTCTTACAGTCCTGTTAATGAAGGAATATTTTCCCACGTCACTTCTACTGCCGACAAAATCCAACTTCCAACTGTGATCACTCCTTCCAATGTAAACACCTCTCTTAATACGAGAGCTCAACTCCCTCCAACCCTCACTATTTCTTGTTATTTTATACATAACACCAAGTCTACAATTTCTCCTTCTCTCCTCCAGCAACTCCCACCCCAACTTATCAATCATCGCAGTTACACTCTCAAACTCTTTTCTGACCTCCTTTCCATCTCCCACCAACTTCCATCTTCCCATACGCCCCATAACTCTTCTCGCTGCTCTTCTCTGCACCTTCTCCAACTCCTTCACCCCAACATTCCTGTATGGATCCCAAACACTGCATCCATACTCAAGCATCGGTCTCACCATGGCTCTATAAGCGCTATCTCTCACGAACATACTACGTAGCTCCCTTCAGATTTCTTTCAACAAACTCCAAGAACTTTCTACTCTTAGAAGTAACATACTTAATATGTTCATTCCACATCAATTTTCTGTGCAACACCACACCCAAATACTTATACTTCTCAACTTCTTTCAAAACTTCACCCCCCAATATATACTGCAACATACTCCTTGTCCTTTTCCTGCCAAACACAACCACACAACACTTCGCCACATTCAACTTCATTCTATTATCATCAACACACCCTTGCAAAATATCAAGATCCTGCTGAAGTTTAACAACGTCATCGTCACTTTCCACCTTCCTGTACACAACACTGTCATCTGCAAACAGTCTCACCTTCGACTTCACTCCTCTTGGCAAATCCTCTATATAAATCAGAAATAATAAAGGACCCAAGACACTGCCCTGGGGAACCCCTGACGATACTCAACATGGTCTGAAAACGCAGCTCCAACCCTAACTCTCTGCACCCTATCCCTTAGAAAATCCTCAATCAGCGACACCAACGCCTCATCTCCAACGCAGTGCCGAACCTTATTTACCAACTCCCTATGAGGCACCTTATCAAAAGCTTTTTCAAAATCCAAAAAAATCGCATGCATCTCTCCCCCAGCATCCAACACATCAGACAACTCCTGCACTAACCCAGCTAACTGTGTTTCACAAGAAAAATGCTTACGAAAACCATGCTGCTGTCCTCCAAAGAAACTTGATTCCTCCAACTCCTGCATGACAAATTTCACTACAACCTTCTCCAACACCTTTGACACCACTGAGGTCAAACTAACTGGCCTATAATTCTTGGCATCACATTTCGAACCTCCCTTATGTATTGGAATAACCCAAGCCTCCCGCCAACTATCAGGTATCTTACCTGCTGCTAAGATGACCCTAAATAAATGAACCAGATACCTGCAATGTAAACCAACATTTAATTTCAAAAATGAACATCTAAACCAACCAACGGTCAGCGGGGTAGAGCAACGGTCTAAACCTCTACCTGTCCGACTAGAATCAATGCCCACTGTTTCAAGTCCTGCGCACTGCGAAGCCCGCGAAACAAAATCGTAGTCCACCCCATTTGCTATATAGCATTGTAAAATTCAAATTAAATCCAATAGAAATAAATTTTTCTTGATATTTTCACACCCCAGACATAATTTCTAAACCCCTTAATAATATCTTGCTGTGTGTAAAGTTTCAAAATTTTAGAATCACTCCTTCCATGGAAATTTCGGGGGGAAATTAGCATGTAACTCAATGGGAAATTGAAAATCTAGCACTACTATTTCAAAAAACAATCGAGATCGATATTATAATGCGCAGGCCTTGATGCAGTGGGCATTGCTAGAATTCATGTATACGGTACTGTATTCATGCCTTGTATGTTACTTAATTCTGGCTTGTCTATGTAAGCATACATACTGTATGCATATACTGTATTATAGTTTTCGGGAGATAAGCATATTATACATACAGTATACATAAGTACTGTCCACCCTTTTGTCGCTTCATGCACGGTATGATATAAAATATGTATCATACACACATCTTTATATACCGTAATGATGTAAATATAAAGACAAATTTATTAAGTCCTCCGTCATGACATGCATGCCCCCGATGGAATATGGTATCGAAGGAACTATAAAAAATGCAGATTTGTTTACATGATATCGGCAATGATATATGTGTATTGATCGAATTTGAGGAGTGAAGGTCAGTTGCTATGCCTGTTTTCATCACTCGTGCCTAGATGCCAAACATTGTTTATGATGTCACCCATAAGGCCTGTGTATACATAGGCATTTTATATGGTACCGCTGGTACACATGTATCCACACTGTGTACCTATTTCACTATTTTCTACACAATTCTATACATATTTTTTTCTCTAAAAAATATTGAAAACAATAAATCATTCCACACTAATTAAGTTAAAACAAATCTTAATCAATCAAGAGTTTTATTCCTTGAAATCATATCTAATATTCAAATTAAGGAAAATAAACCATTTAGGTTGTGATAATCTTATTAAAAGAAAAGGATAGGAATAACCAGCAAGGCCTTACCGATCGAAAGAGTCACAGCAGGTGGAAATTCTTGTGGTCACAGAGGTTCACTCGAAAGTTTTTACATTTTTGAAATGTTTCGCATCGTGGAGATGCTTCTTCAGTCACAAGAAGAAGTAGAATGATTTGACTGTTGGCTTGCTGGCTGGTATGTGAGGGGAAGGAGGGGAGACAGGAGAGGGGAGATGTGGAATGAGTTGGTATGATATTTACAAAGGAGTGAAGGGGAATGATATTTACAAGGGAGGGAAATTTGAATTGAGTTATCTGAGGTTTAGCCCAGGCTTCTCCTCTATTTGCCTGGATTTCAGTACATTTTGATAAGCTAATTCCCACTGACGCAAAGTTGGATAATTGACGAATCCTGGTAATGTTTTAATTGTTTTTACTGTGAAGCATTTATTGAGGTCGTTAGTGTCATGTGAGGCCGCATGATCAGACACAGGCTTGCTCACGTAATGATGTCGTACATCAGACCTGTGTCCACTCATGCGGTCTCGAGTAGCCTGTGAAGTGAGTCCTATGTAAAAAGCATTACATTGTTTCTCCTGGTTTGTGTTTTGGTCTCTTATTTTCTGTTTACATTCTAACATGTATATTGCATTTTTTGATGTGCATGTGTTGTGATTTTTGATAGGGTAGGTAACGTTCGTTACTGGACTTTTAAATGTTTGGCAGGCTATATGTATTTCACATGTTTGGCATTTTCTTCCTCTTTTTACATAGGACTCACTTCACAGGCTACTCGAGACCGCATGAGTGGACACAGGTCTGATGTACGACATCATTACGTGAGCAAGCCTGTGTCTGATCATGCGGCCTCACATGACACTAACGACCTCAATAAATGCTTCACAGTAAAAACAATTAAAACATTACCAGGATTCGTCAATTATCCAACTTTGCGTCAGTGGGAATTAGCTTATCAAAATGTACTGAAATCCAGGCAAATAGAGGAGAAGCCTGGACTAAACCTCAGATAACTCAATTCAAATTTCCCTCCCTTGTAAATATCATTCCCCTTCACTCCTTTGTAAATATCATACCAACTCATTCCACACCTCCCCTCGCCTGTCTCCCCTCCCTCCCCTCACATACCAGCCAGCAAGCCAACAGTCAAATCATTCTACTTCTTCTTGTGACTGAAGAAGCATCTCCACGATGCGAAACGTTTCAAAAATGTAAAAACTTTCGAGTGAACCTCTGTGACCACAAGAATTTCCACCTGCTGTGACTCTTTCGATCGGTAAGGCCTTGCTGGTTATTCCTATCCTTTTCTTTTAATAAGGAAATCATATCTAAGTAATAAAATTCCTAACAATGTAAGGGGGCTTTTTCAGCTTTTTGTGTCTTAATTTGTATGAATTGCATGTTAAAATTAGTGCTATCTTGTGATTTATATTTCATTGATATTGTGTGTCATGTTTTAATGTTTGTTTTGTCCGTCTAATTTTTAATTCGGGATTTAATTATGATGTAAACCTATGTACAACCTAAAAGTTCAAATGAATAAAATAAATATATGCTTATGTACATCAGTAATAGTATTTACATAATATAATAATTTTATATTATGACTTTTGACACACTAAAACATGGTCAATTTCATAATTAACTTTTGCCCATCCTTTATTTTAACAAAAATCTCATTGGTTTATTAATTTACATGCAAAAATACTATCTTACCATTCCACTAAATTCATACTGTACTGTACATGTTATTATTATTACTGTTTTTTTTTAAAAGTTTTAGTACAGCACTTCACATTTTAATTTACAGGTTCTTGGTGACATCAAGCGACTAGCATCAGACTTGAGACTGCTACAACAGAAAAACCATGCCTCATTGATGCAACTTGGACTGTATGTTGTGCCAGCGGGATTAGCAGGCCTGCGTAGCCGATCCCTTGATGCTTGTCAAGATTTTGCAAGTGACTTGGATGAGAATGATGAAAAGCTATCAGAGGCATCGGAGAAGATTCATGTTCCAAAAGACGGTAGAGCAATTCACCTGCCCCGGGAACTTTGGAAGACTGTGCTCAGCATGGGTTACCTGTTTGTTGTGACTTGGATCACAGCATTTGTCATGGTCATTGTGCACGACAGAGTTCCAGATATGAAAAAGTATCCACCTCTTCCAGACATCTTCCTAGATAATGTCCCTCATATTTCTTGGGCCTTCCACATGTGTGAAGTTACAGGGTCACTTCTGATGATCATATGGTTGGCAGTTCTCATCATGCACAAGCATAGGTAAGCTACATTGCAATATTAAATATAAATGCCTTGAAAATTAGGTAGGGGTTGAGAAAAAATTGTGGGGACTGGCTATTGTATAATGGAGTATCGACCTCATTTTTTTTTTTTTTTTTTGTTTTTTTTTGCAGAAATGGATAGAGAGTGAAAAGTTATTCTATCCTGATTTTATTTTTCAGATTTTTTAGAGCCCGGGAACTATTTTTAAAAAATTATTGAAAGTAATTTTTGTGAAGTCACGAAACGCCGCTCCTCAAGAAAAAGATAAGACTTGCCGCCGCGTGACGTCACAAAAAGGACTTTCAATAATTTTTTAAAAATACTTCCCGGGCTCTAAAAAGTCTGAAAAAAATCAGGGTAGCATAACTTTTTACCCTCTATCCATATCTGCAATAAACAATTTTGAGGTCGATACTCCATCTGGTCTCATATGATACATGATGGTTGTTAAAAATAAGCAACTCAGAATGTGACACAAATTTTGTTTCTCCCTCATGCAATCCAAATTAGAAATAAGGCTTCCCTCCCACCCCCTTCTCTTCCCTTCCTTCCCTAGACCCTGCTTAAAAATCTATCCTGATAGAAATGTATTTAAAAGTTCAGAATGTTCAATTATTTAATTTCTTTACTATATTACTGTAGTTGATATTTTGCAACTATGTGGAAAAAAAAAACATGTTGAACACTCAATTAAGTTGCAAATAAAGCAGCAAAAATTGTTACATGCATTTCTATTTCTTAAACAGGAAAAAGGACATCCTTGTTTCAACCTTGCACTTGCAGTGAACATAAAAACATGCTTGTGACGTAAGGTGTTTCCTTTCCAGATTCATCTTACTTCGTCGGTTCTTTGCGCTCAGTGGGACGGTGTTCCTGCTGCGCTGTGTCACCATGCTCATCACTTCCCTCTCCGTACCAGGCACACACCTCCAGTGCAACCCGCGGGTATGGGAGGATCTCACAAAAAGATAGGAAACTATAACTTTCAATATTAATGTGCTGTCGCCTCTGTGATGTTGCTTTGTTATGGCACCTAGATGATAATTATAGCTGCACTACCACACCAGATACACAACACTAAAATAATAATTTAAAACCTCAGAATATACAATATTGCAGAACATTTAAATATTCTTAATTATATATATATTTTTTTTTGCATCAAAATGAAGTGGATTACTTTTGCCGTTAAATCTATTTTCATCAGATTACTACAAAAATATGCATGAACTTCTGAGATAAAAATAACAGTTTCATTTTGATAATAAAAACAAGTATCAAGAAATTTAATGCAGATTTGACCTATTGTTGTTATCTCTTCTCCTTTACTTATTTTGTATTTATTTTATGTATATTTTAAACTGCACTGACAGGAGGTATTGTGACTCCGTAAACTTGTTTTTAATTCAGAATAGTCAGAGTACATTAATCTTCAAATTTTTCATAACTTTAAGCATTTGTAAAAAAAAAAAAAAAAAAAAAAATACAAAAATACAAAAATAATATTTACTTTTGATTCTTTTTCTGATTTTGAATCAAGAATTTTTAGTTTTCCAAAAAGTACGTAAAATATTTCTTTAAAGTGAAATATTGCATTTTGTTTTTTGAAGATTTTATTTTCTAAAAATAGTTTAACCTGCCCTCTGTTGAGAAATGAAAACCAAAAAATTTCATCTAAAATAGCTTCTAGACAAAAAATTCCCAAAGTTGGTGTTTCGGAGGAAGTTAACATGCATCCTTATGGTACAGAAAACAGCTTTTTTACTCCGACTTGTGTGAAGAATGGTACAAATTAAAAAGTAACTATGTAATGTATGATGAATTCTGTAATGGATAAAAAAAAAAATACAGAATTATAAAGATTTTTACTTTTTTAAACGACTCTTTAATTTTTTTTATTTGAAAATCCTTTAGAGAATTCATCATAGATTACACAGGTATTTTTTAATTGGTACCATTCTTCACACAAAGTTTTAGTTTTTTCTGTATCATAAGGATGCATGTTATTATTATTATTATTTTTTTTTTTTTTTAGATAGGACGGTGAAAGTTCTCAAAATCATTGACTTGAAGCCTCTATAATTTCTATAGTGTTAAAATAATAATAATTTTGCAGTATTAATTTTGTGTTCTTGTCCCCTTAAACTAGTCTGAGCCTGGGTTTGCTTACATCTTTATGCCTGTGGCTGTACTTTAATAACTGTATTACTGCATGTATGACACACCACCAGGCATGTGATTGCCAGATGTTCTGTTCTGAGTTGTCTTGAAATCAAAGGTCAACCTTGATAAAATGCACTGTCAATGAAACTGTATCTTTATAGTTTATAGTTATACAATGTGTGTGATGATAGAAGCTTTAGTGTTAACTTTCATACAATCAAATTATACAGTATATGCACACCCCATAATTAGCAGTTAACATAAAACACAGTTATGTTTGGCCTTATCTCTACACCCTTCAATTAATCACACCAAATTATAATACCAATACAATTTTAACTAGATTGCTTAAAGGAGGGGAACCGCTTCAGCTTTTATATTTTTATTGCTTTATAAATAATGTCAAACTTACTTGTGCACCAAAAAAATAGTCACCACCCTCAGCCTTCTACCAGTTCAGCAGTTGACATTCAAAAAGCGTGCCAAAGAAAATTGGCGCTTATGACGTCAAGCGCCATGATAGGTCAAGTGCAACCAATCGTTGATCTTGACGTCATAAGCCCCAATTTTCTTTGGCACGCTTTTTGAATTTCAACTGGTGGAAGGCGGTGGGTGGTGACTATTTGTTTGGTGCACAAGTAAGTTTGACATTATTTATAAAACGTTAAAAATATAAAAGTTGAAGCGGTTCCTCTCTTTTAATTTGTATTAATTCATATAATATATAATGACCATTCAATATTGACAAGGTGACAACAAATTATAATTATATAAGAAAGCACCTAACCAAGCGTCATTAGGTCATTTATAGAAAAGAAAAAGGCTCTCTACATCTTTCTAAATGCATTTTAAATTTCAATGTGTACTTAAAACACAGAGCATTTTTATTTATTTATTTATTTATTTATTTATTTATTTATTTATTTATTTAAATTATCATTATTATTTTTTTTTGCTAAAAAATATTAAATAAAAAAATTTTAGTATATAACCTTTTCTTGCAAATTCAAAATCTGGATAACACATTATATTACATTCACACAATTTATTTCTTTATTTAAAATATCAGTGTAGCTATTAAGTTGGGAATGCAATATGTATGTTACTGCCTGTTCTTGTCTACTGGGAATGTATAAAAGCTGTATGCTGGCCTTCCTTTCTGACTTGTTTTTTTGCAATGTTTACGGCACAGCCCTACGGTGAGCTATGGGCCAAGATCCAGCACGCGTACGTCATTTGGCGAGGTGCAGGAATGTCCATCCAGGGGGTGCGAACCTGCGGGGACTACATGTTCAGCGGACATACGGTTGCCCTCACCATGCTCAACTTCTTTATCACAGAGTGTGAGTTTTCAACTCCTTGTGCATAGCACTTAAGTAAACCAGTGGAAAATGTTATTGTTTGAAGTATTTTGAAACGTACCTGTTGCCATCTTATAACTGCATATTTATAGTCGTTATTTTTAATATCTTCTTATTTCTTTAACCTTTAAACTCAATGGAGTACCAACATTAAAAATAGAGGGTCGTGTTGCCCTATTCTTTTTTTTTTTTTTTTTTTTTTTTTTTTTTTTTTTTTGCTTTTTTAGAACTTAAAAAAAAAAAAAATGTTGAAAATATTTTTTCCAGCATCAACATTTAATTCAGAACGGGATAGGCGGGATAGGACTTTGCTGATGCAAAAATGCACCATGGTCATTAAAACAGAACTTTCATTAATTTTCTTTAAATAGTTCCCAGGCTATAAAAGATCTGAAACAAATTACAAAATCAGAGTAGCACAATTTTGCACTCTTTATCCTGTATCCATTTCAGAAAAGAAAAGAAAATTTAAGAAAAAAAATGATGTTAATACTCCATTTGATATATTTCTTGCTTTTCTTTCCTACATATTGTTTAGTGTAATCAGAGCACATCATTATTACCTCCTAGTGGTGAACATGGGCTATGCTAACCCAGCCCTTGAGGCAGTTCCTGAAGCAGGAATCTTGGCTCAAGGGAGTGAGCACATTGTCTCTGTGGGTCAGTGGTTAAATTAACCCCAAAGTCTGGTCGGCAGGGCAAGCTGTTAGCAACATGTCCTCGGTACAAGTGGTCTAGTAGCCTCACTACTTGAAATAACATCTCACTAAAAAGCAGAGAAAAATTGTCTTGGATATTGACGACCGAGGTAATAATGCTGCTGGCTTACCCCGCAAAGGATATGGCGTCATGTTATGTACTGTAACTTTTTTTTTTTTCAATAAAAATGCATTGAATTCAATATAGTCAATGTAGTGTATTATAAAGACAGTACAGGCTTACTTAAGGGTAAGGTAACGCCACCAATGTTAAAAAAAATCCCTCTCACAAAAATTCTGAAAAAAATTTAAAATGTTCTTCTCTATACCCCCTATCAGTACCTAAAATATCAGGTATACAAATACGATCTAGTTTTTGAGTTATAAAATTTTAAAGTTGACTACTTTAACATGGAGAAATGAAACTCCCATGTTAAATTGGTCAACTTTAAAAATTCATAACTCAAAAACTAGATCGTATTTGTATACCTGATATTTTAGCTACTGATAGGGGGTGTAGAGGAGAACATTTTAAATTTTTTTCAGAATTTTTGTGAGAGGGATTTTTTTTAACATTGGTGGCGTTACCTTACCCTTAACCATGTTGCATATTTTTGAAGCATTTAGAATAACAAAACCAAATTTATTTATAAAAAAATATATAGTAAAAACTCGTTATTATGTAACTCGTTGTTAGGTAAAACTCTATTTTGAGTAAAGGAGATTGCAGTCCCGTCAAAAATAATTAGCATTGAGTGGTATAGGAAAAACTCTATATAAGGCAATACTCAATATAATGTAAACCGAATTTCATGAATCCCTTAACTTTACGTAATAACAAGTTTTTAGTGCATATGAAAACAAAACAATTAAATACCAAAAAAAGGTTTTTTTTTTTCCGTTTTGCTGCTATTGTTTCGTGAAATAGCAACTTTAATAATATGTACTGTAAAAGTGTGCCATCTAAAAAAGAAAGTTTGTGATTAGAAATAAAAGCTGATTTCTTATATTTTCAGACACTCCAAGGAGAATGTACTTTCTGCACACCTTCTCTTGGTTGCTCAACATGTTTGGTATATTTTTCATCCTGTCTGCACATGAACACTACTCCATTGATGTGTTCATTGCATTCTACATCACCTCACGCCTCTTTCTCTACTATCACACCTTGGCTAATAACCAGGTAAGAGGACAGCAAGGAAGGTTAATATTAAATTTTATAGTCTTGTGGCTAATGACATAAGTTAGCTAGCAATTACATTTCTAATAATTTGAACATAGAGTAATGGACAATTTGCATGACATTTTTTTATTACAGAAATGGATAGAGGGTACCAAATTATGCTACTCTGAATTTTTTCAGATTTTTTTGAGGGAGGGAACTATTTTTAAAAAATTATTGAAAGTCAGTTTCATGACGTCACGGGCGTTTAGCGCCTATCCTTTTCTTAAGGACAGACTCCTCGTGACGTCATAAAATCGGCTTTCAATAATTTTTTAAAAATAGTTTCCGGTCTCTAAAAAATCTGAAAAATTCAGAGTAGCATAACTTTGCACCCTCTATCCATTTCTGCATTATAAAAGTGTCATGCAAATTGTCCATTGTGCTTGTGATATAATTTTTAGATAAATTTAGAGAAATGTGAAA
The DNA here is from genome assembly GCA_949825025.1 of Siphlonurus alternatus. Classification (NCBI taxonomy): domain Eukaryota; kingdom Metazoa; phylum Arthropoda; class Insecta; order Ephemeroptera; family Siphlonuridae; genus Siphlonurus; species Siphlonurus alternatus. The sequence goes on from OX463780.1 coordinate 21,437,788, forward strand.
TATTTTTACAGCTGTTTCGTAGCTGTGCATTTTTATTAGAAATACTATCACAGTGTACATATATTCTATAATGAGCAAACGCTATCAAAAATAACAAACATAAGTGTTTAATTGTAGATTAGGTACGTTTGTGGTGTATAAATTCTTGACCCGATCACTCTATCTTATCTTTATTTTAACTTGACATTTGAATCTTCAGGAAATGGGAGTCGTCAATATAGATAAAATTTTGTTGCTATGATTACAAGTTTTAAGTACACACTATCTCAATTAAAGTGCTGGAATAAAGTATAGGCAATATTACCATGGTAACAACAGTTGTTTTCTCACTAGTATATTCACATTTTTTTCACCAACAACCTGAAAATCAATTAAAAACTTATACTGTATTAAAAATTGCAGTAGAACATTATAAAAAGTATTTAGAAAAGCAGTTAAATATCAACAATTTAGGCTATACAAATACATATTATCTGTACATATATACATGCCTCTTTCTGCAACAACAATTCATACTAGATTAGGCATACCAATGATTGGTATTATTTATATGCCTAATCTAGTTTGAATTGTTGTTGCAGAAAGAGACATGTCCACTTTTTATCAATTTATGATTATGAAATTTTGTAACCAGTTCAAAAACTTATACCTGAATGGTTTATATCCATTCTTGAATTACAAGCCTCAGTTCTATTGCATTGCAAAAAATACTTTGCAATTCAATGTTTGGTAATGCAGAAGAATACCCAATGAAAAAGTTTTTAAATATTATTTAATTATTTATTTATTTATTTTTACAAATTAGCATAGCTATATATTATAGTGGTCAATTAACAGAGAGCAGTGCTGAAATTATATGCATAAATTTTCAATTTGCAATGTAGTATTTTATTTTTAATTGTGGCATGGTTTGGTTGAACATTGAAAGTCAAAAAATGAAATTATAAACCAACAATAAAACAATATAAAACAATATAGAGAGTTACAACATAATAATAAACACAATGGTTACAGGCCCTGATGCAGAGAGACTCTGGCAGGACCAGGGTGTGGTTCCCGCTCTTCAGCTTCTTTGAGTCATCAGTAGATGGCATTGTGCCAAATGAGTTTGCATGGCCCGTGACGTTGGGTCAGCTTAAGAAGTGGTTACGTCCACTTCTGGCTGCTGCTGTGGCTGCAATCCTAGCAGCTAGACCCAAGGTTGTCCACTTGACAACAAAGCAAAGTTAAAGCAGAAGTAAACACCATAGTTTTTAATTCTTGCATTATAGTCATTTGTATAAATTTGACATACAAAGATTAAAGAGAATTTAAGATATAGAATAATGTCTCCGATAAATAGGTTTCTGATGGGTGCAAGATAAAAAGGCTGCTTTTCATCTCCCTCTCCTCCCTACCCCCCCCCTTTTTTTTACGTAACTACTTATAAAACTGCAAGACTTTTTTTACCCTCTGCTGATGTTTATTAACTTTCCTTAATAAAAAGAGCAATCAAACAGCTAATTACTAAGGGTAAGATAACACGAAACATTGATCGTAGTAGTCCCATAATAATAGCAACCTCATAATAATTCTGATTTTTTTTTTTTTTTTTTTTTTTTTTTTTTTTTTAAGAGACAATTCTTAGTTCTTAGCACCAAAAAAATGTAGAAAAATTTTCAAAACAATCGGTCGATCTGATTTTTTAAAATTAATTTATTAGTTTAGGTCTCCATGGGAAAGCCCTAAACTGAAAATTTAAAAAATTAATTTTAAAAAATCGGATCGACCAATGACAACCTTCAACAAAACAATAACAAACCTTTGTCCTTCCTGTTCTGACATAACTAAAATGGGCGCAGATAAGAATAACCCAGAGAGCAGAATTTCGCATTCACTTTGCAGCTTCTACTGTTGTCATTCAGACTTACATTTAAAAGCAGTAATCCACTGGTTTTATTGCTGTTAGTTGCAATATTCGTCTCTGAAGTATTGTGAAAGATATTTTATTGTTTTATCGTAAAGTAAATCGCGGTTTGTTGGAAACTAAGACATGTGTAACATAACACCGGAAACACCATGCATTTGCGCATGAATTCTCGAGACTGTATGCAAACGAAATTACTTACGGCGCCAGCCCAGTCTGCGAGCCTACTTTTTAAAAGCGTCGGCGATCTCGGAGGAGAGTTTCCAAGAGTTTAGAAAAAACAAGAAATACGAAAGAGAGTAGGATGCGCAGAGCGTGCGCGCTATCATGGATATTAAAGTTGTGCGCAGGTTTCCCTGTAATTTTTGCTCTATAAATTTGCGGACCTGAAAGCATCTGCTGGCAGCTGAAAGCTCCAAAAGTAATGGCAGTTCTAATTCTGTTCGTTTTCTAGCGTTGCGTACTAATAAAGACATTTATACCGTATATTTTGGTAGTGTTAGTTAGAATAATGCCAAAATTCTCTATTGATTATGCTATCGTGGCTCATTCAGTGTGGATTTAAAAGCGATAAAAAAAGGATGACAATTGTGTGCCCCAGCAGAACCTTATGGAGAACAGCTGATTTCTTGATAGAACATGGCGCAAAGCAATTTTATGATGTCACTGTTAAAGGTTCTCATTGTTTTGAAATTTTTTCTACATTTTTTTGGTGCTAAGAACTGTCTCAAAAAAATATGTATCATAATTATTATGAGTTTGCTAAGGTTTACATGTTAATCAAATGGGACTACTTCAATCAATGTTTCGTGTTATCTTGTAAACCCTTAATATGATGTGGAAATTTTTTAGAGTAAATAAATCAATATAAGTTGGGATATTGTAATGAATCGGTATACTGTATTCCAAAAAAATATTTGTTTCATTTTACAAAATAATTTTTGACAATTTTACTGTCATACCTCGCTGCAATAATGACTTGTCTACCTACCACGATCTTGTTGCAATAATAATCGCTCTATTTCAGGTGAGCACAACAATAAACTTTATATTTTACCTATTTACAACTCATAATGGACAACATACATGAAATTTTTTTATTGCAGAAATGAATAGAGGGTACCAAATTATGCCACTCTGAATTCTTTTACATTTTTTTGAAACCCAGGACTATTTTTAAATAATTATTGAAAGTGCGGCCACGCCCCCTGGAGGCGTCAATAGGCGTCCAGTCTCTATCCTTTTTATTAAGGCTGCAGGGGTGCCAACTGAAATCACAGGACTTTCAATAATTATTTAAAAATAGTTCCGGGTTTCAAAAAAATCTGAAAAAATTCAGAGTAGCATAATTTCGTACCATCTATTCATTTCTGCAATAAAATTTTTTCATGTATGTTGTCCATTGCACTCACCTGAAATAGCTGATAGCTCGTTATTGCAACGAAATCGTGGTTAGCAGATAGCTCATGAATATATAAAATTATTATTGCAGATAAGGGAAGATATATTATTGTGCTGTGCACATAATCAAAAAGTATTTCTTCAACTGGGTTGTCTATATTGAAATTAAATATTTACATTCTTAGATGAATGTAACTTATAGTTTTAATAATAAAAAAAGTTAAACTTCATGAACACTTATATTGAATAATTGAGATGTATGTGTATTGCATGTATATAGTGATTAAAGACTTGAAATAGAACTATTGTACTGTTAGATTCATATAGAAAATAAATTTAATTAGAGTGTCACTACTTGTTGCTCAGATCCTCTTAAAGGGGTACCAAAGTGAATACTTTTTTTTAGATATTCTGGTAGCTGTGAATTATTTTGTTATCCCTGTGGCTCAATATTTTCGTACAATGGCTAGTTATTTTACAATTAATTTTTTAGTAAAAATATTGAGTTGTAGGTTCGTTGGTTGCTTCAAACCGGCGTGCGGCAGCAGCAGTCGCTGATACGATGAGAATCTCCCGCGAATTGGGGGAACCCCCCGGGAACCGGGAACCTCCTCTCGCCCCCTTCTTGACGTATCAGCGACTGCTGCTACCGCGCGCCGGTTTGAAGCAACCAACGAACCTACGACTCAATATTTTTACTAAAAAATTAATTGTAAAATAACTAGCCATTATACGAAAATATGGATCCACAGGGATAACAAAATAATTCAAAGCTACCAGAATATCTAAAAAAAAGTATTCACTTTGGAACCCCTTTAATTGATAGATTAGGGAAGGCAACAATATTATCAACATAAAAAATGTATGACTTTGAATTCATTGGTGCAATATATCATCTTTATGTTTTTAGTACAGACTATAAGTGAGAGTGTCAGGTTCAAAATCAAACATAAAAGCTATCTTTCAGTTGTTATGTTAAGAAGCTTTTATCAGAAAGTGAAAATAACCAATTTCAAAGCTGATAGTCTTCAAATATTTTTCATAATATGTAATTTCATTTTTATGGCTTTAATAATGGCTTTATGTATTTTTTTTTTTTTTTTTTTTTTTTTTTAGTTATAAAAAGTCTCAAATTTGGTGCTTACATTTACTAATTTTATAGTCTTCTTTTATTACATATTATACTACCAAGTTAAAAAAAAAATGCAGTATTTTCAAATATTTCGACATGAAAATTATTTTAAAAAAAAAAAAAAGGGGGTTACTAGACTAGCCTTGAGGTACATGGTCGCTGTAGCCAATGCTGATGACACCTGTGTTCGTATATCAAGGACAGTCATTCTAAAACATCTTTGTTGCATTCTATCCTTAAAATACTTTACCATCAGTAATTTATTATGTTAAGGAGAAGAACCATTACGGTTTAGGTGTATAGGTAAAGAAAAATATAGGTAAAGGGAAGAATTACATGATGTTTAATTTAAGGCTGAAACATTGCATAATTCTTTCTTATGTATACCTATCCTTTTCTTTACCATAAATAATTATTTATTCACTAATACGTATGATTTTTTATCTACATATATTATAATAAATGCATTTTACATACTAGTTATTCATATGATATTGTATGTTATGATTCATTTAATGAAATTCAAGCATTAATTCTAATTAAGTATCCTACCAAGAATACGTAGGATTTTAATATTAGTTACAGTAAAAAATAGAGAATAGGAATTTTTACTAATTATATATACTCTTCCTTCAATATTAATTTATGAAAATCATAATTAATTTCAATTTTATCATATGCTTGGTTGAGATACTTTGCAAATATTTTGTTTGAATTTTTTTCTATCAATTTCAGAAGAATCAAACTGTTGTCATATTTATTTATAGATATAATTGCAGATTTTTCATTATACACAAACATTATTTCTACAGTATATTAAAAGCTCAAGCACCCATTTCCATATTTTCTTTTTATTATTTATTTGTTTTTATCTTTATTTTATTATTATTTACAGGACAAGAATTTTAGTGTCTGTCATCCCATGTTTGGTTGGTTCTGAACATTTCTTGTGATTTATGTTTGTTAAATTGAAAGATGCCAAAAGAATAAAAACAAACCAAGAAACCTCTAAAATTATGACAGTAAATAAACTTGATGCAATTTTGATCAACATAAATAAAATGCAAGCAGGTTTCCACAATTATGATTTTGTAACTACTGTATAATACTGGGTATTATATAGTTAAAAATGTCAAATTATGCCTAAAAGGAGTTTAAGGTTGACTGACTGTTTGGATATTATTCATATTATATACCACAGTGCGTGCAGAAGTCTGTTGTATATATATCAGAAGTGTCAAACTCGCGGCATGCGGAAGTGGCATATGCGGCCCGCGAGGTCGTTTTCAGTTGCTCGTCAACATCAAATAAATAATAATAATGAAGTTTACAAATAAAAACGTTAATAAAAATAAAATTGACAAAATTAAAAAAATCGTCTTAAAAAACTTATATTTTTAGTGAAATATTCCAATGATTCTGTATGACAAATGTTAAAAAAAATTAAATGCCATGCCCCCTTTTCTAAAAAAAAACCCGCGGGCTACTGGGAGGCTGGTGCCCCCCAGGCTCCCTAGTGTTCCGTGAGCAGTGTGTTGTCTCAAATATTTTAAGAAGCCCTGCACTACCTTCACCTCAAAAACATACCCCCCCCCCCTCCGTAAGGCCTCATGGCCCGCGGTCAGTTGCAGTTTCTCCCATGTGGCCCGCCACTAGAAATAAGTTTGACACCCCTGGTATATATCACTGCATGGTATATGCTGTGATGCAGTTTATACCAAAATACTCTACACTCAAAGGTATCATCTAACATTTGGCATATAATTTTTATATTTATTGCTTTTTTGCAATTTTTAATAATTATTTGAAAGATGGTTAATTTATTTTTCAACTGCATATGGTATTAAAGCTGAAATAAATTTACTGACAATTATATTTATTTTCATTTCAAGTTTCAAAAATGTAATATAATTAGATATTATGTTGTGCTTATTTTGGTTATTATTTGTTTCTTTTTGTTTTTACTTGTTTTATATATTATATAAACTCTCCTATATAAAAAGTCTGTGTAAATTCGAGACTGTTGATGTCATGCTTTCATGCTCAAAAGCATTCCAAAGACTCTGTATTTTCATAACTTCGTAAGAAGGAATGATAATATGGTATTTTATACCTTAATTTGAACTGTATTTGAGACCAAATTTTCCTTCAAGTGGTTATAATATATATAATTCACTTGCCCCTTAATTGTTACCTGTCATATGCTAGTTGTATGGTCCGTTGTTTTATAATATCAATTAATGTTTATTTTGTTTTTATGACTGTCTTCGAATGTATTTATCTTTGTTACCTTTCAATAAAATTAAAATAATTAGCTTTGAAATTTAAAAGAATAATCATTGTTAGTTTGTTTTATGTACAGTAAAAACTCATTATTACGCAAAACTTATTGTTAGGTAAAACTTGATTTTGAGTAATGGAAATCACAGTCCCGTAATAAATTATTAGAATTACAGGTATAGGAAAAACTCAATATAAGGTAATATTTGATATAAGGTAAACCTAATTTCCTGGGTCCCTTGACTTTACGTAATAACAAGTTTTTACTGTACATACTTCAAATTTTAAAATATCTTCTAAATGAGCATAAATGTGGCTATCATAATTAATTTAGCTATTAATAAAATATTGAAGTTGGTAATTTTACTTTGTTTACAATACAATAACAATTAATTAAATTTGCATGAAACGAATTATAAAACAATTGGGGTTTTGATAATTTTTTGACTTATGGAGCCAGCAGTTTTCTCCAATTAGAGAAATATAATATAAATATAATAAACCAATTAGATGAATCAATACAAAATGTAGGAATACAAAATTGTACCGTTGAGTGCAAATTAAGGACAGCAAATTAAAAGGGTAAAAGGGGTTATTTTTTGTTTTGGGAGCATATATAGGATCTATGTAGGACCCATCCATTTACTTCAGTGTATTGTCATTTCAAATTAATATACAAGTCATCAGGAGCCTTCAAGAGGTCTATATTCTATTAAATTATAATATTAATTCGTACAAGATTTAAATTCTGAGGCTGTAACTTTCTCTCGATCCTTTTATTTTTGTAAGGGTTAATTTAAAAATTTAAAACCTAAAAAAAAAAAAAAGTATTAAAGTAAGAGGAATGGCTTCAAATGTTATATAAACTTATATCTTGTTATTGCATCATGACTTATATTACTGGTATTGATAATATGCTATGCGCATGCACCTAGCTGACTCACTGATGCAATTTCGCTCTGCGAGGTTTTTAACCATTAACTGTTGGTTAACTCGTAAAGACAGAGGAGGGCGGTGACTTTTTTTTGGTGCACTAACTATATAATAATAAGTTCAACGTTTTGTATAAAATTATAAAAGCTGAAGCCGTTTCCTTCCTTTAGTGCTTTTTGCCACTATATTAATTATGTAGCTATACATTGCCTGCATAATTATATTAATAGTACATACTACATATACTACTGAAAGATATTATTATTGTTTTCATTTAACTTTTATTTCTAACATAACTTTATTCTTGGATATACGTACAGTATTTTTGTATTCTTAATCATCAGCAGTATTCCAATAAATCCATTGTCATTTTTTTATGGGATGATTCTTGTTTAAATACAAAAGTGAATTGTGATTTAATTCTTCATATTTGACTTTTTTATTATTTTCATACATATAATATTATATAATGATGCAGTAGATCAGATATGACAAGAATGATTTCTAATTTAATAATAAGTAAATCATTTAAGGGTAAGGTAACGCCACCAATGTTAAAAAAAATCCCTCTCACAAAAATTCTGAAAAAAAAATTAAAATGTTCTCCTCTATACCCCCTATCAGTACCTAAAATATCAGGTATACAAATACGACCTAGTTTTTGAGTTATAAATTTTTAAAGTTGACCAATTTAACATGGGAGTTTCATTTCTCCATGTTAAAGTAGTCAACTTTAAAAATTTATAACTCAAAAACTAGGTCGTATTTGTATACCTGATATTTTAGGTACTGATAGGGGGTATAGAGGAGAACATTTTAATTTTTTTTCAGAATTTTTGTGAGAGGGATTTTTTTTAACATTGGTGGCGTTACCTTACCCTTAATAACAAAAAATGCCTAAAATTGGATTTAAAAAAAAAATAAATTTAGAGCAGTCTATTCAAAAAGTTTTGATTATGCACAAATATGTTATTCATTGTTTTAAAATTCTATTATATAGTAGTTACTTCTTTGCAGTGTTGATTGCCTTAAAACGTGGCATCTTGAAAACACACACAGTCCAGTCTGGAAGAGAAAATTCAGAGTATTCTCGTTGAAATCTGTAAAAAGTAATGGAAATATAATATAATCTTCAGTATATAACAAATATACTATATTACCTTGCATTTATTTCTATGAAGATTACCGATTTCTTACTGATACCATCAGGTTTTACAGCAAGAAACACCATGTCTACATCACAAAATTTTGTATCTGAAAAAAAGCAAATATATAAAACATTAAAATTTAAGTTGTCATATATTTAAAATGCAAAAAATTTTATTTTAAAATGAATAAAATGAAATGACTTTTAATTAAAATACGGTATGTAAGACAAAGCTGATCTGTTAGTTTGTACTTTTATTTCATTTATTTTAAATTTGCAGAAGTGGTTATTTTTCTATGTCATGAGAATTTTAGAAGTAAATTCCAGTTTACAGCATAATAGAGTATCGACCTCAATTTTTTTTTTTTTTTTTTTTTTTATTGCAGAAATGGAAAGAGCGTGCAAAGTTACCCTGATTTTTTTCAGATTTTTTAGAGTACGGGAACTATTTTTAAAAAATTATTGAAAGTTCTTTTTGTGACGCACGAGGCGGCAAGTCCTATATTTTTCGTCTCGGAGCGGCGTCTCGTGACGTCACAAAAAGAACTTTCAATAATTTTTAAAAAATAGTTCCCAGTCTCTAAAAAATATGAAAAAAATCAGGGTAGATAGCATAACTTTGCACCCTCCATCGATTTCTGCAGTAAAAAAATTGAAGTCGATACTCCATTAATAACTATATACAGTTGCACCAGGAAATAAAATTTTGAAGATCCAATTGAATCTTTATTTTACACAAATTCATTTTAAATTTACAAAAATTAGAAAAAAAACAACCTTCAATGTATTAAAAAAAAATCAATATACTGTGATAAAAAATACTTACTTTTTTCTTTCCTGAAATAGACTTTGCGAGGCACTGCCACTTGAATGTCCTCCTCTGAAATGGCTACATTACGGCGCTGTTCATCACTCCATCCCGTCTCAATTGAGTGGCGAGTCTCAGCCAGTGCACTCCTCGTCAGTAGTCCCTCCAGAGCATCCAAGTTGTTCTCAGCCACAAGCTGTGTGATGACGCAAACAGCCTGCATGCAGAAGTATAGAAAGTGGAGAAGTTTTAGTGAAGTGATGATTTACAGAAGTATCGACCTAATTTTTTTTTTTTTTTTTTTTTTTTTTTTTTTTTTTGCAGAAATGGATAGAGCGTGCAAAGTTATGCTACCCTGATTTTTTTCAGATTTTTTAGAGGCCGGGAATTTTTTTTAAAAAACTATTGAAAGTCCTTTTTGTAACGTCATGCGGCGGCAAGTCCTATCATTTTCTTAAGGAGCGGCGCCTTGTGACGTCACAAAAAGAACTTTCAATAATTTTTTAAAAATAGGTCCAGGGCTCTAAAAAATCTGAATAAAAATCAGGGTAGCATAACTTTACACGCTCTATCCATTTCTGCAATAATAATAATAAAAAATTTGATGTTGATACTCCATTGTACAGAAAAATGGATGGGAAAGGGACACATTCTTTTTGGTTTGGGTACTGTAGTTCAACAGCCAATCAGAAAGTTCAAATTTCAGTTTTAGGTAAAAAGTAGAGACCATGCAGTGTCACCAAAGCAATATGTATATCATTATCCATCATTCACTCCATGTACACAGCTTAGTATATGCATTCAGAGACTACCGTGTACAGTATCAGAAACCTCTGTATTATATCTTATGACAAAAAAAGTAATTCAAGTTGGCTAATATTGGTGCATTTATAATGTCACATACACCAAGTGATTTTTGCTTGGCAATTAATACAGGCATATTTCAAACCTTAGTTTACGCCTGGAAATAGTTTATTTTCGAAACATATGGCTTCCATTTCGCGGACGATGACATTTAAATTAAAAGGATACAAATTACCTGCGAACAAACAACTCTGCATGTATTTGAAATACTATACTATACAGTATGCACTGTAGTGCTAACATCCCATGGGAAATTATTGTCCTCTTATGATCAGTTTTCTGGCTATAAGACACACATTGAAATCTCTGATACCCTCTAGCTGGTATGTATTATAGAAACAGCATTATGTATGTATACCATATGTATACAGAATTATGCATTTACTGTCAGTTCCGTCAGTTCATACATAATCATTATTGCAACAATACAATATTTGTGCATATCTGCAAGATGTATATACTGTACTGTACTCTGATGTATGTACTCATTGTACAGTACAATACATACTGTAATGTATACTGTACCGGTACTGTATTATGAACAGTACTGTAATTTAAGTATAAATATGCATACCTGTTTGGTGCCAATGCGAAATTCCTGTTCATTAAATGAAGGATCCCATGTGTTTTTTAGCATTATGAAATCTAATTTAGTCATAATCCATGTAAGTGGATTTTGTACAAAGAAAAGAGAGGGTCTAGGTGTCTGATCCTGTGTTTCATTGCTATTTTTGTGTGTGCTGCTTAAGTGAATACATCTTTTCATTGGTATATTTGGAGAAATTAAACTACTAACACTATTTAAAATATTTTTAGGTAGCAGTAAGTTTATCTTATGTTGATGTTGCAACATTTGCAAACCTTGCCTCAATGAGGCTACTCGAAGACACCTCATGACACTTATATTTATCATCCTTTCCAGACAATTTTCAGATATGACACGTAAAAAATATGATAAACTAATAGACACATAAGCTTACAAAAGTTATTGTTTTTTGTAAAAATAAGTAAATGCTATTAAAAATTTAATCTTAAACGTGACAGAGCTTTGCAGTCAATTTTTAGAAATTTGTAATCATTGAGCAGCTGATTTAATTGCGCGCCTAATCAAATCGTTGCTCACTTTCTTTCATGTTTAATGATGGCGGCTCTCTTCGGAGTACATGTGGGCAATACCACAGCTTGTTTAGCTTGTTTTAAGGTTAGTTGAAAGTATTTTTGTAAAATTTCACATTAAAATTTTTCCTTGTTATTTCTTTGCTAATTTGAAATCTTAATTTTTACACAGGAGGATGGACAAGTCGAAGTTTTGGCGAATGAAGCTGGGTACCGTGTCACGCCGGCTGTCGTTGCCTTCAATGAAAGAGAAAAGGTTGGTGCAGGGCTTTTCTTCTATTATTGGGAAAATAGACCTGGGTTGGTGTTGTTCAGGGCTAATCCTCTATAGAACCGGGTATGCCATATATAATCACTCACATCCATTACAAAAATTATTTTATTGTTGAAATTGGTACAGTAAACAAGCAAAAAAGTTTGTAATGTTTGTAATGAGGAATCTTAAGGGGGCAGGCAGGACAGTAAGAGAAAAAGCATACAAGTCTCTGATTAGACCAATAATGGAATATGGATGTAATGCGTGGGACCCGTATAGAGCAAAGGGGAAGAAAGAGATGGAAAAGATACAAAGACGAGCAGCAAGAAGGGTTTTAGAAAAGGGGAACTGGAGCTTTACCTGTGATAAAAGCAAAATTTATAAGGGAAGAGAGAGTGTGACCAGAATGATAGAGCAACTGGGATGGGAGGATCTGGAGGAAAGGAGAAAGCAAAGTAGACTGACAACAATGTATAAAATAACTAGGAACCAAAAGGGCTGGGAGGAGCTTAGCGATCGTACTGAGGAAGGGCGTTATAAAGGTAGGAGGGACCATGATTGGAAGCTGGAGTATAGGAGAAGCAAAAATGATGTGGGCAAGTATTCTTTTTTGAGAAGAACGGTGAGGGAGTGGAATTTGTTGGACTCTGGGCTTGTGGATGCTCGGAGTGTTGGTGAGTTCAGGGAGGGGCTGAGAGAGTCAGCCGCAAGCAAGCGAGCCACCGTGGTGGAATACCCACAATAGCCGCAAGCAGTGGTGTATGCATGTAATGTGTGTACACACTGCTATTTAATCTTTAATCTAAAAGTAAAAAAAAAACTTTTAACCAACGTAGCATCAAAACTGCAAGCTGACTGCTAATAAAACACTAGTGCAAAAATAAAACTACAGTATGCATACATGTACGTATGCATACTGAATGCATATGCACCGTTGGCTTGTTGTCGCCAAATAGTGCAGCTAATGCTCTATCAACGATGATAGAGTGTCAGCTATAGCATGGCTGACGTTGAAGTAATTATAACCATATGTCATCTCCCAGTGACGTCAACACGTTGTGTTTTAGGAGCACATTTTATTGGTCAACTGCTCTAAACCGGTTATCGGCATAGGTGTTGTTTTAGTTCAGAAACTGTTCCGAAGTTTGCTGAAAATAATCGAGGACTGTTAAATATGATACAGTACTTTACCATTCTAAGCTATATCCTCCCCATTCTATTATCCTTGACTGACTGCTTTATTGCAGCTATGCATGTGCCACATGAATTGCAATTAGTAAATAACTTGTTTGTGCAAAGGATATTCATATTGAATTTTATTTCACTTTTCGGACTTTTACCTTTGCCGGTGTTTGATGTAATCCTTCTGTGTGTTGTATGTTGCGATGGTCACTTAGTGTTCGTGTACGTCACTAACACTTGCATGTACTACACATATCACTACGTTTCGAGAGTCAACCGCTCTCTTCCTCAGGTGATCTGAGACTGAGACTACATCAGGTACTTCAAGGTATTCACGTACTTAGTCTCAGTCTCAGATCACCTGAGGAAGAGAGCGGTTGACGCTCGAAACGTAGTGATATGTGTAGTACATGCAAGTGTTAGTGACGTGCACGAACACTAAGTGACCATCGCAACATACAGTACTACACATAGAAGGATTACATCGAACACCGGCAAAGGTAAAAGTCCGAAAAGTGAAATGAATTGCAATGTTTGCATACTTTTCTCTACCCTTGTTTCGTTGTTTAGTTAGCTTGACCTCTAGTTGTATGAATTTAAAGAAGAAGAAAAATGTTTATTTTCTTACACACTGCATTACTACTTAATCAGTGCATGTACAAATATGTTACAGATTACCGGATTGGAAGCAAAAGCTAGTATGACTAGAAATTTTGCATCAACAATTATCCACAACAAGCTAGTCATGTATATGAGCCCTGAAGAATGTACAGCTTCTGAAATTCTTGCTAAGAGTAATGGTAAAATATTTGTGGAGGAAGATGAGGTTAAATATCGAGTGCAAGAAGGCGAGAAGGACACCGTCCTTACACCAGGCGAAGTAGCAACTTGTATCTACAAAAGCATGTTGAGTAAGTACTCCATCTAGTTACTATGCCAAAAAACAATATTGATTCTATTTTTGTGTGTGCAGAGATTGCCCAGAGTGCAGCACGGTCAGAAACAGCTCACAAGGCAGTACTCACCGTGCCCATGAATCTCTCCGAGGAAGCTTTGCGACGCACCAAGCAAGCTGCAGAGGAGGCAGGCTTTGATGTGCTCCAGCTGATCAGTGAGCCATGTGCTGCCGTGCTGGCCTACCAAGTGGGTATGCAGGACCCAAGCCAAAACAGGTGAGAGACGCATTCTTACACCAGGTCTCTAGTAAGAATTAAGATATTTATTGATCTTTTGTATTAAATTTAACTCCACTTCAATTAAATCAAGTCACTTTTCTTGTCTTGCAAGTGGCTAGACACAGGCTTGTGCTTCCCCTTGCAGCTATAAGCCATTTATCTTAATGTACAAGTGACAATCTTTTGATACATCCTTGGCTTCTGAATGGATTTCCTCTTCCCCTCCACTTTCAGTGTTAGTGTGAGTAATATTATACAGTACTACAGTATTTTTACATTCATCTTACCTTGTTAGGTAAATTTTAACTTCCAAACAAACATGATGCTGGGTTGATCCGTTTTTATAAAACATTGTAGCCACTAGTTTGACTTTTCTTCCGTAACTTCTAAAGTTTTTAAGCTATTTTATTGACAAAATAAAATAAACTACAGTATTTTGAAAATGAAAGGAGGGCCATTTGGAAATAACACTTTATAGTATTATACTTTTAGAATATTGATTGTCAATAATAGACCAATTTTATCTGTGCTTAGCATGGTATGATCATTAAAACCACAAAATATAAAGTTCATGCAATGTCCGGGAAAACATGAAATACAGTTCAGTTGTTTATTGTTGGTTTGTTTAATCACTGAAATTATATTTTATTTCAAAAATATCTTGCACAAAATTATGCATTTTTTTTTTTTAACTAAACCTAAATATAAACTTTTAACCTGATACTGTACATGCAACTGGTGTATTCATACTTGTTATATAAAAATAATGTTGTTACAACTTATATATCATGTTTTTGAGATACTGTAAGACTAAGTGTTTCATATTTCTTTGTTTTATTATAGATGACCTGTATATTTGGTGACAATGTGATGTAATACTTGATTTCAGCTTGTGTTTAGTGTACCGGTTAGGAGGGGCAAGCATAGACGCATCAATTGTGAGAGCAGCAGGTGGAGCATACTCAGTTGAGAGTTTCGTCCAGAGCAAAGAGCTGGGGGGCGATCAGCTCAACAGAATAATTTCCAACTTCATTGCTGCAGAGTTCCATAAGTGAGTGCTTACTTGAAACTAAATTTAAAACATTTTTTATATTTTTTTAATTCATCAAGCACAGTACTGTGTGTCTCTGTTTGATGCATTCAAAGTTCTAGTTTGAGTTAAATTGTGTGTAATTTATAAATTAGGATCTCGATGTATTTTGCTTATTTATTTATTCACTGATTCATTATAATTAATTATTTGAAAAAAAAATCGAACTAAGCGATATTTATTTTTTTAAAAGTAGATGGAAACACATATGATAGAAAAAGATTTGTTGGGAAAGGAGATAGTTCGAGCTTTTAGCCGTCAGTGACCCAGCAAAAAGAGAAAAATTAATTAAAACAACGCTATGCGTGTATATTAGGTTTGACTCACCGCTCGTTTTAGAGAGAGAGAGAGGAATTTTTTGGCTTGATTTGATCAGCTAGTTCTTGCTAGCAAAACCGTCACACAAATAATACATTTGGTGCGCCACTCTCTAGCCATGGACAGCTGTTTCGGCCTACTGGGCCTCATCAGCATGGCGAGGAGAGAGAGGCAGCAGCTCCCAGCCAGGTCTACATGAGAGCAAGACTATCGAGCTACTGCCAAAGTAGCAGAGTTCGCGCAGCCTTTTATACCGGCGATCCGAGTCGCGCTATAATTGCGAGACTCGGATCGCAGGTATAAAAGGCCGCGCGAACTCTGCTACTTTGGCAGTAGCTCGATAGTCTTGCTCTCATGTAGACCTGGCTGGGAGCTGCTGCCTCTCTCTCCTCGCCATGCTGATGAGGCCCAGTAGGCCGAAACAGCTGTCCATGGCTAGAGAGTGGCGCACCAAATGTATTATTTGTGTGACGGTTTTGCTAGCAAGAACTAGCTGATCAAATCAAGCCAAAAAATTCCTCTCTCTCTCTCTCTAAAACGAGCGGCGAGTCAAACCTAATATACACGCATAGCGTTGTTTTAATTAATTTTTCTCTTTTTGCTGGGTCACTGACGGCTAAAAGCTCGAACTATCTCCCTTCTCAACAAATCTTTTTCTATCATATGTGTTTCTATCTACTTTTAAAAAAATAAATATCGCTTAGTTCGATTTTTTTTTTCAAATAATTAATTAATATCGCTAGTTCGATTTTCTCTTCCTTTTCCTTCTCCTGTGTTGTCCATCTTTTACCCTCTATCAAATCCCACTATCTCTACCTTTTATTTCAAATCCCTGGCTTGTCAATGGTTTTTGCTGCGATAGCGTTACATATTTAAACTTTTGGCGCCCACAAAGTAGCAGCCAATGAAGAGTCGCGCTATAATTGCGAGACTCGGATCGCCGGTATAAAAGGCTCGCGAACTCTGCTACTTTGGCAGTAGCTCGATAGTCTTGCTCTCATGTAGACCTGGCTGGGAGCTGCTGCCTCTCTCTACTCGCCATGCTGATGAGGCCCAGTAGGCCGAAACAGCTGTCCATGGCTAGAGAGTGGCGCACCAAATGTATTATTTGTGTGACGGTTTTGCTAGCAAGAACTAGCTGATCAAGCCAAAAAATTCCTCTCTCTCTCTAAAACGAGCGGCGAGTCAAACCTAATATACACGCATAGCGTTGTTTTAATTAATTTTTCTCTTTTTGCTGGGTCACTGACGGCTAAAAGCTCGAACTATCTCCCTTCCCAACAAATCTTTTTCTATCATATGTGTTTCTATCTACTTTTAAAAAAATGATTCATTATAATGTTTGCAGAAACATAATAATATATACTAAATAAAATATTTAAAAAAAAACTGTAATACTAAAATGGATTCCTGTGCCTCCTACAGAAAGTTCAAGCTTGATCCCCAAGAGTCCAAACGCTCTATGGCAAAACTTCTGAGTGCTTCGGAGAACTGGAAGCACATTCTCTCCAACATTGGCTCTGCGGACTGCTTTCTTGAGTCCATGCATGAGGGCATTGATTTCCGGTGCAGCATCTCTCGAGCCAGGTTCGAAATGCTCATGGCCTCTAACCTGCAAGACTTCCTCCAACCAATACATGCTGCCCTCAAAAAAGCCAGCCTGGAGAAAAATAACATCACTCACGTAAGATTGGAAGGACAACTAATATGGGAACAGTTATGAAGCAATAATATAATGCACAATATAGCAATAGGCTATTTATATAATATGCATATTATTTTCTACTTTATACTGTTCAAAAACCTGTTTCCCTTTTTTGGGAAAATTAGCTTTCTCCAAGCACACTTGAATAGTTAATTTTTAATTTGAATAAAAACCAAGTAAAAGTAAAAAATTAAATTAATTCCAAAATTAGGTATTGTAGCTGTAAGTTAATATTGTTTTGAAGAAGGCACTTGCAGTAAATGCAGTAAGTGCTTGTTTTTAACTATTTTATCGTTATAAAAATTGGTGCTCTTTGCGAATTAAATGAGAATTGTTATCACTAATGGAAGCTAATTATTGTTTGAAACGCTATTTACTGAAACAATTAAGCATTGAATGAAATAATAATACTATTTAAAAATAGCATCTTAGAGCTTACTTATACAGCTGTAAGTGACATACAAGTAATTTTTGCTGATCTCAACTAACTTTCCTCAGGTGGTGCTGTGTGGCGGGTCCCTCAAGATCCCCAAGCTGCAGAAGGCAGTGGCAGACCTATTCCCTGACGCAGAGGTGCTTGGAGGTATCAATCCTGATGAGGTGCTAGCTGTTGGGGCCGCACGCCAGGCAAGCTACCTACCCCCCACCTGGGACCAGAGCTTCAACGAGCTAGCCATCACTGTCTCTGCAGCCTCAAGGGGAATATTTGTCAAGGTAAGAACCAAGGATAAAACAAACATCTTCCTGCTGCTGTACAATTTTAACCCTGAAAACATATTACTGTATTTATGATTTTTACTCTATAATTGCCACCATGGAAATACAAGTTGTTGTTTGCTTGTTTTTTTGTTTTTTATTCTCTATTTCTTTTACGTTTTTAATTTATAAGTTTTTAAAGCATTCTGCATTGTAATTTAAATTATTTAAAATCAACATGGAGTTTAATCTTGACGTGACTGTATGTTTGTGCCTCAGGTTTCTGCAGACAAAGAAGGCTGGCAGTGCGTGATCCCTGCTTTTGCCCCAGTGCCATTTGTCAAGCAGATCAAGTACAGCCTGGCTGAAGGGCAGACCAGCATCTTGGCAGAGGTGGCCGAGGGAACAGAATCTTCAAACAAGTTCCACACACTTGGCAAGGTAATTCATAATTTCTACTGTCTTATGAATAGACAAGGAAATGTAGAGCAATATCTGTCTTTTCATGTCCTTTCTTGTCATTTCTCTATTGTAGTCTTTGTTGCTCTTTTTAAAAATATGTATCAGAGGACCAGTTGCTTTAATTTTTGTTTTTTTACTGGCAGATATTTAATTTTAGCCGTAAATCCTACTAATTTATTATGCATGGATATTGGAGACTTTGGAACAATAAAAGAATTGATCTCAATCATGTGAATGCCTTTATGATTTTTGTTTTCATTGTTATTAGGATAGAAAACCTCGAGTTACAGAATGTCAATATTTTTTCTGATTTTTTTTTCTGATTTTTTTTTAACCTGTAACACCTTTAAAATTGTTCTGTAAAACTTTGTATCTTTGTCATCATAGTTATTCAAATATTTAACACACAATAAGTTTTTTTATAATATTTTTTTAAAATACTGGGGTCTAAAACATCTGAACAAAATCTGAGTACCCGATAACATAATTTGGTATCCTCTATTCAATTTTGCAATAAATATCTTCAAGTAGGTTGTCCATTGCCTAATTAATTAAATTCCTTTTTGTACTATAAGATGATTAAGTGGCAAAAGGGGGACATTTTCTTACTGTTCAATCAAAGAGTAAAATGACTCAAATTAATACAAAGTTCTTTGTTGTTATTTTTTCAGGTGGAACTGTCTGAAATGTCTCCTGGTGCCACTGCAGTATTAGAACTAAAATGGACCAAGTAAGGCTCATTCATAAAGTTCCATGGTGAGTCAAATTTGACGTATTGCTCTCTTGTTTCTAGCATGGGCCTGCAGGCAAGCCTATCAGACCGAACAGATAAGCGCAGTGTTGTGGTGATTGGAACTGGCGAGTAAACGCCCTGAAGACTTTGTGAACAACTCGCTGTGCGTGATCAACTTTTTAAATCAATTCATTCTGATTTTGTTGTGTATTTGATATTATCAGAAATAAAATATTAATTATTAATAATATAAATATTAAATTAAATTGTGAACATGATTTATTATATATTACAGGGTATAAAATAATTAGTCGTTCTGGTTACATTTATAATGTCTAACAGGTTCATCGAGTAATTAATGGACTTTTATTGCATGTACGTATGCACTGTTCCACTAATTAGCACTAAGACTGTGTGCAAGACATAATTATATTAAGCGTGCTTAATGTCAAATCTTACCTAGTTAAAGGTGCATGAAATTTTCACCTGCAATTAAGGCACATATAATTATTCTCTATCGCCTGATACTATCAATTTTCACCTCTGCTAATTTAGGTTGCTGCATGCCATTTTTTTAGTAGCTCAATCGAAAGAGGAAGTTGAGAAATGCACCTATGAATTTTATGCAATTTTTTTTAGTACTGCATCATACCTAAAATGGAGATGATAAGAGGTCACATGACCTGGAGGCGCCTGCCGCAACGCCTATGACGTCATTACATTCTTTGGTTTATCTATATAACACATGTAAACAGTTATTGCATTGTTGCTTGTTTATTAAAAATTATTATTTGTTTCCATAGCAACGTGGTTGTTTACAAGCATTATATAGTTGAACCAAAGAATGTAATGACGTCATAGGCGTTGCGGACAAAGCCTCCAGATCACGTGACCTCTTTTTCATCCCTATTTTAGGTATGATGCCGTACGAAAAAAAATCGCATAAAATTCACAGGTGTATTTTTCAGCCTCCTCATTCAATTGAGCCAATTGAGCTACTAAAAAAATGGTATGCAGCAAACCAATTATATACTCCAACTTTCACCGAGATAGATATTGGAATTTGACTCTGTGATTTCATGATGATGTAATCCAGCCAAGGGTCAAAGACTGACACAGTAACGTCATCATGACGTCAGAGTCAAATTTCAATATCAATCTTGTTAACTTGGTGAGATTTTTCTTCCTATTTCTTTCTTAACTAGAGCTGTCAGGATTCACTAGAGTTTTAAATAACAAAAGTAGGTGTAAGTTTAAGATTATTATATTATAAAACCAACTATTTCACACAACATCTCTGACGACGTCACAAGAGATCCACCACTTTTCATGCCGCCATAATTATTCTCTCTTTCTTGACTAATTTGACTTCCTACGTACTTCCGGTTACTGCCAAAATAACAGCTGAATGACTATAATTTACCGAGAGAGGGCGCTAACTTATTTAAAACTCTAGTGAATCCTGACAGCTCTAGTTAAGAAAGAAATAGTAAGAGAAATCTCAACAAGTTAACAATCTCAATGAAAACGGGTAAATAATTAGCACAGGTGAACATTGATAGTATCAGGTGAAAGATACTAAATATACTGTATGTTCATTTTTTGTTGAGAAAGTCTTATGCTTCTTTAAACTATCAATGCCTTTCAAGATGCATACTCTATAACAATGATTTTTTTTTGTTTTTTTTTAATTGTATGCATTGTGTAAATTATCGAAATTTCAGAATGTTTATTGTTTTCCGGGACAGTGAGAGCTACCACCCTGAGAAATAAATAATGTGGAATTCTCTGAAAAAACTTAGTTAATTTTACCGCCAAAAGCATAAGACTATAGTGTATGGGACCGTATGGGTGTATGTTCTATTATAGCTTTGAGGCTCCACAAAGGCAATCAATGCATTTAAATAACATATAGCGACTTGAGCCATCAGCATTATAACATAATATTTTTGAACTTATTAAGGGCATTGGGTGTAGCACCGGTAGTTGGCAACACTGACGTATCTTCACCATGTTAATTTTTTATCATTGCTCCTCGGAGTAATTTTTATGCTAGAGCTAAGCTGATTGCTGTAGTATCAAGATAATTAGTAGCCCAAGTGCACAATTTGGCTAAATAAAGCCTGATTTAAAGAAGAGTATTTTTTAGTAATTTTTTAAATTTACATGCATTTTTCTAAAATATAAAAAAAATACTTTTCTTTAAATCAGGCTTTATTTAGCCAAATTGTGCACTTGGGCTACTAATTATCTTGATACTTCAGCAATCAGCTTAGCTCTAGCATAAAAATTACTCCGAGGAGCAATGGTCAAAAATTAACATGGTGAAGATACGTCAGTGTTGCCAACTACCGGTGCTACATCCAATGCCCTTAAGAATTTCCTTGAGACCAGCTAAGTTATCTAAGATAGCTAAGAAGTCTTTTTGTAAGTCAAGTAAGAAAAATTACAGTCCCTACCTGTATATCGATCCTCGTCCCGCAATAATGAGCTATCTGCCTAGATCGAGCTATCTGTCTATCACAGTCTCGTTGCAATAATGAATGAGCTATCTGCTATTTCAGGGGAGTGCAACAATAAGCTTTATTTTATACCTGTTTACAGCTAATAATTGCACTCGCCTGAAATAGCAGACAGCTCATTATTGCAACGAAATCGTGGTAGGCAGACAGCTCATTATTCCGGACGAGGGACTATAAATAATTCCAATTTACAATAGATTTAATTACAATGGAATAATAAAAAACAAGCAAATACTGGTATTACTCTGTATCGGTATCCTCGGTATATAACGAAAAATGAAAATTTCAGAGACTTATATCAGTTATATCACTGAAAATGAGTCTACGTCAAAAGAACGAAAAATAAAAGAACGAAAACAATTTAAACGAAAGGCATTACACCGAAAACAAAAAGGACGAAAGTAATTTAACACGAAAACATTTTAAACGAAAATATAATTAACCGAAATGGAAAATGTGCGAATGCATTTATAACGAAACTTGAAAAACACGAAAGCATTTACAGCGAAAACATTTTAGCCGAATTCAATAATCACGAAAACCATTTGGCCGATAGTTATTTGAACGAATTGGATAACAACGAAAGTAAATTAGAACGAAAACATTTAAAACGAAATAAAAAATTCACGAAAACAATTTGGCCGAAAGTTATTTGAACGAAAACATTTTAGACGAATCAAAAAATAACGAAAACAATTTGACCGAAAGTTATTTGAACGAAAGCATTTAAGACGAATCAAAAAAGAACGAAAACATTTAAAACGAATGGAAAAATCACGAATACAATTTGAACCAACGCTATTGGACCGAAATAAAAAAACACCGATGAAGAAAAATATTAATAAAAAATTATAACAAAACATCATTGAGCTCTACATCATTGAGCCTTGTGTAGAGCTCAATGCAAAACATTTAAAAAAAAATTGTAAATTAAAACGAATGCAATAAAGAAGTATATATACAGACTGAGCCAGAAATGGTGTTCCGAACCCATGCTAAAATTTGGGCAGGTTAACTTATTTGAGCTAGAAATTTGAAATTTGGCATACGTAAAGTCAAGGGTTCCAGATTCTTTTGACGTGTATACGTGTTAAACAATTTTTAAAATTAATGGGCATGGTTAGCCCCTGGTTTAGCACCATGTTTAGCACCAGGGTTAAAAATCGGGGCTAAAGTGGGGGTTAAAATTCTTTGTGAATGTCCCCAAATATTTCCTACCGTTTTAGGGGTTGATTCACGATTTGCATTTCTTCCTTATGGGATTTCCATGTTAAATTAAGTTGATAGAAAAATTTTAGCCGATTTGCACCAAAATTAGTTTTTAAGGTTTTCAGAGCACGTTGAATTTAATGGTGTAATTTAAAAAGTGGTGAAAACAACCCCTAATGAGATAATGGCCCATACAACATGAAAAAATGATGCTATCAAAATTTTGATTATGCCACTGAAACGGAATTATTTTTTTACCTCATAAACAACCTTTGAATTTTTTTAATCCGAGCAAGTTAACGATTTAATTTTTAGGGGTGAGGAAACACCATTAAATACAGCGTGCTCTGAAAACCTTAGAAACTAATTTTGGTGCAAATCGGCTAAAATTTTTCTATCAACTTAATTTAACATGGAAATCCCATAAGGAAGAAATGCAAATCGTGAATCAACCCCTAAAACGGTAGGAAATGTTAATTTTAAAAATTGTTTAACACGCACATGTCAAAAGAATCTGGAACCCTTGGCTTTAAGTATGCCAAATTTCAAATTTCTAGCTCAAATAAGTTAACCTGCCCAAATTTTAGCATGGGTTCGGAACACCATTTCTGGCTCAGTCTGTATATACTTCTTTATTGCATTCGTTTTAATTTACATTTTTTTTTTTTTTTTAAATGTTGTTATCATCGGTGTTTTTTATTTCGGTTCAATAGCGTTCGTTCAAATTGTATTCGTGATTTTTCCATTCGTTTTAAATGTTTTCGTTCAAATAACTGTCGGTCAAATTGTTTTCGTTCTTTTTTTATTCGTCTTAAATGTTTTCGTTCAAATAACTTTCGGTCAAATTGTTTTCGTTATTTTTTTATTCGTTTAAAATGTTTTCGTTCAAATAACTTTTCAGTCAAATTGTTTTCGTGGTTTTTGTATTCGTCTTAAATGTTTTCGTTCAAATAACTTTCGGTCAAATTGTTTTCGTGCTTTTTGAATTCGTATTAAAATAATTTCGTTCTAATTTACTTTCGTCCTTTTTAATTTCGGTCAAATTACTTTCGTACAAATTGTTTTCGTGATTTTTTTTCTCGTTATTATTTTGTTTCGTGTTAATTTAATTTCGTGGTAAATGATTTCGTTTATATTTGCTTTCGATGTAATTGTTTTCGGGATAAAGTCAGTCGTTGAAAATGCTTTCGTGATTTTTGTTTTCGTTGTTTTGACGTGATACCCTGAAAATTGCATCCAAGTTGAATATTCCCGCTTTCTGTAAAATAGCCAATCAGTAACGATCAGCAAGGGATATCTCCAACATGAGTCAACACAGCTGACAGAACACAACAGAGCACAGCTGTCCTGTCCTGGAACAGTTAACTTCTGCAAGTGCAACAGGTTAAGATTGTTTTAAAATTTTCTCCACATAATATATTAATTAAAAAAATAAAACTTTACTAAAATTACTACTGCATTACTGCATAAGCCTCTTCGTGGCTATTTGGCTATCATGGAGACGCTAGCAAAGCAGCTTCTAGATGCAAGCACACAACCCTATACACCTGAAACTAAAACTCAACTGACTCAGGTAAGCTGACTGGCAGAAGCTTGGTTAAAGTACTTGTTTCATACATTGTCTCCAACAGTTGGCTGAGGCAATCAACAGTCCTGAGGACACCTCCTGTCTCATTGGTCCTGTGATGAAGCTGTTGCCTAACCATAACCCAACCATCAAGAAGGCAGTGCATGGAATATTACCCAGGTGAGATGCCTGCATGAGAACAACAAAAACTTTTATAAAATGATGGCTCGATCATGTTAAACAAAAAGATTTCTTGTGTTGAAATAACTCATTTGTAATTTGTTTTAATTTCGTTGTTTGTAAATATATTTTTTCTTACTTGTCAGAACTGCTGATTCTGCTCTATTACAGCCCTGTATAATTATACATTATGTGTTGTAGGTATATTAATTTGTTCACAGCAAGGTCTTCTACTCGCAATGGATGTAACAAACCATTGTTTATAATGTCTGTCGCATGAAGCCTTTTTTATTGTTAAACATGGGACGACGTAGTGCCTAATTTTGCCACCAGAGCAGAAAACGTAATGGCATTGTTGGCGCTAGGTAACCATTTCAACTTCATAATTAATGGTCATTTTCCATAAGTCAACATGTAAATCAACAACATTTCCATGTTTTTTTTCTTTCACGCGACAGACATTACACAACAATACTTTGTTTACTAACAACAAGCAGAAGACTTTGGTTCACAGATACAGTATTTTTTTGTACATTCAAATTAAGGAAACTAAACCATTTAGGTTGTGATAATCTTATTAAAAGAAAAGGATAGGAATAACCAGCAAGGCCTTACCGATCGAAAGAGTCACAGCAGGTGGAAATTCTTGTGGTCACAGAGGTTCACTCGAAAGTTTTTACATTTTTGAAACGTTTCGCATCGTGGAGATGCTTCTTCAGTCACAAGAAGAAGTAGAATCTTCTTCTTGTGACATCTCCACGATGCGAAACGTTTCAAAAATGTAAAAACTTTCGAGTGAACCTCTGTGACCGCAAGAATTTCCACCTGCTGTGACTCTTTCGATCGGTAAGGCCTTGCTGGTTATTCCTATCCTTTTCTTTTAATAAGATACAGTACACAGACATTTAATGTAACTGTTATACCGGTAACATTTTATTGATGACTTTTTGATTAGGAATGTCATGATTTGTACTACTGTATTTGTTTCCCCATTTTAACTTTCATTTCTTTCCACTGCAGGCTGTGCAAGAAGCATCCCCAGGTTGCTGTGCTAGCTGCCAACTGTGTGCTGCAAGACTGTGCTGACCTGAACCCCGTGGTAAAGGTTCTGGGGCTGGGCTCACTGGCTGCCATACCTGACCTCGAAGATCTTGCCCCTGCCGTGCTGCTAGGCCTTCTCAGTGACGGTCACCCCCGTGTTCGCCTCGCTGCTGTGCATGGCTGCCGTACCCTTCATGAACATGCCCCAGCCTCCCTGCCTCAGCACGGACTGATCAATGCTCTATATGCTACTGTCAGAGATCAAGATCCACAGGTGAGTGGAACGAAGCTACATTATTTTACGTTATCAAAACCTTGACAAATCACAAGGTCTCAGAAAACGTTTAAAAAAGTACATGGCACCAATATTAATTAATTACACTGTAATAATTTATTTATTAATTCAATCAATCAATGCTGGTTAAATTCTTGTTGCTAGAATAATAATTATTTTTAATAATAATAATTGTTTCTGAAAAATAGTTACAGTACATTTAATTTTTTTTCATATACTGCAACCCAGGGACCGGATGCACGCGTTTTTTTTGTGCATCCAAGATGCGCATCCAGATGCAAATTAATTTTTCGTGCATCCATGGATGCGCATCCGGATGCAAATTTATTTCTCATGCATCTGGGATGCGCATCCGGATGCAAATTTATTTTTCATGCATCTGGGATGCGCATCCGGATGCATTAATTTTTTCCCGTGCATCTGGGATGCACGGATGCGGATGCAAGCTCATTTTTGCGCATCCGTGTGCATCTTGCATCCGCATCCGATCCTTGGTTTTTATAATACACTTTGTTTCTTGCAATTTTAAACGACAAGTGACAAATAAATTTAAAAAATATGCCTTGTGTTATAAGGTTGGTTTAGAGTTTAGAGGCCATTAGTAAAAAAACTGATTAAAAAAAAAAGAAAAAAAGTGTTAAATGGATGCAAATTTATTTTTCGTGCATCCGTGGATGCGCATCCGGATGCAAATTTATTTTTCATGCATCTGGGATGCGCACCCAGATGCAAATTTAATTTTCATGCATCTGGGATGCGCATCCGGATGCATTCATTTTTCCCCGTGCATCTGGGATGCGGATGCAAGCCTATTTTTGCGCATCCGTGTGCATCTTGCATCTGCATCCGATCCCTGCACTGCAACCTGAAGATTTATTATCCATCACAATAATGAACCTAAGTAAAAATAAAATACAGTAATCTCTTTTAGTTTGCTCATAACATTCATACTTTTTATGAAATAAATTTGACTACATAGTGTTATGACCACACATCTTTATGTATTTGAAACATATATGATAGTTTCATTTAACAAACACAATTATAAAAAAAATATAGAAATGCTATTTTTTTTTTTTTTTTAACTTTGTCTTGCCCTTGCTTGTCCAGGCTGCCACAGCAGCCCTGCTCACCCTTGATGCAGTGTTAGCTGAGGAAGGAGGAGTGATTGTTACAAGAGCCATGGCCAGGCATCTCTTAAGAAGGCTTGCAGTTTTCCCAGCCCCTCAGTTAGCCTCTGTGCTCCAAGCCTTGGCAAAGTACACTCCCAAAGAAGAAAGTGAGCTGTTTGAAGAACTCTCTTTTCTTGATCCATATCTAGTCTACTCAAATTGTGCCGCTGTCACTGTGAACTGTATTTATTTATTTCTCACTCTGATTGGTGATGGCTATGATAATTTAATTGCACCATTAGTTGAAAGGTCAACTCCAGCTCTAACTCAATATCTGGCTGGTTCTGAGGCAGGGGCTCTTTATGTCCTGGACTTTATTGCATCAGATACTGCCTTGCCGTGGCTCAATACACTCCCTGCTTGCAAGCTTGTCCCTAGCACTTCAGACTCTCCAATTGTCAAGGCAAGAAAGCTGAGTCTACTACCTCGAGCATGCACACCAGATAGAGCTTCAGAAATGCTCTCTGC
Source organism: Siphlonurus alternatus (assembly GCA_949825025.1). NCBI lineage: Eukaryota > Metazoa > Arthropoda > Insecta > Ephemeroptera > Siphlonuridae > Siphlonurus > Siphlonurus alternatus. Next base: position 21,465,446 of record OX463780.1, read on the forward strand.
AGTCACCCCTTGGTGTCAAGAACCCAGCTGTGGTCTTCAGGCTATTCAGTGTGTCTGTCAAATCAGATCCAAGTGCCCAGTAAGTAATTTTCTATATTGAGCAATTAAGTGGATTATGGGACTGTGGTTAATTAACTTTAAACAAAATTACAAAAAATTAATGTTGTCAAGTACAATATAAACAAAAAAAAATAACACAAATAAAACAAATACATGCATGTAAATATAATTATGCCAGGGATGTGATTTCATGAACCTCATCATATGACAAGACTTGTGTATTGCAGGAGGTTGCTCCCCAGTGCCTGGAGATTCTGGTGCAGTTGATAGATGCTGGCTTCTCTCGGCTCACACTTTCTGCGATGGAGGACTTCAGCTTGGAGGGTCTGCCACAGTCTGAAGTGTCACGGACACTGGAGAAGGTGGTGGAGAGCCTCGACCTGCTGCAGCCTCAGACCCTGCCCGGTCTGCTACCAAGACTGCTCGGGATGTATGGAGAGCTGCTGCCTAGTGCTCCCTACCTGCTGGAGCACTTGGTTAATAGTTATCACGAACTGAGTCCCAACACCAGGTAAGCACTAGTGATGGAGATTGTCACTTACAAAGGAAGGGAGTACATAATTTACGATTCTGATGAAACTTGATGAAGAGGTAGGTCTTGCCTGGTGATGATACTGTACTGTACTCCCAAACTTGAGTCCATGGTTCACATCTACTATAGGTTTTGTCATACACTAATACACAGGTATAGGTATTCTCATGTTAAATTGGTATACCAGTACAAGGCTATAATGCATGGGGGTATTTTTATGTAATTTGGTGAAGAGTTAAGGTGCAGCAAGTTATTACGATAGAAAAAACAACATACAGTATCATGATAGTATCATCACATACAGTATCATCACTAGGCAAGACCTACCTCTCCACCAAATTTCATCAAAATCACAAATCCTGCTCTCCCTACCTACCTTATTAGTGTCAAAGCATTTAAGGTAGGAATAAAATTCTTTGTCAGAGCGATAGTCTCGACCCTAAAATAGAATTAATGAGTAAATAATTGTGAAAGTTTTAAGCGTCTTTTACGACAAGTCAACCTTGATTGAAGGAAATTTATTTATTTATTTTTGCAGTATTATACAGTATGTGTATTTTCCTCGTTTTACATAAGTTAATCTATTGATACTGTAAAATTAAATTCATTGCTGTAATCTGTAGCTTTGGTATTTATTTACAAACTATTGGTAATGTACAGTACAAATAAATAAATAAATAAATAAATAAATAAATAATTAAAATATATACATAAATCACTAATTACTCCTATGTTGCAGAGCTCCCCTGCTAAGGGCTGGTCTCCGCCTGTTTCTCAAATGCCCTGCTGAGTGCCAGTTAACGTTGGGCAGGCTTCTCTGCACATGTGCTGAGTCTGCAGACCCCCACGAGTCTTCAAGAGCCTCCAAGTACTTCATTCTGTTGGCTCAGGATCCCCAGCTGGTCAGAGATATCCTTCTATCTTCAGAACAAGAACATAAGACTCCCTCCCCACTACCATCGCTCCCTGTCATCGTGTGACCAATGTATTATATTTGTGAGTATAACCATATGGTAATAATAAAATCAAAATAATTGTTGCAATTTATTTTATTAGTTCATAAATCTTGAGTGTTAAATTTAAACATTAGCTTAATTATAAACATTTTAATATACTTTAGCAGACTCATGTTGTAAAAATTTTACTGTTAGATCCATATCAATGGTTCAATGTAAGCATGTTTTAATTAATAAATTTGCAAAATATTTTAATGCTGTAAATTTTAAAAAAGCATTCATAAAAGAAACTTAAATTGACTATTGCAAAAGATTTAAACATCTAGTCTGAGGTACTCTGCAACGAAGACTTGCGTGATCTTGTTCAGGTTGTTGATAGTGTCCATATCCAGAAGCTCTAGGTTGTCACCTTCAGTGTGCCACTCAGTGGGGAAAGGGAATGAGATAAAGTGCACAATTGGCACACCTGAAAAAAAAATATATATGTAGTGCTACAACTTTTTTTTTTTTTTTTTTTTTTTTTGTCAGTAAAATGTAGCAAAGCCTTAATATAAAAACTTAAAAAGAATTTAGTTCTCATTTAAAATTCATTTATACAAGAAATAAAACCAAGCATACAGTTTAATATTCTTGATGATAAAATGTTGAAGAATTGGTGCATTCATCATTGTTCCAACATGATACTGACCTTTCTGCATAAATGGAATGTGGTCATCCTCAATTCCAAAGTAGTTGAATTTCTGCTGGAAATACTTTTTATTACTGGAGTATTTAGTCAATTGGTTGCTCTGGGCCAGTCTCGTCTCAGCACTTGCCAGCTGGATGTACCACTTGCTTGTCTTGAAGCCATAGTAGTCATAAATCTTAGGGTTCGCAGCACCAAGAAGGTCCAGTAACACCAACAGGTCCTTCAATAGAATGATTAATTTTCAGCTCTAATTGATAAAAAAAAAAGTAATTTTTTATTCTTTTCCCCCCTACTTACAAAATTGTATATATATATATATATATATATATATATATATATATATATATATATATATATATATATTTATGTACTACAATTAGTCTGGCAGCCACACCTAAAAACACGTAACGACCTATCGCTGATTTAATCATTGAGCTCACCATTCTGCTGAGCTCGCTGCTTCCATCTTTATTGTTAGCAGGGTAGGGCTTGTTCTGCAGCTTGCTGGCTAAGTGGCGAGAACCGTACAGTGAATCAGTGGGCCCCCAAGTCTTGAGTGCCTCTTCACCATCGAAGAAAATTAACTTGAGACTGAATTTATTCTGGAAAGAATTTTTGAATCAATTAATTAACACACCAATATATAATATATATAGTTTGAATACTTTCTGATTTCCTAGCCTTTATTTTTCTATAAACATGTAATATATGACTGTTTCCCTTATGAGAGATAATGAAGGCAATAATTTGAATATGGAGTAAACCTTTGATTTGCTGAGAGGAGCTGCCAATGCGGAGGCCAGGTGTAACAGCATGGCACACGGAACTGCAGAGTCTGTGGCCCCAACAAAGATTCTGTTGTGCATTGCCATTGAGTCATAGTGGCAGGCGAAGACAAGAAAGCGCGGAGCCGAGGGATCAAGTGTAGCTATAATGTTGGTGAACTGCAGTTGGCCAATTGGAGTATTATCCGTGAATGAATCAAGCTCCACTTGCCAGCCCAGCCTCTCCATGTGGTCTACCAAATACTGAAAATAAATGGGATTTACAGTATATTTTTTTTATTGTGACTTGGGCAATACTGTTCTGAAAATACAAAATCTGTTATACTGTATATTTTATACTGTTTTTAATAGCCCCCTCCCTCCCCTTCTCCATGTGCACAACACAGCACACATTAATTTAAATTGTATTATAAACATTAATTTCTTAAATTAATTAAATTATATATGTCTAAGTGTCATGGACGTACCCTTCTTAGTTTAATCCCCTCACCTGCTTCACAATTTCATGTCCGTCAGAGCCAACAACTCGAGGAATCAGAATAGGCTGCAGTATTGGGAGGAACTGCGTAGAACTGGTCATTGCAGCCACTTTGAGCAGCTGCTTGTGGGTCAGATTTGATGCTTCATGACTGTCCTGTATGTATGATGAGATTTAATACCATAAGTTATCAAGAGCTGTGTTAATTACTTATTTGCACTAGGCCTTTCATGAGTATGATTGAATATAATAATATATATATATATAATATACATACATACATACATATATGTATGTATGTACGTATGTATATTTATTTGTATTAATAAGTGAGGAATGGGGTACGTACTGACCGGTATTTGAGTTAGCAATATTAATAAAAAGTACTGTGAATTCTATGAAGAACGAGCCCTCTATTAGAGCATTCTACGACAATTTACTGATTTAAATGGGAAAATGCATAAGTTAACATTGCTAAAATGAAAAGTTATTGAGGTAGGAATTTGAAACCTTCATTATCATGATTCTAGCACCTAAAAACCTTGCAAATGAAGTTTTGGTTACATTTCAATATGAAGTATGGGATTTAGCAATGTTAACTGATCTATTTTCCCATTTAAGATTCAATGCTATGACATCATTTTTGAGAGGTTTTAAAAATTCATATAAAATCAGGAAATTGTCGTAGAATGCTGTAATAGGGCTTGTTCTTCATGAAATTCTCGTGCCTTTTGAAATATTGACAAAAACTTGGAAAAAAAAATTTGGTCAGTACCCCATTCATTATTTATACATGGAAAACATAGCATGACGTCATTATATCCCTTACTGTAGCATCTTTACCTCGGCCGTCCACAAATATAGACCTCCACAGCACTGAATTCTTACATACTCTACTTGCTTCAGAAATACTCGTGATATTCTCTTACCTTATTCCCCACTCTCTTTTGCAACTTATTATTTATAATTATATTTATAAATTAAGGATTAGTGTAGAGGAATCAAATAAAGTAAAATTGACTTTATTTTATAGTAAGTTTGTTTAGGACGGAACCTCAATTAATAGCTATTACTGATGTATGAAATTGATTAGATTGTATGAGTTTATTATTTTTATATTGATCACAATGTATACTCCAATATTTTTTAATGCACCATAATTTACCCTTTCAGCCCTAAAATCAGCTGCAACCTCAACGTATTTTGTCACACTGAATATTATTGAAATTAAAGAGCAGTATAATTTAATATTCATTTTTATGATGGTACGTTATTAAATGCTGTAACACTGATACAATGTACTGTATTCTTAAATATTTTTTGCTCTCTTTTTGTTTTAAAAAGAAAAGAAAACTAACTGACGCATGATACCTTATCATTTAAAAAAAATTGCATTTTTGTCATTGTGGAAAACTTTTTAATTATCATTTGACATGGCATATGATTGCACAGGAAAAAGTTACTAAAAAATATAAGTGATTGATGTGTTTGTGGCACGCTAACTTTTTTGTCAGATAAAAATTGCTTTAAATTTTTCAGAAATACTGTATTTAAAAAATAAAACTGTGCTACTTCATTTTTTTTTTTTTTTTTTTTTTTACTTCTTATTATGATCCAAGCTTTTGGCAATTTGTGGGTACTTAATTCTCAGACTGCTACTATTTGATTACTGCTGTATCATAGTTCTTGTAAGAAAAAAATATCATTAAACTATTATTTAAATGATATATTATAGCTTTTTAACTTTAACTCCAAGTCCTATAAAAACGGTACTAATTATTGCTGAGAAAAAAATCCATGCATTGAAAATCAAAATTTTACCTATTTTGTTGGATAATAGATACAATAATTTTAATTTAACATATTATATCCTACCTAATCTAATATGAAATCAGCAAGGTAATTATACCAAAAGATCATCAGCTTTTTTGAAAGTAATACTAGATCTAGATGAGCAAACCAGAGAATTTTGGTTTACAATTCTTATCACAACATCCTGAGCAACCTGTATTATAAATGTCAGGTATATGGTTGAATGAAACTAATGTTCTAGCTTGTTTAAAATAAAAACAACATGATATTTATGGAATGCAACATTTATTTAGGTAACAACATTTAAAATATTTTGAGCTTAACCCTAGGTCCGTCATCTTTGTCAGTCCAAAGTTATAAAATATCAATACAGTAATATAAATACTTTAGTTATGCCTGGTCGTCAAACTTCAAGCTTTAGGTACTCTGCTACGAAGACGCGCATTATCTTGTTGAGGTTTTCAATGGTATTGAAGTCCAGGGCAGACATGTTATCTCCCTCTGTATGCCACACCGAAGGGAAGGGGGTGGGGATGAGGTGCAAGATGGCCACACCTAGAGAAGGACACAAGAATGATAAATTAAAATTAAGATTTTGTTCATGAAAGAAGTTTCAATATAACACATGATAGTTAGTTTATGGGGTAACACCTTTTAACTCAATTGAACTTTTAAATAGAGGCTTCAAGTGTTTTCCAGCAGATTAATTTTCTCCATTAGACACCACATTAAAAAAATTGATTTGAAAGCATATCCTATCCCCTCCCCCCCACCTTTCCCATTGAGGGGCTTTATGATAATGAATTAAGGGTAAGGTAACGCCACCAATGTTAAAAAAAATCCCTCTCACAAAAATTCTAAAAAAAATTTAAAATGTTCACCTCTACACCCCCTATCAGTAGCTAAAATATTAGGTATACAAATACGATCTAGTTTTTGAGTTATGAATTTTTAAAGTTGACCAATTTAACATGGGAGTTTCATTTCTCCATGTTAAAGTAGTCAACTTTAAAAATTTATAACTCAAAAACTAGATCGTATTTGTATACCTGATATTTTAGGTACTGATAGGGGGTATAGAGGAGAACATTTTAAATTTTTTTCAGAATTTTTGTGAGAGGGATTTTTTTTAACATTGGTGGCGTTACCTTACCCTTAAGAGCTTATTTTCCACTTTTTTTTTATTTTTTTTTATGCTGAAATAGCAATTTTGTTTTTTTGTTTTTCCATAGGTTTGTTTTTTAATAGCAGGATGATAAGAACACAGCAAAAACAGCTGACTTGAAGATTTTATGTAGATCAATAATTTTTTCTAAATTTTTTTTTTTGTTTGTGAGTGATTTTAGTTTAAATTGTTGGAAACAATTTTTTTAATTAATTTACATTAGTGCATGAGCAAACAAAAATAAAAACAAAAATTTATAATCGTAGAGCATTTTTTATTTTTTTTTATAAATAATATGAATTTCGTTTATGATTTTTTTTATTATTATTATTAAAAATTATGATTTTGAGTGATTTCACATTTCAGAAAAGAGTTAGTACGTACTGTACTGCAATTTCTGTAATTACAAAAAAATTATTTTAGTTTTTATTTAATAACCACATTAAATTTTCTAGTTTACATCCACAAATCTTAGCCAGTTAAATAATAAATCTCGGGACATATAATTTCATGTATTGTGCTTTTTGTATATTTTGGTTGCTTATATTTTATTAGTGTTTGTGCCAATTACGTCTTGTAAGCCTAGATTTACAGTAGATTATAATATTCCTGGCAGTGATTATTACAGTACCTGACTAGCTCGAACTCACCTCTCTTCATAAAAGGAATGTGGTCATCCTCAATGCCGGCGTACGAAGATCTCTCCTGGAAGTACTTGTGCTTGGGGTAGCCATTCATGCCAATAGAGTAGCGTGCTAGCAGCTGGTTTTCTGCAAGTCTCTTCTCAGCGCTCACCAGCAAGTAATACCACTTCTCTGTGTTGCGGAAATAACTGTAAAACTTGGGGTCTGGAGTGCCTATCAGATCCAGCAGCACTAACATATCCTAGGAACAGGTGCACAGCTTTAGTTTTATGGTATATTAAAAAAAAAAAAATCTCAACTATTATTTAAAAAGGTACATATTGAGAATGTAATGACAAATCGGACTAACAGCAAGTGTAGCGAAACCTATTGGTCTTTTTGCATAGGAATTGCCACGTACAGAATAAAACGATTAACAACATTTGAAACATTGGCTGTTAGTCCATTTTGCCGTGGCACCGTCGATATGCATTATATGAATGCCACTTCAGTTGGTAGTGCATGTTAACAATTCTCATAGATACTCAAAATTTATTTGATGATATTTTCATCACATGTGGCAACAGCTGGTAAGACAAGTAGTACCCACCATTCTGCTGAGATGGGTAGTGCCTGCTCTATTGTTGGCTGGAAAAGGAGTCCTCTCGAACTTTCTGGCCAGGTGGCGGGCTCCGTAGATTGAGTCAGTTGGTCCCCATTCGTGGAATGCTTCTTCACCATCAAAGAAAATGAACTTGAGACTGACATCATTCTAAAAACACAGAAGAATTTATTATTTAATAGAAGGCTCCATAAGCTACCTGTAGGACTTGGACATAACAAGTCGAAATTGGCAAGTTAAAAAAAAAAAAAAAATGCTTCAAATCTGTGTGTTCTGTCATTCTAAAGTTAAATTGGTTTATTTTTCGTAAATTGCTAACTTAATCGACAATGTAAAAGATACAATAAATTAAAATTTACCTTTGGTTTACGGGTATTAGTGATACTTCCTTTGCTCTGTAAAATTTATAATTTTTTACTAATGTACAAACGTAACAGAGTGAAATTAAACTTTATAACATATCCTAACTAATTCAACAAAATATGAGTAAATATTCAATTAACTTGCACTAAAAAAAAATAATAATAATAAAAATCTTCAACTGCAAAATGTTTTTTGCAGTATTATAATCTTCAAGTTTTGAGGCTCAACTGCATAATTTATATTAAATTCTGCATTTTACTTCACCATAATTCATAATCTACCAAATAATTAAAGGTGCTAGTAAATAGGCAAATAAACAAAAGCATCATCATATCAAACAACTAGTTCAAAAATTGTATTAGTGTGCTTTTTTTTCTGCTCTTAAGTAAACATATGTCTTTTAGAACACAACATGGTAATATTAATTAAGTATGGTCCATATCCCGGTTGTGATAGTTGTGAAGCGGTCTGTAACTGGGTTTGATGGTTGTCAACCACTGCCAGCTGAGACCCGAAGATTCCCAAAGCGGAGTAGTGGGAGAGTACTTTCAGTTGTGACTAGTTGGAGAAAAAACTCCCACTGCTCTCAACCAAGCGTCAGCAGGTTGGCGGTCCGTAACTTGTGATTGTGAGACGGCACAGTCCGTAACTTTGTAATTTCACAAACATCCACAACTGGGATATGGACCGTAGTCATTATCTATAATACTATTAGAAGCAAAGAGGTGTGCAAATCTTCGTACAAGTTCACATGCAATTCGACTGAACATCTTCTTTACTTTGATAGTAACCTCGCATGAATAGCCATGAATCTTACTGCTGAGGTAGATTTCTTAAGAGATCCAGCCATAGCCGAGGCCAGGTGCAGCATCATGGCACATGGCACTGCCGAGTCTGTGGCTCCAATGAAGCTGCCCTCACGCATTAGCTTAGAGTCATAGTGGCAAGCAAGTACAAGATAGCGCGAGGCATCAGGGTTGAAACGGGCCACAATGTTGGTGAACGGCAGCCGGCCAATTGGAGTGTTGGCGGAGAAAGAGTCAAGCTCTACCTGCCAGCCTAGGTCCTCCATGTGGTTTATTAAGTACTGCAAAGAAGACCTTGTATTAGTAGTTGTCTACCAATTATTGTAACATAATTACACTGGTATAATATATACTACCGATCTCCACAATGGAGAGTCAAAACAAATAATTTAAAATGTTTTCAAGTCTCTCTATTGCTTCTACCAAATAAAGTATGCAGGTTAATTAGTCAGGTTACAGTACGATACAGTACTGTAAATAATAATTAAATTTTGATGCAGTGTATTAGGATTTTGGACCACAAACCCAATTTTAAGCTCAAATATGCATCATTGTACTGTATATTGTGTGGCATGAAAATATGGGGCATCACAGCACACAGCAGCATAATTCTGTACCTGCTTTACGTTCTCATGACCTTCTGTTCCCACAACTCGAGGTATCATGATTGGGTCAAGCAGAGGACGAAATCGAGTGGTATTGGACATGGCAGCTAATTTGACTAGCTGGCTGTTTGTGAGCTGCCCAGCCTGGTGGCTCTCCTGTAACAACAAAGAAATTCAATACAGTTTCATTATGTTAGTTTGATTTTTCTACTGAGCTTCGTAGACCGCCGCAGAACGTTCCGCAGGGAATCGCGAGGTTCTACACGACATAACAACATTCCATCCCTTGTCCCGAATAATGAGATTTCATTGCAATGATAAGCCATCTGTTATTTCAGGTGAGTGCAATTACGAGCTTTATTTTATAACGATTTACAGCTCATAATTGCGCTCACCTGAAGTAGCAGATAGCTCATTATTGTAACGAGATCACGATAGGCAGCTCATTATTCCGGATGAGGGACGATTTGCAACAGCGTGCTACAGCATGATTCTGTAGCACAGATTGCTTACTATGTTACTCTCTGTATGTATGGACTGTATGCATACTGTCCATACTGTATACCAGTACATTGAGTGTGTAAATTGGGCAGCTAAATAGACCGGGGGGGGGGAAGGCCCAAATAAAGGGTATGATGTTGCATGATATGCATACAGTACATAAATTAATAATACAGTACAGAACTGTACAGAACAGTGAACTTACTCTAGCAGCTTTAAAATCAACAGCACTTGCATATTGTTGAACCAGGCACAGTACAACAAAAATAAGAACAGTACCCATATTAAAACACAAGTAGCTTTTGGTATGCATAAATAGCAAACATCTAACTGATCTAACCAAACTAGAGAACTTTCACATAACCTATACTTCAAGGTGATTCTAGTTTGTATCTCCGTGGCATTAGGTAGAACCAATCTTTGATTGCACACGTTTAACTTTGCTGTTTATTATCTAAAAAACAATTTCATCTCCTCATTAATGGACATGATCTACGACATTCGACCATCACACTTTATCATTGCGATTACAATCCACTATTATCTCAGTCATCTTGCAAGCAAATAACAATGAAATACAATTTTAGACTTACCTGAGCGTAGCCTCATCTTCTAAATTGATAAATATATGATATTTTTTCTGCCTTTATCACAATGTTTTTGATAAACTTAGAAATTTGATAAACCATCTTCATTTTATCATCAAATTTTAAAGCTCCCGGAAATTAATATTAAAAAAACTTTAAGTGTACAGTAACGTCACCAAGCGGCGAACCACCGTATCACTTAACATAACATATCGAAATCAAATATGGCCTACAAAGTATAAAATAATAAATATTTGTGAACTTATATTGTGAAATAATGGACATAAGTGAGCTTGAGGAAATAAAAACACCAAGGAGAAGGACTAATGAATCTAAGAAAATTTGGATAAAACAAGAAAGGAACGCTCTGTTGAAGAAGGTAAGGCATATTTTTATTGTAACTTGGCACTTTTTACAATGTAGCTAAAGTCATAAAATTTTTATCGTGCATAATTATGCTCGTATTTTAAGCTAGGTTCTGCAGTTGTGTACGAAAATAAAATATGTAAATTTTAAACTTTGATTTGCTGTAGGTAACAATCATACTTCAAAAATCTGAACATGAACGATCAGAGGAGGAAAAACAAGTTTTGCTTGGCTGCACTGAAGTGGCACAGGAAGTTACAAAAAGGTGAGGTTAAATGTTCTCATTATTTACGGTTTCTATATAATGTGTTTTCAATTTATTGTAGGTTACGGAGACAACAACAGCTCAAGTCTAGGCTTGAGGAGGTAGAGGACCCGCCCGGTACTCTTGCAGAGAAATGCAGTTTGCTTGCTCAAGCAATACATCAAGCACAACATCTGGTGGTGTACACAGGAGCTGGTATTAGCACTGCTGCCTGTATCCCTGACTACCGTGGTCCTAATGGTGTGTGGACACTTCTCCAACAGGGCAAAGATGTTGGGTAAGTCATAAATCATCTATATACATACTGTATACTGTATACAGTACAAGATCTTAGTTTACAGTACATGTAGATTCGACTGTGCGCGATGATTGTCTTTTGCTTTATCCCATCCAGACATACGGCTAGACATGTCTTGAAGCTAAGCGCCATAATGTCTACAGGTAATCCAAGATCTGTTAGACTGTAGGTCCAGTACATATGATACAGTACCGGAATATTATGCCTCCTAGATGTGTAAAACTTTCTTGTTAAGATAACTCTCTGCTTCAGAATGAAATAAGTAAAAGGCTTCTAAATTCATGGGTTTATCTTCACTAAACTATTTCAATTGCATTTTAAAATCAAAAGTTTCACTAACCTTTTTACACTTCCATACCTGCATCTTGATGCCAAGTTAATGAAAAAAAAATATGAAAGCTACCCATACAATTTAATATGCCCAACACAGAAATGTGTGTAAAAATATCATTGCATCACAATATTAGGAATCACACAAAATGCCACATCACTTTTATTTACTGAACTTATAATTAATATTATGTGCAGGTCTCATGATCTCAGCCTAGCAGAGCCCACTCTTACTCACATGGCTCTGAGTCAGCTGTATCGCCAGGGACGCCTCAAGCACATCGTCTCTCAGAACTGTGATGGACTCCATCTACGTTCCGGCTTGCCTCGCAGTGCTCTCTCTGAGGTGCATGGCAACATGTACTTGGAGGTATTAAACCAGACACCGAAATTGCACCAGAATCTTTACTGTAATGTCTACACAAATATTAATGGCTTGGATAGAAGTTCTTTTTAATGAATCACTATTGTATTACAAGACTGGCAGCTCATGAGGTGTGGTTATAGAACTTGAATTTCTATCACCAGTAATTCGGGCACTGATGCTTTGTAGCCAAATTTAAAGACACCTCATGTGCTGCTTCTGCAATATGTCCTGCATTGTAATATAAATTTTTTGGTGATTCCTTTTAAGTACGGTATTTTTATGCATTTAAGAAACTACTGTATTTAAGTATCAGATGTTAATCATTTTAAGAATTCTTATTATATCCTAAAGCAATTTTTTTGTTTTCTGTTTTCGTAATTATATTAAAAGAAAAAAATGTTTCTAACTTTTATTGCATTTTGTGAAGGTGTGCCGTACATGCAACCCTCCTCGAGAGTATCTACGACTGTTTGACGTTACTGAGAGGACTGCTCGGTTCAGCCACCACACCCTGCGGCGCTGCCACATGTGTGGGGGGCCTCTACAAGACACCATAGTCCACTTTGGGGAGCGAGGCTCGCTTCAGTGGCCCCTCAACTGGTCTGCAACCAGCTCCGCAGCTCAGACAGCAGACGTAATACTCTGCCTGGGATCCAGCCTCAAGGTGTGTGCTTGTGTCTTTCACCATCCGCTGTGAAAAAATATGATATGAAACTCATAATCAAGATCATACACTTTCTGATAAGAGCTATATTCCTTATCACAACACTGGAGAAGTACTGATAGTCTCTACCGTAAATGCTGTTAATCGAAATTTTATTATGACTGTCTCAAATAGTGGAGCAAAACCTGTGTAAAGTGGCTAGCATAGTTGGGCTTGAGAAGAACTTTGAGAGACGTATTGTTGGTTGGTTGGTTGGTAGCGAATTCTTCTATTCTTCATTTTTTTCTTTTTGTTTATAGTAATTGAATAGTTTTTATAATAAATAACTAAATTTGTTAATTAATTACAGTAATTAAAGTCCTTTTAACAAATTAAAAAATCTAAGGAAGGTTAAAAAAGTTTTAAGATTTGAAGAATCATATTGGTGGAAAACTTCTAATAATGCAAACCGTTAGCATGGTTGAACTACAGTATAATAGATGCTGTACAGTAGATCCATTGAAATGGCGATTTGGAACTGATCTGCGCATTATCCAATGTGACGTCATATTGTGACCTCCAAATAATAACTGTTACTGTTCGGGGGGGGGGGGGGGGGGGGGCTACTGAAGCAGAGTTTTGATTTCACATTGACGAGAACGCTGCTTTTAAACTTACAGTATCTCAATTTTTATTCACAATACTTCATGTTAGATAATTTATTTCTTTGAATACTGTTTTCGGAAGCAATATGTGAGAGAAACTCTTTTCTTTTTTCATAATGCAAACAAGACTGCTATTGGCTGTGCGCAAATTTGGCATGTAGGTCAACTAAGCATCATGGTGTGGTGGTTAGAGCACCTGACTCTTGCCAGAGAAATTCCTGGTTCAAATCCCGAACTCGACAAACTTATCGTGACTTGGGATGGATGTGTCTGACTATTAGATGACAGAGTTGGTGGCTTCTAATACTCCGCTGGGGTGATTAGTACTGAGGAATGTTGTGTATACTGTAGTATACAACATACGTGCCCCACTTAGAAATGGTACTTGATTGTCTGACATGCAGACTGGGTCTTAGGAGCTTCAGAGAGCACTGTAAACAATGTTGAAAAACAAGTTCCGCTGCTGGTAACCAACCAACCACTAGGCATAAAGTTTTCTTATCAAGCACACTTTGAAGAGACATGCACAGTAGTTAACTACCCACAAAAACTCATTTTTGCACAGCTTTTTTAGTCCATGGCTATTAATTTGCAGAAAACTTTGGAACAGAGCAGGAAAAAAGAAAAAAAATAATGTATGCTCTGTGTGCATGGGAGGTCCCTGAATTGTTAGAACCTGTTAAATTAATTTTCTTTGATTTTTACATTAAATGTACCTGTTTTTTTTTTTTTTTTTTTTTTTTTTTTTACAAATTTTTTACACAATAACACAATAATGTCTAGCCAAGATTATTGTATCATAATCTTAATGGCTGGTGCATGAAATACAAAGTGTTTAATTTATTGAAAGCTCAAACATTAACTTTCTATGTTTTTAGTTTCATCCAAATAAACATTTTAAAAAACATACAATCAGCATGATGAGAGCAAGAAGAATACGTACAATTCATTATAATTATATATATTTTTTTATACATAATTATATTACTTCAGAAAACTGATAAAACAAAACAACGGAAAAATTTCTATCACATATTTTAAAACAATCAAACAAACACAAAATTAAAAAATAAAGTTACAGTATGACAAACCTTAGTTTACGCATGGAAGACATTTTGAATAGAAAATAGTACCGTTTTGCGTTACGACCTTCATTTTTTAACGATAGGCGCTCGATTAGAAAAAAACATCACATCCCTAGTTTAGTTTGCCGGTTTATGAGAACGCCACGGCCGTGGGCGCGGCAATCCGCTTGCCTAGCGGCCATCCCAAGTTTCTAATAGACTTTTAACCTGTTATTAGTACTGACATCATGGTTTAATGTTCATTAATTTAGCGAACTTTAAAACCAAAACAGAAAAGGCACGCTGCCATGATTTTTGTTATTGTGACGTCACAGGAGCTCGAAATCGATTAATTAAATCGAACCAAATCGAACTAAACCGATCAGCTGAGCTGAAAAAAGGCGTTCGTTTTAAAATAAAAGACAGATCGGAATATACGTCTATATACGCCTCCAGAAGCTATAATAAATCCAGAATGTTACTTTTAAATGCGTAAGGGTGCTTATTTTTTTTAATTTCACCACTTTTTTTCAAGTTTTTAGCATTTTTGGTGTCGACGTGTTGTCACAACAGCGGCTCCGTGCGGCCCCACTGGCCCCAGGCTTTCGTCTGGAAGAGGTGCAAAGTGGTCGAAGTGGTGGCGACGCGATTTTGAAATCAAATTAAACTTACTTTTTTATACTTTTTTCTAATAGTTATACATATTATAGAAGCATGTAATATTTTTAAAAAATTCCATAGTTTAAAATAACCTTGTTGTGGGACATTTTTAAAAAATGAAGATTACTACGCCTTGGCGACGTCTAGCCTGTGATCTCAGGCGTAATCTAAGGCTTGTTTTACTGTATTTTGTTTACAATTATTATATTTCTGTAAGAAAAGAAAAAGTTAGAAATCTAAAATGTTTATTTTTTTATTGTGAAAAATCTATGCGATATTTATTTTGATTATAGAAAAGGGGGCCGCGATATTGTTTGGTTACCAATGGCGGAACTTGTTTTTCAACATTGTTCACAGTGCTCTCTGGGGCTCCTAATACCCAGTCTGCACGCCAGACAATTAAGTACCGTTTCTAAGTGGGGCACGCATGTTGTTTGCACAACATTCCGCGGTCTTAATCACCCCAGCGGAGTATAGACAGCCATAAGCTACCTTCCTCCTACCAACTCCTTCCTTCATGCCGCGATATTAAACTGCGCAATGAACCCTCTGAATATAGCATTTATCACCTTTTGATAATTTGTGTTTTTACGTGTTGTTTATCTTTTTCTTTAATTAAAATAATGTACAGTACCTGAAATGATAACAAATTAAATGTAATGATAAACATGAGCAAATTCTAATATTGTATCATTCCACATCCAGGTGCTGAAGAAATACCCTTGGCTGTGGTGCATGGACATGCCTGTCAAGAAGAGACCTCTGCTCTACATCGTCAATCTTCAATGGACCCCAAAGGATGATCAGGCCACACTCAAAATAAATGGTAACATAGTTTACAACCCATATTAACTTGTCACGTTATAATGGTTTAAAAAAGATATTGTTTCATTAAGTCCCGTTCCAAAAGAGTAAGATATAAATTTTACAATTAAGAAATTTAATGAAATAAAATAAATAGGTATTCCAAGTAAATCCCATTCCAACATTAATTGCAATTTGTCATCTTAGAAAATTTGTCTCAGGTCCTGTACCAGTATTTATTTATTATTTTCAAAATTTATTTTATTTTTATTTATTTTTTTTTTTTTTAGTTTGAGCATTTATACATCACGTAACATCGCCAACACAGAAAAATTAGGTTGTAAAATATAATTAATTAAAAAAAAATACAATGTATGGGTTTATTGTTCTTAAAAATTCTTCATCTTTTATTTTAAATTTCAATTTAAAACTCAGTATAAATTAATGCTACTAAAATAATTAATTAAAGTGACCAAACTAAAGTAATTTATTTACTATCACAATCAATTTCCAACCTGTTAAATTTTTTTCTAGGTCGGTGTGATGAGGTTTTCCTCCAAGTAATGGCACAACTGCAGCTCCCCATCCCACCCTATGACCGTGTCAATGACCCTATCTTCAGCCATGCCACACCCTTGCACCCCTCGGAACTGCGCACCACTTCACGACCCCTTTTGCAGGAGTCTATGTCTATTGAGGATCCCTCCCCTGATCTCCTGGACGATAGCGAGAAGATCATTTGTGATGACACCTTCGAGCCAAGCAGCACACTTGTCAAGTCAGAATGTGATGATGATGTAGCTTATCCTTTAGATTTAACAATGAAATCATGTTCGAATAATGAAGAAGAAATTACTTACAAAACGTATAGCTCTCTTAATTTAGATCTCAATTTCCCTTGGTTTACTATGCAGTATATACTTTCTAATAGCATTTTTGTCAAACAAGAACACAATTACTGTAGAATAGATGATGTGCCTGTCACAAAAGGTGAGTGCCTATTTTGCTGGTCTCGTTATCGTTCAAGCCTGTGTCTCTTTTATGTAAGGCAACTGCTCACGCAACAAGGTGTGCTCAGTGATGCAAGCAGTGAAGAGGAAGAAGATTCGGGGGATGGTCCTTCCAACTCCAAGGTCAATAAGCCAGTAAACCCAGGATGGTTTGGCAAGGGCTATCGTAAAACTAAAATCAGAAAAAAACGCACCACTACTTAAAGTGAAAAAAAAAAAAAAAAAAAAAAAAAAAAAAAAAAAAAAAAAAAAAAAAAAGGAGTCCTATTGTTGCTGTGATGGAACGATATGAAAACAGGCTAATAATTTGACAAACTGATTAGATCTTATTTTCATCAAGACCTCATATAATGCAGTATCCATTAATGGACAACATACATTGTGTAAAAAAAATTATTGCAGAAATGAATAGAGGGTACCAAATTATGCTACTCTGAATTATTTCAGATTTTTTTGAAACACAGAACTATTTTTAAATAATTACTGAAAGTGCGGTCACGCCCCTTGGAGGCGTCAATAGGCGTCTCATGTCTATCCTTTTTATTAAGGATTCAGGGGTGCCACCTTAACTTACAGAACTTTCAATAATTATTTAAAAATAGTTCTGTGTTTCAAAAAAATCTTAAAAAATTCAGAGTAGCATAATTTGGTGCCCTCTATTCATTTCTGCAATAAAAAATTTTCATGCAGGTTGTCCATTCTCATGGTATATATAGATTTAATCACTACCAAGTTCCAGGTGGCAAGTTTGCCTCTGACTTTCCCCCTTTGTCTTTCATTAAATCCTTTTAAAAGAAAGACTAAGGGAAAAGCAGAGGGGACTAATAGATGGATCTTAAAATAAGAAACTTGGGGGAAGAAAGTTTGATTTAAATAATATCTAAGCCCTTTGTTACATTACATAGTTTAAAACAAGTTTATGTAACAAAAGAGATTTTTTCTGTCAAGTGGATAAAGGTTATGTTATTTAAAAATACTAATAACAATAATATTAATAATTAAAATAGCTGTCATGTTAAAAAAAAATTAATTGGTTTCAAGGATAAATTATGCTAAAGAAAACTGAATGGGAATGGCTATACATAAGAAATGAATTCTTATAAAAAGTGATGAGCATTTTGTAGAATTTGGTGTTAGTGCTTAACAAACATACAAGAATTTTCAAATGTGCTGCCTCATAATAATATTTCCTCTTCTAACCTTTGTCTGATCGACAATCTTGTTTGTTACAAGAATGTGTGCTTAGTGCTATTAAGTTAGCAACAAAAAAAAAAACTTCCTAATAAGTGCAATAATCTAGCTATACAATAATCATTCCTCAAAGCTACTTATTTTATTTATTTCTTTTGTGGATATCTGTAAGATTTATTTGTTATCTATGATAAATTATTTCCAGTATTATTTTTCTACTTAATAAATCTTATCAGCTTATTCTTCCACAAACTTTACCTTTTTTGACTAGTGGGTTTTGAAACCACAAATCATAATTTATAATGTTTTTTTTTTATTATTATTAAATTGGTAACATTTTATTTATATATTTTTAATCTTCTTAGAGCTCTTTCTACAATTTACATGTCCCTGATATGCTGTATATTTCTTACAGATATTCAGTGTTATTGTGTTCATCTCATTGTTAAACTTAAAGGTTTTACAGTGCAAGTGTTTTGTATTTGAAATATATGTATGTCTTGTAAAGTAAATATTTTTGCTGTGATTAAGCTCAAAAATTGAAATGTGTTTTCGAGGTTTAACCATGCCATGCAGGCCTATTGAATTTGGAATGGAGACTCCCTTAACAGTAATCCTTAATAATATAAACATTGTGAATGTGTAACAAGAACAACTTATTTACTGTACTGTATTACCGGTATGTATTGTAATATTAATGCTCTCATTGTATCTGTAGGTTCTCTTAATTTTTAAACTTAATTTTTCATGCTTATATAGTTTTAAGATATAATGTATTACTGTTACTGTATTTTAATTAAGAGGTCAACTACTTAAAAATTACTCAAAAATCAATGCATCATAAAATGTTGTTTCTTATTACATTGATGTCCTAATTAGATAAAAAAAAAATGTGACTCAAATCCCACCTCTAGGTAATACTGAGTTGTTGGCTCAGGGATATTCAGATGTGCAGTATTAAATAATTAAATATTAATTAAAATTGATTTGTGTTATTATACTCATGGTCATAGGTTACAATTAGTATTTCTAATTTAATTGATTTTTCTCAGTTAAACTGGGTCCAATCCTGTATTTGGTGGTTGCATTTTATGTCCTTTTCAATTACCTGTACAACTTGAACCAGATTATGTATTTTGAAGACATGGTCTGTCAAAAATTAAGTTTCCATTGTGTTATCTTGAAAATTTTCTCCATAAGCTCCATGTCAACTAGTTGAGCAAGTGTGGCAGCAAATTTTCTTATGGCGGGATAGAACCTTACCTTTGCAAGGATGATGGGGTTACATTGGTAATATTGAAAGGGGTTGGTTTTTGTGACTTTGACTACCCCTTTCTACCTTACCTTTGTCAAACTAGATATAGATTGCTCTCAAACTGGATATTATTGAAAAGGGGAAGGCAAGCACAACCAGTTTAATGCCAGTAGAGACCTTTTGTACTTATAGTATAAGGTCTGAAATTATGTCAAAACCTCAATGGTGCTGGGGCCCATAAATTCTGAGGCACTGTTGTATTGAACTAACAGAGACAAAGTCTGAGTGAACTATATTTACTTCAGTGAGCACACAGACTTTTTACCACCAGTAGTGTTAATACTTCAGCCACAGCAATGGAGTACCGACCTCAATTTTTTTTATTGCAGAAATGGATAGAGAGTGCAAAGTTATGCTACTCAGATTTTTTTCAGATTTTTAGAGCCCGGCAACTATTTTTTAAAAATTATTGAAAGTGCAGAAAAAGTGCCGCCTCTTGCCGCCTCTCGATCTTAATAAAAGATATATAGGACCCAAAAGGGACGTGGATTCGAACCCGACCTCGCCAAAACTTTTTAGCAATACTTCCTGGCCCCTAAAAAATCTGAAAAAAAATCAGAGTAACATAACTTTTCATCCTCTATCCATTTCTGCTATAAAAAAATTTGAGGTCGATACTCCATTATAATAGCACCCCATATTTTGTTTGATATGCTGTATAGTTTTATTATTACTATTTTAATTTTGTAAAAATGGTTCTGCCTCAATAATTATATGCTCTTGTTTTGGCACTAAGAATTAAAAAAAAAAAATTAACAGCTTACCTGCCTCCCTAAAAACAGAACTTTTAAACAATCAAAATAATGCTGCATGTTACTTAACAATTGTTAAAGGATAACCAACTTCATGCAGTTAAAATTGCTTTTTTTTATATTTTAATATGTGTTAAAATATGCATTTTCAAGGTTTCATTTAATGGATTTTAGGGACCTCAACATTTTTATAGCATTAAATTAATGAAATAGAGGGTGTAAATTTATTTATTTTAAGCTTGCGAACTATATATTTTTAAACAATTATTGAAAGTACATGGCAGAGAGAGGCATCAAGAAGTATCATTTCTTAATATAAAGGATAGTACTAAAAGGGTTGTGGGTTCAAGCCTGTTGAATAATTGTTTAGCAATACTTCCTGGCCTCTTAAAAGTTCTGGGGAAAAAAATCAAAGTTGCATAATTTTGCACCCTCTATTCATATCTGCAATAAAAAAAATTGAGGTTGATATATACTGTGTTCATGTACTGTCATTTTTTAAGTTTATAAGTAAATTTAAGAATTTTATAATATTCACAGTATTCTGGTTTTTTCACCCTTCTACCTTATTTCAGATGCTTTCTTTTATTGTGTTGATCTTACTTCAGTTTGAGAGCAATATTTTTATTGTATTAAAAATGGAATGCATAATTATTTAAGCCCGTGATTACTTTTTGGTAATATTATTTTACATGGCATTATGCTTTCACTGTACAGTATATAGAGTATCGACCTCAATTTTTTTTTTTTTTTTATTGCAGAAATGGATAGAGCGTGCTAAGTTATGCTACCGGCGCTACCCTGATTTTTTTTCAGATTTTTTAGAGCCCGAGAACTATTTTTTTATTGAAAGTCCTTTTTGTGACGTCACGAGGTGGCAAGTCCTGTCTTTTTCTTAAGGAGCGGCGTCTCGTGACGTCATGACAAAAAGAACTTTCAATAATTTTTTTAAAAATAGTTCCCGACCTCTAAAAAATCTGAAAAAAATCAGGGGTGTAGCATAACTTTGCACCCTCTATCCATTTCTGCAATAAAAAAAATGAGGTCAATACTCCGGCCATTGTGTACTGTGTATTATTTAATGATCAATGAATCAGAATAATGTTAAAACTAAATTTGGTGATATGTTTGACATAAATATGTCTCCAATAATAATAATAATTAATGTTAATTTAATGCAGTAATTGTGTTAACTGTGTTTGTTGTACAAATATCTGTTGTAACATTTTTTTATTGGTTCTCTTCAAATAATTTTATTTTTTAAATATTTTGTGTTGATATTAAACAATTATTTATTACCACAATTTATGTATTTTCATTTTATTGAAAACCGAAACGTACCATTTTATTTTGAAGCAGATCATAAATTTTAAATTTGATAGGAGGTTTTTGCAATTGAATTTAATTTTCAAAAAGAACTAAACAATATGCTGAACACACTGTCCCATTCTTTAACTATGTACAGTCTATTATATGCTGTTAAGTAAATATGCATGTATATATATATAAGGACTTAATACAGTTAGTGAAATAGTGAAAGAACATATTGTGGGACATTAATTTATATATAATAAGAATATGCCCATAATCACGGCAACTCTTTCAGCGTTGCTGTCTCGCTGGTTGCATATCTTACGATGCCAAAAATACAATAATTTTTTTTTTTTTTCAAATCTTTGTAAAAATATAATATTTTTATGTTTAAATTAAGTGCTCTACAAATTTTTTATGCATCATAGTATTTTTCTCCCTATAGTCCCTACGTACGTGTTCATAAAAAAAAAAACTTTTTTTATGCTCTCTTTAAACTATATAAAAGTTCATTGTGCTGACTCTAGATGGCAGAAATAGTAATTTATCGATTTGGCGGGCTATCTTGTCGTGCAACCCGGCTGTGTTCCTTGTAAAATCGATCGTGGGGGTATGGACGAAGGAGGTGCTCAGATGATGTGATGTGTTAGACCGGACAGCGAGCAGCTCGATCCCCCCAGGACTCCGGACACGTGACTGATAGGGGATCTCTGACTGAGCATCGTAACCTGATCAAGGTAGGAGAATAATCTCTTATTTACGACCACTGTAGCTTTCATCACGTCTTGTTAGAACTATAGAGGGGAATGGACGATTATATGTGTAATTTTATTTTACTTTCAATTAAATGAGGGTATAAAAAATATATAATCGTTATAACAAAATTACGATGTTCTCATCCATTTATTTACACGTTCGTATATAATTTTGATTGATAAAATTAATTAATACATGTTATTTTAATAATGATTGAATTACATCTATATATATATATATATATATATATATATATATAATTTAAAATATAAAAAAAATTCAACTGTATAATATATATAGAGAGCTCACGCCGTTGCTGCATGGTATTGATGAATTGATCAAATATAGAGAATCATATAAAATAGTCTCGTTAAATGGACCATTTCATGTGGATATATTACATGTACGGCATCGGTTATGAAGAAGGAATATAAAACTGTATATCTGCAGGTACGGTACGATGTACTGAAAAAGCTAAAGGGACTTGACGTAACGATAACCTTTTACACTAAAAGGTCAATCACTTTTGTGAAGAATATATTATAAGCGGGTAAAAGGCTTACTTCAAAAATTGTTTTATTAAGTTCTTATAGGTACTGTGCTACTGTGAGTATAACATTTTTACATCAGAATTTCCTTTAAACAATAAAAATTTGAACAAAATTTTATTTTATAAGTTAAAATAAATTTTTTCATCAAAATGTTCAAAATTAATAACAAAACTATGTCAACATAATTCAACGACTATCAAGTTTCTTCATTATATAATTATAGCAATCTGTGAGAATATTATTAATATTTTATATTTTTCTCTTTTTATATACATTTTCATATATAGTTATTAATATTTACCGTTATCCGTTATAACACGTACATTGAAAATATATATTTTTATCTTATATATATAATATATTTAAGCTTATATATTGTTCTATTATATAATTTTCTATTGTCTCATGCAGCCATGGCATATGCGTTTATATTTTTTGAACTTAAAAATGCATTGTAAAAATGCATTGACGCATCATAACTAATATATATATTATATATAATATGCCGTTAAGCACTAACAATAAATTACAAGGATGTCATTACCAATGCAGTGAAGAAATAATATCTGACAAAAGGTCATATAACAAGAGCTGTTTTATTGCCCGCTATAGAACAGTCAGACAGCTATATATAGTCTATAGAGAGGCCGTGTTCACACATAAGTGTTTTTACTACTTTCTGTGATAGTAAAATTTCTCATTTAATGAGAAATAACATTATTCTTGTGCCTCTCATTACCATTATAAGATCGTGAGAGGTCTACTTTAATTCCATTATATGTAACGTTGAAAAGTGTCGGTGAACGAGTGCCTGATGGAATACCACTCCGGCGGCCAACAGAGTAAAGAAGATGTAAAATCCCTCGCATATTTCACTGTCCAAAATGAAATTTAAATTTATACATCATGAGAGTATGCAAAATTGTATGCAATTAATTCTTAGAGTGTTTTCCTTCCTTTTTGCGAATATATATAAATATATATTAATTAATATGTATATATTATATACTGTATATACGTAATATATTATAGTCTATACGTATTTACAAAAGTTTATTTATTATTTATAAAATACATCAAAACTTAATATTCTCATCTAAATTGAACGAAATGGCCCTCAAGTTAATATATAAAAATTAAAAAGCATGAAAAGTTAAATTTCTAAAAATAATTAAGATATAAGAAACTATAAGGACCAAACATTTTTCATTTGCATCATTAAAAATATATATTTAGAAAAAGAGAACAATACATATATTTTTATATATACTGTAATATTATGCATGGAAACTGCCAATAAATTTGATGGATTGTTGTTTATAAACTTTACGGAAATGATGGATCGGCAAATCAATTCTATTTGCTTTATAAACTACAACTCCTTGCTCTTTCTGAAAAAGGTTTGTCCTTAGCAAACAAACAATAAAACATAATATAATAATTCCAATATACATTGTATAGCAATATTTCCATTGTTTTATTTTTGTCATTCAAATATATAGGAAACAATTGAAACGAAATAACGTGCCACGTACGTTGATGGGTGCGTGTATATATATTGCTCTATATTATTCTAGGGGGTGGTGACGCATACATCAGTAGAGGAGGGTTGAGGGCGACTGCTGCGGCTGCTGGTGGCTCCTTGATTGCCGGGCAGCTGTGTCGAGCAACCCTCTTAGCCCAGTAAATTTAACTTTTGACCCGGAAAAAATTAGGGGAGTTTTGAAAATAACAGGGTCGATAGAGTTTGACTTTCTGTACAACATATCAAAATTACGCCTTTTTACGCCCTGTGCTAACGCCGCCATTTAAAAAAAATGGCGGCCGGGAGGTTGCTTCATGTTTTAATTTTCTGTGCTCAATCTAATTATATTTTTGAAAATAAAAAAATACGGGGACGTAGCTAAAGATATACCTCATTGATATCCTAAAAAATATTTTCAAATTTTGCATTAAAACCCGTTAAAAAAAATAAATTTCCGAAAAAATTGAAATCGATCGTTGACATTTCTTCCATTTGTAGCCAAAGTTTTTGTTGTATCGAAAACTATGTCATTATAAAATATTGCCTCTCGTTCTTTGTGAATTAGAAAATGCATGTTTGAATATAATCCGATCAGGCAAAGCCGAGTTATGAATTTTTTTGTGTGCCCGCGCGTGGAACTTGGAGAGCGCCAGCCTGCAATACACGCGCTTGGCATGGGGAGAACCGTGACGCGCGGCGAAGTCGCTGACCATTGTAGTACTGCATTCACTCGCACTGCTAAAATTTTATCATACAGTCATTAGAAATAGTATGATATGGACGCACTACAAATTTATACTTACAAATGACACATTTTTTTATTTAATTGCAAAATAGTTTATTATCTCCCAATACAATAAAGCCATGCACGCATGTTTGTATGATAAAATGAGGAGCCTGTGCTAAATTCAAATGTTTTTATACTTCAACAATTCGTCTGAATTGTGATATATGTTTGTCTTTATCGCAAAGTATTATATATATAGTAAAGTAATTTATTCTTTAGTTAGTACTTTAAATTTTAACTATTTAATTTTAATATGACTTTTATTTAAATCTGCCTTGGCATAGAAAGAAATACAGTGATAACTTAATTAAACGAGAAATATTTTGATATGTTAAAATTCAGTTGCAAATTGCAAATCAATTGTATTTTTATTTTAGTATGCGTAGAAGCAAGTGAATGTATGAAATAATTATTAAAGTTAAACACTATGTAAACATTACTGCAACTATATTAATGTAACATTGCATGTACATTTAATATGTGTACCCATATACATACCTAGATTACGGAAAATTTAATGATAATAAAATAAATGTATTGGATCCAATAAACAAATCAAATCAAATCAAATAAGGATATCACAAGAAAGAGCCTTTATGTGTAGTATTGAGTGTATATTTATTTTTAATTGTTACAAACCTATAATATATGGTAAAGGTAAATACTATTTAGTTCTTATTAACGAAAATTGTTTCAATGTGTGTTGGTAAAATTAAAATAATGTTTAAAAACAGTGCGCAATATATACAATTATATATATCATATTAATCTGCAATCTGTGAATCTTCATTCATCGAAAAATTCATTATTATTATATACATAATAATTCTAAAATATTTCTTAGAATGCAGCAAAAGTTAAAATTATATATTTATACCCTTAATAATTGTCATTTTAATTATTTTGATTTAGTACATAATGTACAGACTGTACAGTATAATACCAAGAAGAGATCTCTGATAATTCTAACTTGTAACCTCATCGCTGTATCTATAAATATTGTTGACTATATTTATAATTTTTTTTTAATGTTTAGTTTGAAACTGCAAAAAAAAAAAATTAAACATAAACAAAATTAATTTTAAAATTAGTATAAGTCCGAAGTGTTGATTTGTTGTATTCATTATAATATATTGGGTGCGATTCACGAGAAGCAGTTAGCCAGGTTTCTATACACATTTAGCTTTAACCACGTTTAACTAGGTGGTTTAACACGTAAAACAGGTATAGTTAAACGTGATTAAGCTAAACGTGGTTAGAAACCTGGCTAACTGCTTCGTGAATCGCGCCCAATTATGTATACTGAATATCATGGTTCAAATTTTAATATTAACTTGAATATAATTATGCTCTTTAAATGAGAATTATATAGTTTGTAGTGGTGCTATATCATGTATATTATAAAGTCGTATATTGGCATCCAATACATATAATTATAAATTATAATGATATAATATCTACATTTAATAATTAAGTTGTATTATTTCAATCGAATTCGGCAATGGATCATAATTAAATTAACATAGCGTGTGATCTAAAATTATTAATCTGTATTTACTATTACGTTATTTCTTTCAATAATAATGTATGCTGCAAATATATCAAGATGTGTGTGTAGATGAAATTATATTAAAATTATTAAACAATCAAATATGATATAATATTAAAATATATTAATAAAACCGGGATGTGATGGATGTGATTAAATTTTTAAATATATTGTTACATTATATAATAATGAAGGCTCTAAAAAATATAGTTATTGGATGGACTACTGCAGTTTATTTTACACTTTAATTTGTTTTCATGCAATTATATAACATACCGTATATGTATTATATATACATAAACATATATATTTTTAAATTTTTATTTAATTATTTATACACAAAAGCAATTATAATGTTATGTTCGATTACACGGATATTTTATAAAATTTTATTTAATATAAAGCCGGTATACGTATTACACGATACAATTTTTCTAACTATTGAATACAATTTTTTCTTACAAGAAAACTTGAACTCCATTTGTTTGTATGGGGATAAAATTTTCTTGAAAGGAAAAATTGTATTCAATAGTTAGAAAAAATGTATCGTGTAATACCGGCTTTAATTATATAATTATATTATATGTGTAAATTTGTAGTAAACCACATACCATATCATACTATTTCTAATGACTGTATGATAAAATTTTAGCAGTGCGAGTGAATGCAGTACTACAATGGTGAATGGTCAGCGACTTCGCCGCGCGTCACGGTTCTCCCCATGCCAAGCGCGTGTATTGCAGGCTGGCGCTCTCCAAGTTCCACGCGCGGGCACACAAAAAAATTCATAACTCGGCTTTGCCTGATCGGATTATATTCAAACATGCATTTTCTAATTCACAAAGAACGAGAGGCAATATTTTATAATGACATAGTTTTCGATACAACAAAAACTTTGGCTACAAATGGAAGAAATGTCAACGATCGATTTCAATTTTTTCGGAAATTTATTTTTTTTAACGGGTTTTAATGCAAAATTTGAAAATATTTTTTAGGATATCAATGAGGTATATCTTTAGCTACGTCCCCGTATTTTTTTATTTTCAAAAATATAATTAGATTGAGCACAGAAAATTAAAACATGAAGCAACCTCCCGGCCGCCATTTTTTTTAAATGGCGGCGTTAGCACAGGGCGTAAAAAGGCGTAATTTTGATCTGTTGTACAGAAAGTCAAACTCTATCGACCCTGTAATTTTCAAAACTCCCCTAATTTTTTCCGGGTCCCAATGATATTTTATGCTAGAATTACTGGGCTATCTCCCCCTTCTCATCTGGCTATATTGATCTTATATAGTAGGAGTACAGCCGAATGTTAAATGCCGCAATATACAACCAGTGAAATATAGCTAGGGGTTGTGAAGGGATGGAATTAAGTCATCAACACTGCGACAAAACACGATATACATTTTTTGACAGTGAAAATTAGGTCAATTTAATGTCTATAAAAACTTGCTCCGCGAAAGAAATAAAAAAGTTTATAGATGCATCACAAAAAATTATTATCAATAATAATTCAACTCTTTCTAAAAAGTATAGCATAAATGCTATAAATTTCTATAAAAGCTAGATCTTAAAGTTACTACATTTTTTTTTTTTTTTTTTTTTTTTGTAATTAATTATATAAAAAATAGAGTTTTTTTACCATGATGCAGCTACTTTATTTATTTCATGTCAACTGTAATGTGTAACATTTGCGCATAGCAGATTTTTTTATGGCATGTTGCGTTCATGCTGCACGCTTCAATTATTGAATTTATATTTTGTTGAATTACCCTGAAATCCATGAGATTCTATATATTACACCTGGCTCCAAATGAAACATCGTTCTCCAGCTTATAGCGTACATGACATATTACATATGAGCGATCGACGCTGCAGTCTCGTTCATCTCTGGGGTGCCAAAACTAATTGACCTTTTGCATCATCGCTTCGTTGTCTCGGACAATGGACCCCAGCAGCACGTGTGATAGAAGCATGTCAATATAGATTTGACGTTGCCTTAATTGTTGACTTGATATATCGTCACGTCTCATTATTATATATAGAGTATCGAATCTGAGTCTATAAATAATGATTTATTTTGATTTTATTATTTATAATTAATTATAATCAAAATTTTACACTCTTAATTACAATAGAATTGTTAGCAAAATTATAATACTGTTTACGTTTTCTATAACCTTTTGTAACTTAACAAAATAAATTTATTGTACTAACAAGTAACTGTAATTATATTTCAATATTTATTTCCTGGTATATATATTATGCATATATCGCCAGTGACGATCGAGTATAACTTCACTCCATTTCATCGGGATATCATGCACACGACGTACAGGGTGTTTGTAAAGTAGTGGCGTTAATATAAGACACAGGTTTTATTAACGCAACATAGACTTTTTATATATGAAATCAAAGCGTAACATTTTACAATTTCGAAAATCAAGACGAAAATTAAATCAGGTAAGGGGTTAATTTTTTACACGCTAAATGTCCAAAAGATCAAAAATTTCGTTGAAAATTTAATTTTTCGTGAAGTTTTTATGGCAACAAGATGTTCACAGATCAGCAGAAATCAAAGTGTGTGGTATGATTCCAATCTTATGATTAATCTGCTGCTGCTGTAAAAAGAAAATTTAGTAACTTTGTCGCGTAAATTATCGTCAAAGTCCTGGTGAAAACTCAATCTTACGTTGGTGGCAAAATTTTTAGGGAACAAAATCAATCAAGAACAAATATGCCGTTAATGCCGTAGAGTGGGCGGCCCCCTATGTCTAATGTCAATCAGGCTCGTGTCCGAGAAGCATTTAAAAACAACCCTACAGCTACACTATTAGTTAGACATATGAGCTTCCCAGTAATTCACATGACACCTCCAAACGCTGCGTCGGCAGATCTTCATGTTTCAGTTCATAGAGCAAGGTAATCTTGAAAGGGAAGTTCTTGATTTGCTTCCGTGTAATTTTAAGCTTAGTCGATCGAGACATGTCTAACTGAACATTGCCTCTCTCACTGATAGTGTAGGGCTGTTTTTAAATGCTTCTCGGACACGAGCCTGATCGACATTAGACACAGAGGGCCGCCCACTCTACGGCATTAACGGCATTATTTGTGTTCTTGATTGATTTTGTCCCTTAAAAATTTTGCCACCAATTAAGATTGAGTTTTCACCAGGACTTTGACGATAATTTACGCGACAAAGTTACTAAATTTTCTTTTTACAGCAGCAGCAGATTAATCATAAGATTGGGATCATTCCACACACTTTGATTTCTGCTGATCTGTGAACATCTTGTTGCCACAAAAACTTCACGAAAAATTAAATTTTCAACGAAATTTTTGATCTTTTCGACAGTTAGCGTGTAAAAAATTAACCCCTTACCTGATTTAATTTTCGTCTTGATTTTCGAAATTGTAAAATGTTACGCTTTGATTTCATATATAAAAAGTCTATGTTGCGTTAAACCTGTGTCTTTTATTAACGCCCAAACACCCTCCACTACTTTACAAACACCCTGTATATATATGAACTATCCGATTGATTATAGTTGATATTTTGGTCATGTATGCCCCCGTATGCAACATCCTTTCGTTGACACTTTATGATGTAGCATTCTTAATTATAAATAAGTAACTGTCAGGTATAATATATAATGTAATGTGTAATGAAATGAAATGAAATTTATTTGATAGCTTTCGCTAGTAATATTACATCAGTAGTACATTCAATTCATAAAAAAAATTACATTTTAACTAATACTATAAGATGAATTAATGATAAATTAATGTAAAATTGAAGATTAATACATTATTTAATTCTTACATACTAAAATACAGTATTGGAACAGGAACCCTGCATGGGAAATTAATAAAATTTTATATAATGTGAGAAGAGGTTATAAATCACATGCAACTATCATATTTAATTATTTAATGCTATACTATAACATAACACTCTTCATTAAATTGCTTTACCAGCTAGAACATAATATGTCGTATATTCATTAATGCGTACGTATATATATGCTACATTTATTTCATCAATAATATATATTATATAAATGTTACAAAAATATTTACTATTATTAGAAAAAAATATGAATATTAATATAATTTATAATATTATATATCATGAGGTTGTAATATAAATGCATATTACATATATATATATATATATATATATATATATATATATATATATATATATATATATACAGTATATTTCTTAACATATTTAATACACATTTTTGCAACATATAATATTTACATAGGCCATACCTGGGCCATGCAGTTAAAATCAATTAAAGAAAGTCGTAAAAATTAGTTGATTAATATTGCAGGATGCAAATTAAAAAAAATAATTAAATATTAATTTATATAACATAATATTTATAAAGTTTGAAATTCAAGTTTGGAAAAATGGATTTATATACAATTAATATAAATCAAATGCCCAAAAAAATATTTAATTGATTTTTTAGCATGCAATTTTATTGCACAATATATATTATCATTAGATATCATCATAGAGAGTATCAATTGAGATAGTATATATTATATGTATATTATGTATAATATAACACATAATTATACATATATTACATTAATTAAATTGGGAGTTTACATTTATAAATATATTATATAATATATATATATATATATATATATATATATATATATATATATATATATATATATATATACATATATATTATAAATTTAGCTTTATTTGCCTTCATGAATCAACTGGCAAGTCAGTTTGCTATAGCTACATTAAACTCAAAGCATAACACAAGTCTGGTGGAAACAAAATAAGGAGGCAAGAGTTTATATTGGGGGGAGGGTGAACAATGGGTCCTCGACTGTCGCAGAGGGCCAATTAAAAGCAGCAGCGGCGACATCGGCAGGCCCGCTCTTGTCTTACACGAGCCGGGCCCGTGTAATTCCTGCTATGCCGTCAGTCTGCTAACTTATATATGTCTGGAATTACTTTTCCAGGCAATGTTTACTGAATTCTTTTTATTTTTTTGTTTTGCTTTTAATTACACTAGTGTGTTACATATTATATATATCTATATTAATTAAACTTTTTTTTCATTTCATCGCATTTATTTATATTTATATTTAAATATTATAGTTAAATAATAACTTTTATTTTTGTTATATTGTTTAAATAAAAACATACACTTACACGTCGTACGGTGTGCGTATCATTATATATGATAAAAGGGCATAATAATATATGATGCATTGCAATTAATTTATATACATTATAATTATATAAGGCTGAGTGTATAATATATATATATATTAAAAATTATATAGCAACTAAATTATTGAAATTATTATTTCTTCAAATTAATCTGTGCGTGCAATACATATTATATACACACTTAATAATTATATTACACCCTCCCTCGATCGATCGCAAGCTTATATAATAAGATAATAATTAAATTTATCTTAAAAAGTCCATGATTAATGCATATAATATTATACATATTATATATAATATGCAGCACATAACACACATAATAAAATAATTATGGAATTAAAAGTATAATATAAAAAAGTGCAGAAAATATCATATAAAATATATTATAAATATATTATATATAGACTGCATGGCATGATCTGACTAATATATATTTTTTTTATTATTGTCAGATGCAACATGTCATAAAGCTGATAAAATTATATTAATTAAATAAAACATATTATATAATAAAATTATCTTTTATATTTATAAATTATAAATATAAAAAAATGCTTATCCGAGTATAGTTTTCATAATCTGCCATGTGGTAGCGCTTTATTAATGTTGAACGTGTTGAACTATGATGTTGATACGTGCTGCCATCATACAGCAACTTCATAACTAAAATTATATTAAAAGCGCGTAAATGTTTGAAACTTTTTATTTATTTATTATTTTTTTTTTTTTCCAGAGACGTCTCTCTGTTTTTTGTCAAGTTATTAACGAAAATAAAAATTTTAGATGTACAAGGAAATTTTTACAAAAGAGAAAATTGTGGTGTGAATTTCTACTGATGATAAAGCATTTAATTAAAAGTAGCACAACTTTTATTACTTTTGTCACAATAATTAAGTTATATAACCAGAAACTTGATTGACATCGACCCGACGGCCCATGAGACACGTACACTATATTATATATAGACACGGCATGCAGAGGCCATCAGAGTCGTCCATATCTTGTGGCCAGCTCGTTATAGTCCAAGAGTTTTATGAGAACAGTTTCTAAGGAAGATATGGCGTTAAAATCGCTCTTATAGCCATAGTGACCATGATTTACGATCACCATTAATTGACGACAAACTCGCATACCCGTTACTCTGTGCCACGTACTCTATATCCGTATTCATGCCCAAAAGTGAAAAAAATGGTGATGCCTCCCTAAAAACTATTCATCTAAAAAAAATTTGTTTCGAAATTTTTTACATGATTGACAAATTATATAATGAAATGCAGTTGTCATCATTTTGATTCTTTGAATTTCAGATATCATGCACGCAGATACGTACATGATGGTATATATATATATATATATAATTATATATATATACAGAGTGTTCCACAATTCGTGTCCCAAATGTAACTCGTAAAATGGAAATGCAAAAGTGCTCGTAGAAACTTCAAATTTCGTACATTGGTAGTCGAGGGTCCTTTGTTTTGTGTTCTGGCAGTGAAAATTTTTTCCCACCCTTATTTCACCCCTTCTGGGGGGTGCGTTCCCGTTCTTTATCAAAAGCTTACAATGTTAATGAAAATGAAATAAAAAAAATTTCGAATTTCAGTCTGAAAATTTCCAACTAGGGGTTTTCGAGTATGAGAAAAACAGTGGTGACCTTATTTTTTTTCTGCCATTGACCCTTCACCCCTCGCAGGGGTCAATGTTGACCCCTAGAATGACCTTTTTTTTAATTCTCCGAACTTGTTGAAATGGATATGATTTCATGGGTTATCGACGATGACAAAACCCATGAAAACACTTGCGAGTTGATAAAATTGACCTTTGACCCTCGCAGGGGTCAGTAGTGACCCCTAGAATGACTTTTTTAAAATTCTCCGTTTTCATTGAAATTGATATGCCTCTATGGGTTGTCGAGGATGAAAAACCCCATGAAAATACCTGCGAATTGATAAAATTGATCCTTGACCCTCGTAGGGGTCAGTAGTGACCCCTAGAATGACCTTTTTAAAATTTTCCGAATTTGTTGAAATTGATATGCCTGTATGGGTTGTCGAGGTTGACAAAACCCATGAAAATACTTACGAATTGATAAAATTGACCCTTGACCCTCGTAGGGGTCAGTGGTGACCCTTGACAGGATATTTTTAAAATTCTCCGAATTTGTTGAAATTGATATACCTCTATGGGTTATCGAGGACGAGAAAGCTAATGAAAACACTTGCGAGTAAATTAAAATAATTATTTAACTAGCAGGGGTCACTGCATGGTGAGCCTTGAAATTAATTTTTTCACATTCTCTCAATTTCATTGAATATTATATGCATCTATCGGTTATTAAGAATGGAAAAACCCATGAAAATATTTGCAAATTCATCAAATTTATTGTTGACCTCGCATACTCTGAAACCTTTAAATACGAATTTTGGTGGTTTGGTGGAGATCGGTAACAAAATCTATCAGATCAACTTAATTTAACATGGAAATCCCACAGGGAAGAAATGCAAATCATGAATCCATGAACAGTCAAACAGTCAAACAGTTGAGAGAAGATTTTTGTTTTTTTTTTTTTTTTGAAAGAAACAAAAATATCCTTGAAACTTACAACCCTTGGCTTTCTGTGTGCCAAATTTCAACTTTTTAACTGAAGTCGTATACCACTGAAAATTTAGCACAAAATTAATCGAACCCCATATGTAACAGTGGCTGAGTCAGTATTCTCCAATTGTGACTGGCCCACTTAAATTTTTTTAATAATGATATTAATAAAATAATAATTCAAAATTTATTCAAAATCTAGAGGCCACCAGTGACCCTTGCGGATTAATTAATGAATTATGTAAACCAACTTGAAAACATCTTCATTAATTTTATCTGCCTCAACAACCCATAGAGGCATATCAAATTCGATGAAATTGAGAAAATTCGGAAAAATTAATTCCAAGGGTCACCAGTGACCCCTGCGAGGTCAACAATAATTTTGATGAATTTGCAAATGTTTTCATGGGTTTTTCCATTCTCAATAACCGATAGATGCATATCAAATTCAATGAAATGGAGAGAATGTGGAAAAATTAATTTCAAGGCTCACCATGCAGTGACCCCTGCGAGATCGATCAATAATTATTTTAATTTACTCGCAAGTGATCCCATTAGTTTTCTCATCCTCGATAACCCATAGAAGTATATCAATTTCAACTAAATCGGAAAATTTTAAAAAGGTACGTCATTCTAGGGGACACCACTGACCCTGACAAGCGGTCAAGGGTCAATTTTATTAATTCGCAAGTATTTTTATGGGTTTTGTCATCCTTGAACACCCGTAGTGGCATATCAATTTCAACAAATTTGGAGAATTTTAAAAATGATCCTTCCAAGGGTCACCACTGACCCCTACGAGGGTCAAGGGTCAATTTTATCAATTTCCAGGTATTTTCATGGGTTTTGTCAACCTCGACAACCCATAGAGGCATATCAATTTCAATTAATTCAGAGAATTTTAAAAAAGATCCTTCCAAGGGTCACCACTGACCCCTACGAGGGTCAAGGGTCAATTTTATCAATTCGCAGATATTTTCATGGGTGTCTGTCAACCTTGACAACCCATAGAGGTATATCAATTTCAACAAATTCGGAGAATTTTAAAAAGGTCATTCTAGGGGTCACTACTGACCCCTACGAGGGTCAAGGATCAATTTTATCAAATTTTCATGGGGTTTTTCATCCTCGACAACCCATAGAGGCATATCAATTTCAATGAAAACGGAGAATTTTAAAAAAGTCATTCTAGGGGTCACTACTGACCCCTGCGAGGGTCAAAGGTCAATTTTATCAACTCGCAAGTGTTTTCATGGGTTTTGTCATCGTCGATAACCCATAAAATCATATCCATTTCAACAAGTTCGGAGAATTAAAAAAAAAGTCATTCTAGGGGTCAACATTGACCCCTGCGAGGGGTGAAGGGTCAATGGCAGAAAAAAAATAAGGTCACCACTGTTTTTCTCATACTCGAAAACCCCTAGTTGGAAATTTTCAGACTGAAATTCGAAACTTTTTTTATTTGATTTTCATTAACATTGTAAGCCCATAAGGTTTTGATAAAGAACGGGAACGCACCCCCCAGAAGGGGTGAAATAAGGGTGGGAAAAAATTTTCACTGCCAGAACACAAAACAAAGGACCCTCGACTACCAATGTACGAAATTTGAAGTTTCTACGAGCACTTTTGCATTTCCATTTTACGAGTTACATTTGGGACACGAATTGTGGAACACTCTGTATATTAGAAAAGGGGTAAGATTACGTAAATATTTTTTAAATGGTACCATAGTTGATCGGACCAAATTTGAGTAAAACGCTTTTTTCTGTTTCATAAGGCTGCATGCTAAAGGCCTCAAAAACACCAACTTTGGGAATTTTTTGTGGTGAAGCTATTTGAGATGGAAGTTTTTGGTTTTCATTTCTCAATAGAGGGCAGGTAAAACTATTTTTAGAAAATAAAATATCAGAAAAAAAAATGCAATCGCTCACTCTAAAATAAAATGTCAATAAATATAGTTTTTAAAGCAAAATTGAAAGAACACAAGAGTTTCACTATATATTCAAAATCGGTTATATACTATAATAATGTTGATGAATATAATATGGCATATAAATGGATCCAATTCATTATCATCAATATATACCACAATTCGATCTGTTGATTTTGAATATCACGCAACCCCATGCATCTGACTGCTAAATTTTTCTAAAGTTAATTATCACAGATAAGCAGGTGCATGTAGGTTATTAGGCAAATGGTGCGATGGATCATATAATTATCATTACATAATAATTATATGAATAATATGTGAAATACAATTTGGGTCGTTTTTATTTATATAAGTTAAAGTTATGGCCGCCTCAACTATTTTTGAAAGAGCTATAGCCATCAATAATATTTTAAGATAATTAAGCAACTAGGTCGGTCTATAAGCACTACCCACTCCACCTGGTCGAGTGACAGTGGTCTAAGTCGGATTTATAAGAAACCGGCAAGTTCAATTTAAAAGACTTCCACAACTGGTGCATGAGTACAATTCAGAAGAATAAAAAATATAAAATTGTACAAACTTGTAATTTGTTTAATTTTTAAGCAGTTAAAAAGTTAAATTACTACTATAACTTTGATATTTATAGATGGTGACATTATTTATTATTTAGGCTATGATTAGATTGATAAGCCAGTCTCCAGTTGATTATATTGTCCGCTGGTGGCCCACTTGGCCGACAAAGATGCCGCGGCCGATGCTGCCTTTTACGGCACGCGGTAGCCGGCACAGAGCGCGGGTCGTGGTCTGATGATAACCTACGACCTTGCAGACAGCTGCCCGTGACGTCATGGGGTCCGGGTCCGTAAATACCCACTCTGCGGCTATCGTAAATGTCATGTGGGAAATCTTATGTGGAAATATGAAACTTGATGAGGATTCGATTTCCATGCATGGTTATATCTCTTCCAAAGATTTATAATGGAGACTTGCCATGCAGTACGAGAAAGATTGTTAATACGCGTACAATTTTGTTGTTTTTAATTCTATCAGAAGTTATGCAAAATAATTATATACATTATTTACAATACATATATATTAATGATGATCGAATTATATATAATAGAAAATAATACAATTAAGAAACATGATCAGTTTTGTATGTGCTATATTAATTACAGTAAATAAAATGTTCAGATTCATTAGGGAGAAAAAACAGGCAGATTTGTGACGCTTCATTTTGATAATTTTCTAAAATGTACAGTACTTAAAATTAGCACATAACGTTATATTTTAATGTAATATGAGCCAATGATTGCACTGCGTATACATATTATAGCTATATATGCAATGTAAATTGTAATGTAAAATTACAAATTTAAATTTTAACTCTCATAAAAATTCCAACACTATAGTGAAAATTTATTCGGTGGTTTTTGTATAGTAAGCAATGTTTGTTAAAAACATGTATAATTATTAGCTGTATGCAAATAGAGGCTAAATAGACACAACGTATGCCCGTGCCCGTGTGTTACAAATTATCATGAATTAGCAGCCTCTCTGCATGCATGTGATCTGCCTCTTTTATGTATATTAATTATATATTATATACTGCATGGCGTAAATGAAATTTTGTATATGTTTTATTGTAATGTACTGTATAATACCTATCATTCAGAGTATCATATGGCATACATACAAACGTATAATAAGATGTGTAAATTTGTTGCACAACATTATACATTTTATCATCCCGTTGAGAAAAATATTTACGTCATGATGTTATATATATTATGTTGTCATGCATATATAAGACAAATTTTCTCTTTTATCTTTTGCATCGTAATTTGTAAACGTTGTTGCATGGAACAGCCTGTGTTTGCATCAGATAAAGATCGCAGGCAGCTTTCAGAGGTAAATACACCACCTCAAGGGGCGACGACGTAAATTAATTTGTCACTGAAAATGAGAGCACACCGTTAAAGTGAGGTTTTATACGCACGCATGCATGCAGACCACGCATGCAGTTTTATGTAAACAACAAGAGTCCTTTGAACTCTTAATTCACGCATGCTATATAACTGCATTGAAAGTTATATTATAATGGTCTAATGTAGAAATTTAGTGCAATTTTAATTGGCTATATTTTTCGTGTCCGTATGTACACTCATATTAGTTTGAAAGATTTCTACCCACTAGAAACTGGGTTGGCAGCTGATGTTACCTATTGCTTGAAGCTTGAACAAGCTCTTCTACATCGATGCTGTCGTCACTTTTTGACGAAGGAAATTTTACAGAATCTATACAGTAGTCTATACAGGGACTTCAAAAAATTAGCTGTTCGGGTAACTTGCAATTTATGCAAACTGCATACAGGCAAATTTCTTAAATCTTTTAAGCTTGATAACTTATTAGAAAAATGTTGATTTTTTTTTCACAAATAAGAAAATAAAATTTAGAAGTCACTTCAGTTTTCTTATTTCATTTTTTTTTTTTTTTTTTTTCATTACGTGTTAATTGTTTTAATAACAATTTTTTGTATAGTTTCAAAATGGATACTGTATATTATACTGTGAAGTCCAAGTTTATCATATCAGTTTAACATGTTAATCAAATGGGGAGCAAAAGCTTGATTATTTCAAAATAAATCAACGTTACCTACCCTGAATTTTATTTGAAAATTCTAATTGATTCAAGAGAAATGCGTGGTTAAATTTCAGTGGGTTTTCTCGAAAGCATTTGTTAAGTTCATTCTACTTTAAATTGATATATCCAGCAGCGATTTTATTTATTAATTGAGAGGAAGGGGGCCAAGGGTGTTCATAACATATTTATTTAGGAATTTCTTGATGTGGGGGTGTTACCTCATCTACTACCCTTCTTCGTGCATCATCCTTGAATCAATTCAATGAGATCTCTCTCTCTCTCTCTCTCTCTCTCTCTCTCTCTCTCTCTCTCTCTCTCTCTCTCTCTCTCTCTCTCTCTCTCGTACTACGCATGCTAGACCTTGATACATGACTTGACGCGAGCAATAGGAAGCGTTCGAATTGGCGTGCCGGACCAAATTTAATACACTCGAAACTGTAGCAACCACTCGTATTCGCTCCTTTAAAGCATTATCTTTTATGTATCTCTTTACTAGCCCATTAGCAGCACGAGTTTAAGTAAGTATATTCAAGGTCGAGTGTCATGTTATGTGCTTGGTTGCCTACTGTGCCATGTATAACGTCGCCTTCAATTCTTTTGTGTATACAAATTAGAATTGGTTGCAAAAAAAAAAAAAAAAAAAAACTATAATATAAATATCACTGTATATGTGACATTACTTTTAAGAACAGGACATAGCACATGCATTTTTTGTTTAATTTTTCCGGCCTTCTCTCTACATTGCATATATACTTTTTTTATAAAAAAACAATACAAATTATACAGTAAGGAACAATGATCTTGAGATCATGGCATAAAGATCTCTCTTAATTCTCTCCGCAGAAAACCCTGATCACTAAATTTACTTAAAACATATTAAGGGGCATTCACAAAGTCTTAAGGTCTTAAGGCCACATTTAAGGCTCGATAATTTAAAGCTTGATTTTAGACCTGTTTTTTAGACCCAAAATTTCTGGTCTTAAATTTTCGAGCCTTAAATGTGGCCTTAAGACTTTGTGAATGCCCCCTAATATAACTTATTATGTTAT
The DNA here is from genome assembly GCA_949825025.1 of Siphlonurus alternatus. Taxonomy (NCBI): domain Eukaryota; kingdom Metazoa; phylum Arthropoda; class Insecta; order Ephemeroptera; family Siphlonuridae; genus Siphlonurus; species Siphlonurus alternatus. The sequence continues at coordinate 21,505,674 of OX463780.1, forward strand.
TAGTCATTATTCGTTACTATTATGCATGATCTGATCAGAGAAAAATTCGTGATGGAAGAGGGAGGAGGTTTAAAAAGAGGTATAGCCAATCATAATAATAATCATAATTAAATTTAAGTATTTTTTTAATGAAATATATAAAGCGAGAAAAGAACCTCATACACCGATACTAAATTCAAAATTGTTTTATAAAATTTATTATGCATCAAAATAGGAGCCGCATCAGTAACCTAGCCCCTGCTACATCTGCAACCTGCACCATTATCGTCATTTGGTGCTGAATGCTGAACAAGTTGCCTAACCTTAAGGCAAGATGTATTTTAAACCTGCATGGTTTGCTTTCTATCAGATCTAATGATTTGTATCTATTATCTATTAAGTAAATTAAGTTGCAGTATATGTATTATCAGTATTATAGTTTATTGTCATATTTTGGTGACACGTAACGTCGCGTACCGATGTCTTCTAGTTGCGTTTGATGAGCTCAAGGCAGTACGTATTCAGCACATAGCAATTACTGCAGTCAAGTAAAAAGAAAAAAAAAGCGCGTCATGTTTTTTATGAGCTATGTTGCTGAGCAGCATCAGCAGCCGAGATTGGAGCTATACGCTGGTGGCGTTTTTACTGCCGCGACGGAGAGAAGTGGAGTATGCTATAAAAAAAAGCGAACAAATAAACAGTGATCCTGAAACAGGCTAGCGATGCATACAGGGAGAGTGTAAACGAGGCAGGGGTGAATCTGTCCATAAGAAATCAAAATAAACACATGCAGAGAAAGAGCATCAATTACTTTTAACGAGAATATGTGTATACGCGTGTGTGCTTGTTTACTATATAAATGAAATTTTGGACTGCAATGTACAATGAAATAAGAGACTATATGCCACATGCATAATATATGTATTAAAATTCAATAACACAACTGCTTGAATATACACTGCACATGTGCATGAATTTTCTCTCTTTACTTTTTTAAGGTTTAATTCTAAGTTTCTCTTAAAAAGATTATTTTTTGCACACAAATAAGCTAAGGCCTCTGTATATATTATAATTAAAAGTTACCACATCTATATATAAGTACAGACGACGCAGTGATCTGAAATTTTCATATTTTCCAGCACGATGGTTATATAAACTTAATTTGTACTTTCAAAAACAAAATATCTAGTTTCCGATAATTTGTAGTACCGCTTAATTAGTACAGTACGTATTAAGGATTATTGTCACTGATCTTAGGAGATGGTGAATCACTCCAAAAATTATTTAATAGTAAACCTTCCTTACATTATAACATAAATATTCAGCCAAACAATGGAGCAATAATCGGTCTAGTTTTTTTAAATATACAGGATATAAATAGTGAGAATATCATTGGAAATCTGGCGGCCATTAGTCAAATCAGCATCCTTTTCAAATAAAAAATTAATACATCCAAAACTCGGGAAAACTGGACCGAATAATTACTTTTTTTTACTTCAGAAAGTAAACAGTCATTTTGTTCTTTATGTTCTGAGCTAAATTCTATATTTTTTACCATAAAAACAATTAACATAGTGATAATATAATCCTTAATATACAAATATATAACCAACGAGCATAAATCTAATAGTGCAGCCAGCATATTTCCAAAGTAATTAAGGGATTTTAAAATGCACAAGATGCTAATTGTTGGCTATAGGCGAGGGTACCATGATGGTCCCACTCACTCCCTTAACATTTTCCCTATACTGAGTTCCTCAAGGAGAAAGACGGGAAAAGCGAGGTAGTCGAACCCCCGAAACTTCCACCTTGCATGCCTGCACTATAATACTTAATTTTCTACACCCCTGCTCTGATCTGCAAATGAGCACTTGACTACTTGAGAGCAGTAATTTCTGTCTGACGAAGGCTAAAAAAGGGAAAAGGGGGATATGTTATAAATTAATGATAGATTACTATAGTACTATGATAGTACTATAGTACTATGTATGTACACTATAACATATATGTGTGTATATTATAATAATAATAATAATAATAATAATAATAATAATAATAATAATAATTGTTTATTGGGTTAAGAAATACATAAAATGGGAGGGAAAGACAAGAAAAAAAGAATAAATAACCCAAATGGTGGATTGAAAAAGGCAAATGCCCATACACAATGTGATCAACCACCAAAATATATTATATATAGGTAAAATTATTTCAATATTTATATTATTATATATTTATATATAATTGGCATAATTGCTGACATTTTTGTCATGTTTTTGATAAAAAGGAGAGGTCTTGCATGGAGAATAATACGTATTTATTTATATTTTATATCATAACTGCATCAGAATAATCGTGAAGATTCTTCCGGTCTCTCTATTATTATTATTATTCGGGTTTTTAACTCCCAACCTAGTTGGGGTGTTTAAGCGCCAGCACCGGGCCCAATTGGGCCAAGATGAAGGCGCCCGCTGATCCTGTTGGTGATGTTACGATCCAGCGTCTCCTACTCAGCTGCGGGCAATGAGGGCTTCCCGGGTACACCCGCAAATAGCCCATCACACAGCCTTAATTTAATTGTATTTAATATAATATGCATGGACGGAATAGGCATTCCTACAACTCCATTTTTTTTAACTGACGCACGTACCCTCATGGGCCATCATATCATATATGGCACTGCCGTCTCTAGCTATTATAGCTCTCCCAAAATTTACCTGCATGGATCGATTCGCGCCTGAATTTAGTTTATGAAATTAATCACATTATATAATATATATATATATATATATATATATATATATATATATATATATATAGGTAAAATTATTTCAATATTTATATTATTATATATTTATATATAATTGGCATAATTGCTGATATTTTTGTCATGTTTTTGATAAAAAGGAGATTGAGGTCTTGCATTTATATCAATAAAATATATTAATATATATATATAATATATATATTAATATAATATATATTATATATATATATATATATATTAAATTCCAGGTGGCGTGTTTGTGTTTTAGAAGCTGATTATCTATAATATATATTATAATCGAATCTATATAGCACAGCTCTAGTACGTAAAATATTCTGTAATATTTATAATAGAAGAAAAACTTTTATAAAAGATCTATAAATGATTCAATTAAAATATTGTATATTTATGCTTTTGCTATAAATATTATATAATTATTGTATTATATCTTAATTACAGTATTTAGCCACGGTGAAAAAATATTAAATGTAAACATAATTATATATTAAATTTAGTAATAAAATTATTTACTAAACAAACGATGAGTTTCGAAACGTGCACTCATCACTCATGCACTCACGTGCACTCACGTCAGAGAATTCAAATATCACACTGTAGCGATAGAGTGGGTGGTACCGAAAAGTTAAAATTGATTGCTCTTTCGTGTTGACACAGTTTAACCACATCTTTAATTACTGTCCTTATTTCACCATGGTCATCGAACAGATGGTCCGATCATGACTTGCCTCGAGATATACTCGAACTATGTGCAAAGTGCAGCCTAGCTAAGCTCAGAGATACGATTTCTCTATACAACAGACTTTCTCACGACGGTCAATAACGGAACAATACTTGCCGATCACACTGCAATCGATTTTTTTTTTTATTCATCTCTGCGAATTAACAATACCCTTTTGATACTTGATTGCTCACGCTCAATATTCACGATGTAGGAAATTCCGTGTATATTTTTTTTATGTATTGAAGTTTGCGTGACAAAGAACGATAGGTCAAAACCTTAACCCTGTCCATAAGTATGTTAAACAACAAACAAAGAGATTGGAGTACATTGTATTGGAAATCAATTATAGCAGATTTTTGTTTGAGTTTGATCACCTTCAACGTACAGTACTTGTATTCCATGTTGATGTTGGCATGCCTGCCTTATAACCCTCCCCTCTCCTCGAGCTCTCTCTCTCATTTCCCCTCACCTGCTCTCCGTTGCTCAGCGCCGCGCGGCAAAAGCGAAGCGGAGGGGAAGGGACATTTTCAGTGCGCAAGCCATCGAGTGCACAGTGCTTGTCCAAATCCTTGCTGTGTTTATAGTGTTTATTCTTTCAATAAACGTTATGAAACGTACATTTGGGAATAGGTAATGTGAATAGTTAAATGTCATATGAAGTTTATAGGTGAATGTGTGATTTGTGAATGTTCAGAGCATTTAAAAACACCTTGTGGTCATTGCCTGAAGAAAAACAACACTGCTGCGAGTACATCATCCACTACCGCCGCTAAAAGAGGAGGCGGAGGATTTTTGAAATTTGCTGCGATGAGGCGAATAAGTGGTAAGTTGCTTTGAGCTAATGGGAAAATAACATTATTATTATACATTATTTACATCGCGTTCCCGGCATGAAAACAAGACCACACCCTCGGCAGCGCACACAAAAACCCTGTAATCACGCTATGCCAGAAGGATTAATGTCTTTGGTCTTTTCCAAGGTTATAAATATCAAGAAATTTTATTTCTTCTCAAATATGGTACTTTGGGTGGAGTTTAATTTATGATATTATATATTATATAAATATATTTTTTTAATTCAAGGATTTAATGTAAAATTTAAATTCCTCCGTCCGATTTCCCAAGACGAGACGATCCGATGCTATCAGTCGTCGTTGCTGGCTGTCTCGATGCTAACAGCATTCAGATTTACACGAGGAATAATGCAACAGTCTCGGGGGCAGAACAAAAGACTCATTCAAATCGAGTGGATGCGGGAGGAGAGTTGAGTTTTCCCCCGGCGACAACACCTGGTGGGACAATGGTGACTGCCTGCCACTTATCGGTGATCTTGACGTCGCTCTCGAGGGACCATCAAGTACACTGTACCACGATGCTAATAGTTTGGCTTCAAGTTATTTTCAAGCAAAAAGAATTGGTATATGTGTATATGTATGTACCTATAGTCAATTACACGAAGTACTAAAGTTTCAATTTTTATTTTTTCATTTAATAGACGATTTGCAAAACCCTATTTTAGCAAAAAGTAAACTAACTCTCACACACCCAGTTTATTGTTGTTGTTATGTGTATAATGTGTATAAATTTTGCTTATACATTGGATCTTATGAGAAATTTACGATTTTCACACACAGATTTCAATGTTACAAGCGTACGACTAAAAATGAAGAAATCACCAAAATATATAGTTTCTGGCCATTTATAATCCTAAAATTCGTATCAGAAGAAGTTTTCTTCATTTCAATGTGGTAATTTTCATACGATACCATTACCAAATTAGCCAATTGCATGGGGTATAAGATAGGTAACCAACAATAGGCAAACTCCAGTCAACAAACTGGAGCTTGCCTAGTTATACATAACTTAATATCCCATGCAATTGGCTGATTTGGTATCGTATGAAAATTACCATATTGAAATAAAGAAAACTTCTTCTGATACGAATTTTAGGATTATAAATAGCCAGAAACTGTATGTTTTGGTGATTTCTTCATTAAATTTTTATATATACAATTGTACGTTTGTAACATATTTTGAAATCTGTGTGTGAAAATCGTAAATTTCTCATAAGATCCAATGTATAAGCAAAATTTTTATACATAATATATTATTATCAACAACAACGTCAACAACCAATAAACTGGGCGTGTGAGAGTTTGTTTACTTTTTGCTAAAATAGGGTTTTGCAAGTCGTCTATTGAGGATTGCTTAGAATATAGACCGTAATTCATGTAACGCTTGCATTTTATTTGTACAAGCGTTTTACATTTGTTTGTTTACTGAAATGAGCTTTTTGTTCAATAATGTAGTAAAAAAAAAGTCCGTCATTCCTCGAGTTTAAATTCAAATTTTTGCTGTCATACTGTACTTATAATAAGATGCATAGCCCTCACCAGAGGGCTATGTAAGATGCGAAAAAAAAAAAAAAGGAAACTTGAAAAATGTTTATAAACTCCCTTGAGGAGTCAAACTTATTGGTGAAACCCCGACAGCAGGATCTTTCAGGTTCCCTATCACACCTGAAAATTTCTGTGGATCTACGCCTCGTTGCCTGATCCATCCTGCAGTCTACCCGTGCTCTCAAGCGGATTAATCCATATAGTGTAACATTAATTATTGTGGGCTGTTACCAAAGAGCTTACATTAGTTACATTACACTATATATGATCCTCGACTTTGGAGTGACCAAGCACTGTCAATCGATGTTATTTGCACAGCTATAAGCGATGAATCGTTGACACTTTCTTGTCACGCGGTGTACATCTCCTCTCTCTCTCTCTCTCTCTCTCTCTCTCTCTCTCTCTCTCTCTCTCTCTCTCTCTCTCTCTCTCTCTCTCTCTCTCTCTCTTTCAAAACAAAAACAATAAAAATGCTCCACCCACTTCTATGGGCCGTGACTGCCATGCTTCTATCTAAACTAAACACATTTTATTTCTGAGTGACATTCTTTACACTGACAATAATATTGCCAATATTATTCTTTATAAAACCGCACACGAGGAAAAAAAATAATGCAAGAATATAATACATTATTTTTGCATCATGTTGCACTTAAAATCAATGACGCTAGTATTTGTCTTTTATGTAATTTAATTGCTGCTCTATTACTTGATAAGCAGAATAACCCACATGCTATACTTGCATTGTTATTATTTCATAAATCCTTTGTCTCAGAGGGTGTTGCCTGTCAAACATCACCTGCCCTCCCGTGCACTCTCTGCCTCTCTGCATTTATGCATGTGGAGGTAATGGTAATGGCAGCTTTTATTGTATAATAATTTAGGTACGTAGGTAGGGTGTTTTTTTTTTTTTTATTATTTTTTAAACTGGTTTGCGTTCTTAGATTATTTAATTTCATTGTACTACAAAATTTACAAGAGCAAAAAACAGACATTCGTAGTTATGGACTGTAAAATGTATAATACTGTATAAATATTTTTTGTAATGGACAATAAAGTTGAAAATTATAATGTAAAATCACCTGGTAAATAAGAATTTGTTAATAAACGAAAGAGCAATAAGTTTGTACGGCACATATTTTACCTCTTGAATGAGTTTTTATACGCGACTGTATTATATTTCACCTGCACCTTTTTTGCTTGCCACTCGCATCTGCTCTGTTCCAGATGTAACAAATTTTACTCCCCCATCTGCACACTGCTGTTTTTTATCCACAATTTTGCATCGTAACTTCAGCACTTTCGCTTGTGTCCCTTGTATTTTTTTTAAAGTACGATACGTTATAAAACAATGATTGAAAAAAAATTATACGTAGGAGAACAATAGAACAACTTTACGAAGGTGTTAAAATTTACAATTACAAATAATACAATATACAGTCATCATCAATACAGTATAATGGATTCCTGCTCAAAAATCATTGCAAAGATACATAAAAAATGTATAAAAAAATTATCTTCGATCGACTGTACTATAGTGATAGTTGATGTTGATACAGTAAATTTGATTTCTGATTTCAGTGGAAAAAAAAATTCGTATCTATGCACTTATGCAGAGAGCTTTGCATTGATTCACATAAGATCTTTGAGACATACATAACGATAGTATTAAAAAAAAACGTCTTGGTTTTGTACACGGCAATTTTTCCCCTCGTGGCTTTTGCTGGTGCTCTTGACTCGTTGCTTACATCCCTCCTCCTCATATGCATGCATGCAATCTTATCCAAGCACTCCGGCTGCAGTAGCACTCTCCTTCTGAGTCTCTCCTTGTTCAGATTTCTCTCTCTGAATATAATATTTTTTTTTTGTAGAGATCAAACAATGCTTCCTCGTCTCGTCATTGCATATTGTTACTTGGACTTTTTGCTCTTGTTAATGTTCCAATGGGGATAAACTTTCCATCGTCATTAACTTATAGAAAATCCTATAGTGTATATAATCTTAAGCTTTTAATTGACTAATGGATGGCAGTATGTTCTACTAAAAGTAAGAATAACAGTACATAAAACAAGTCTGCTTTAAAATTAAAAGATTACTTTTACGTGAACTATTGAATACATAATAAAATTTTAATGATTTTGTTGTAAACTTGTTATTATTTCTACGTCGATGGCAGTCGTTTTACAATTACAAGGCTATATAATGCGATGTAATATGAGGGACACAATATTATATAATATTATCACGAAATTACAGCAGTGAATAAAGGAACTATATTATAGTGATGGTGCTTTGGTAGGTACTAGTGAGTAGCTTATATTTATGCATTTATCCATTGGAAAGTATCCATCTTGACGTCACCAACCCTTTGTCCTCCCATTTACTTACAAAAAAAGATTAGGCGCACGTAAGACCCTATATGGAGCAATGTTTCGATCGCAAATTGTTAACCCTCTAAATAAGTTATATGTTTGCAAATTTAAAATTACGTATTGACACTAACCTTTTACGTTTGCTGCTATAAAAATTTTATTATTTGCCTCAGTTAAGTTTAATTAAGGTAGAGATAACACGGAACAGCTGACCCAATGCTAAAAAAATCTCTTTCATGAAAATTATGAAAAAAATTTAAAATGTTCTCCTCTACATCCTCTATTAGTAGCTAAAATATCATGCAGGTATCATACTGTATACAAAAACGAGCTAGTTTTCGAGTTATTAATTTTTAAAGTTGACCAATTTAACATGGAAGTTTTATTTCTCCATGTTAAATTGGTCAACTTTAAAAATTAATAACTCGAAAACTAGCTCGTTTTTGTATACCTGATGTAGCTACTGATAGGGGATGTAGAGGAGAAAATTTTAAAAAATTTTCATAATTTTCATGAATGGGATTTTTTTAGCATTGGGTCAGCTGATCCCTATTATCTCTACCTTAAAGAGCATCATCTAAAGAATTTCGCGGTAGTAGTGTTGTGACTTCGAGCCGAAAAAACGTGCGGAGAAGGGTTGTGCGCCGATGCGCGGTGGTTGTAGCAGAAGTCAAAAATCAGCAAACGAACATCGTTCAGTTACAACATGGCGACTAAGTTTTCTAAGTTTTAGTGACACTTGCATGCGGATAGTGACTTTGTATTTTATGATTTACATAACAGAGATTATTATCACACACACATATTATATAATTTGAAGACATTCAGGTGCTAAATTGAACATTATCAACTGCCCCTCATTCCTTATTGCAAAACAAAGACAATAACCTTTTCTGCAATTTACTTTTATAATTATATGTCGTGTGTGTCTTTCTATAGTCTTTGTTATTATGTTAGTCTAAGCTTACATTTTATCTTATCATGCAATGGCAAAGCCTATAGCTAATAGAGTAGAATTATCTTTTACTTAAGAGAGAACCGGTAGCAAAAGAAATGATTAATTTTAATTTACTTAAGGTTTTTGTATTTAAACAAGATGCAGTTATATGATATAATGTATTGACGTGGGTGCATGCTGTCTAATTAGCTACCGTATACACACAGTGTAATAATGAGGAGCTGAAGAGAAGGCAATTGATTGGAAGATTAATGGGCCGTGTTTCCTGCCATAATCTCTCTCTCTCTCTCTCTCTCTCTCTCTCTCTCTCCTCTCTCAGAATATAAATACATGCATGCACACACCTCAAAGGCAACCTATAATACCAATCTCCCTTCAGCAGTCTGAGTAATATCAGAGACGCTCGTAAAGTAAACACATGCGAGTCTACAAGGAAATATCATAAAGTCTTCTTCTATATTTTTGACACTTCAAATGCCTACTCGCCAAATGGAAGCAATAACAGTTATTTTAAAATGATTTGATGCCCTTGGCTGACTTTTTTTATAGCATTTTTTTTTTATTTAAATAATTTGTAATATAATAAGCTATTCAGTTATATGCAGTGACTTTTTTCTATTATTTCTTGGAATCGATTTTGCAAGTATATAGATCATTTTTTTTATATATTACGATTTTGTGTTCATGTCATGAAGTATATACGTACTGTAAATGCTGTTCATATATTTTGTGTTGAAAGCAATGTGAAAGACAAAATATCAGATTTATTGTTATACAATGAAAAATTGCAAGTGCGGTGACTGCGGTGATAAGTTTCATACCTTCTTTCAGTTCTGATTTGAACGCCGACACCTTGAGCTTTGAAAGGTATTCAGAATCCCAAGAAATGTATAGCACTTTCCTTCCTTTGTATTAAGTTACAGATCGATTTCAAGACGTAATTATATTCCTCAGTACATTCTCGTAAAGATTGACTGTCTTTTAAATAAAGACTTCAAGTCAGCTGATTTTGCAGCACGCACCGTCCTATCTAAACCTATGTAATGTAAAAAAAACAAACTCGAAATTGCATTTTTCAGGAAAATAAATTCTTTTTTAATTTTGATTCAGTATCAGAAGATCCCTAAATGGGGGGTAGAAGATGGTTTTAAATTAACAGTTTTGATAGTTATAACTGAGAAAAAAAAAAATCAAATTTTCTAACATGGTGGCTTATATTATATAATTATGCATGGAGAAAATTTTCCCGCCGGGGAACATTTGAAGACTCTATTACTCATATGGTACTTTTTTTGGTGCCATGCTCCTGTATAAAATATGATTATCCACGGCTGATCTATTATTAATTATTAATGTGTCACTTTACTTAATTTTACAATTAGCTTGCATCAATTTAATTAATCTAAATAAAGCACTGTTTCCTTAAAAGTCTGCATTCCCCAGATTAAGAACATAAACAGCATATTTACGAGACCAAAATGTAAAGTTGTATTATTTTCAGTCACACGACATCGTAAATTCAAGAAAGAAATTCTTATTGTCAGAATTGTTATTCTTTGTAAAGCAATCAATATAAACTGCTGGATGTCAAGACAGTAAAAAGAACGATGCGCTCGCTCTCTCGCTTGTCGTTTGCTTCACGGATTGTGCGAGTGGTGTGTGGTGTTGCGAGGGTAGCTATGGCGAGACGGGGCGGCTGGCGTCGCATGTGCTTTGCCAAGGGATGAAGAAGAGAGGGTGGAACTAACACGATGCCAGAAGCCCTCGTCGTCGCCGCTTTCTTGTCCCCGCCCACCTCCTGCCTGCCCACAATGTGTACAGCCGCGCGAGCACAAAATACTCACCACCGTTTTTTTACCTTTTGTTGTGGTATCACAAAAACATTTGAAATAATTTAGTTCGTAATATTATTACGTTTTTGCCAGTTGATGAAAGTACGAATCACTGTATTTGTAAAAAAAAAAAAAAAGTAAAAAGGTTAGCTTTAGTTGCTAAGCTACATTGACAGTTACATGTAGGAGATGTCGTTGTATACTTTTTGTCATTTATCTGGCTTAGCTCTGCAATCTACTTCTGTTTTATTTTCTCACGTTAAATGTCTACCAGAGTATGACCATATATAGATGAACCGTTACAATTTACTGTAATTTGCAATCACTGTTTTTTTATTATTAATATTAATTGAAACAGATTAACGAGCTGAGAATCGTATGTATAGTGTGAAACAAATTATAATTTTGCTTTCGTCCTCTATGGATTGAGGGAGCGACGTTCTGAGAAGTTTGCAGGTTTGTAAAGGCTGCTGATCTCTTCTCTACGCCTACACCATGGCCTTCGACGCTGCCTGCTTCCCCTCGCGAGTAGCAAGTACTGCAATAGCATCAGCAGCAGTCTTCTCTCTTCGGCTATGAATTGAGCCTTTGAGCTTCTCTCGCATCATCATCGTAGCCGAGTGGACACAAAAATACGTGGGTACACGTGCCAGCCACATAGCAAAATTACATGTTTTATGCATCTCTTCCCCCCCCCTCCCTTTCTGGTTTCACTTGAGAGCGAAGTTCTATAGGTCTATAGCCAAAACTGCTCTTGAATCATATTTTTATCACATATATATATATATATATTATTTATTCAATGAAGTTTTTATATTTTAACTCGAAAAAATATGCTTTTAGCATTGTATAAATTTGTTGGGGGAAAAGAGTTTTTTTTTTTAAAGATTAATATCTGCAACATAGTATAAAATAAATGTTAGCTTTTTGCTCTTAAAAAAAAAACTATTTTATAAATATAACATGATGATGGTTACATCATCAGTAAAAAAAATGTTAGATAATTTGAGAGAAATCGCTTTTTTGCTGGAATAAGTTAATGACGTCAGAGCAATCAGCTGTGATCAACGGTCAGTATACTCGGAGTGGCTGACCAGGTTAATTATTGGCTGACCGCCAAATGATTTGGCCCGCTACCAAAACAATCAACCAGGGAAAGGTGGTACATTATAAAGATAATAAAAAATATATTAAGAAATCGGAATATATTATTTGTTATTGCATCATTAGTTTAGAGCATATGGTTCTGTCTGTTCTTTTTTCTCTAATGTTAGTAGTTACTGTTCAGACTGTTCTTGATTGCAAATAACAAACGCCGCAAGCACATCGTGGTTATAATACTTACAACATAATTATTTTGTATTTTTTTCTGATGCTGTAATTTCTAGTTATAAAATTTTGATATAATTATATTGTATTGTTTAAATATCAAAAACGTACATAAGTAGGTGGAAATGAATATTCATATTATAAACCAAATCGACTAAAAATATCGTCGTTATAATATGTTTATATAAGAAGCTCTGATTGGCTATGGAAAAGCCACTTGGACACTACATGATGTCACGTAGCGCTGCACGTGATTGGAACTTGGATCACACTCGCGATTTATTGCCGAGACATCCATGTATTACTAAATGAAATACCATCTTAGATGAGGTGATAGAAAAGGACGGAAATCTGTCCGTGTCCCATTGAATTGCTAATATTTTATGATACTACCTTTTTTGGTCGATTTTGATCTTCTTATATATTAATATACGGTGTGTGGTAAAACTGCAAAAAACTGAAATATATTTCTTAAAATGATTTTAATTTTATATTGAACAGCTAGTATACGTTTCATAGTTATATTGTGATGAAAACTTAGACTGGATTACTGTCTAGAGAGAGGTGTGTGAAATGTACAAAGTTTAGTCGTTCAAGAGATGTTATAGCTAGACTACTGTCTGCTTTTATCTGACGCGGCACATCTCCTTCTCAAGCAAGGGTGATCAGGCGCCAGACTTACCACCATCCAAGCCAACTCAAGTGCTTGTATATGCCAAGTCAGGCTTCGACCAGGTACGCCAATAAAACTATCCCACAGTTGCACGTTATCGGCCATTGTGCCACGAGAAAGTATTACCCCGCACCGCCCAATGTATGTATGTTGTTACGGTCGTTTATAGCACCACAGGTAAATTGTCTGTCCACCGTTGTTCCTGACACATGGACTGTAACTAATAAGTTATTATACCTTGCAAAGGTATATGGTCACTCTTATACTTTTTTTTTATGTCAACTTTAAATTCAGTTTATGGCATATACATACCTTTTTACAAGATTTTTCTTATTGCGAAATAATATTATACTGTTAAATTTTATAACCAGATTTAATTATTTCATGGTTAAGTTATAAATTAATGTTATTTTTGTCAAGAACTTTTATCTTATATATTAAGAAGCACTTTGAAAACCCCAAATTTCCAATGCTTTTCATATGGCGGACGCCAGATCGGCTTGACAGACCCCTTCCCCCCTTCGGAACTCGACGAGACCTTCTGGGGGGGTCGTCGGTGGGGGCCGTCGGGGGAGGGTGACGTGCACTAAGGTCCGCGTTTGGGGGCGGGGGACGGGGGCGGATTTTCCCCGGGTGGTGTGCCTCCGCGGGAAAGCTGATCAATCTCCGAGTTCGTGTTTTCGCGTCTTCTCATCTGGGTTTTCGGATACGTTAAGATGCAAGGCAAAAAGTTACGAGACGTTTTGGACGGTGGCTGCCCGCAAATGGAATCACGTGACCACAGATATCATTAACTTTCTTTGTGTGACCGCTGCCATCCCATTGGCTGCTTCTGTTTAGAGGCAACGTTGCGAAAGGGGAACTGACTGCTCGGTGCAGTGATGCGAAATTCGATCGCGCGAAGATTGGTCCGCGAAAATGCGCATGCGAATATCCGCGCAAGTGCGCGCATACGTGCGTAACATAGTTTCAAGATGGTGGCCGCCCGCAAATGGAATCACGTGAGCACAGATATTGTAGACATTCAGAAGTTCGATATTTTTCCCATAGATGGAGATGCCATATATGGTAGCACATTCCAAGCAAACTACTTTCAGGTGTGACTTAATTAATATAACTTTATATAAAATTGATTATTTTCGTAAATAATGCTCGGATTTACTCCCAATTAGGTCTAGGGGGGGTTATAAAATTAAGGTGCAAGTAATGCGGGTTGCATACTTTCAGGGGCATGTAGGTTGAGGTTGCATACTTTCAGGGGAAGTTTGGTTGGGTTGCATACTTTCAGGGGCATGTAAGTGAAGGTTGCCTACCTTTAGGGGTAACTTATAATAACTTTATATAGAAACGAACTTTTTCATAAATAATGCTCGGATCATCTCCCAATTAGGTCTAGGGGGGTTATAAAATTAAGGTGAAAGTAATGCGGGTTGCATACTTTCAGGGGCATGTAGGTTGGGGTGGCCTACTTTCAGGAGCATTTCGCGTTCGGTACATCATAGCATTACGAGGTTTAATCACAACTGGCCACCTCTTTGTGTTGAAGATGGGCAGTGTCCGGAGTAAGCCCACTGCCTTGCTCGCTCGATCACAACCGGACGCTAAGAAAATAATTAACTCGAATCTGCCCAAACTCCTTAAAAAAATTATTAAATGAAATAAAATAAATATTAATAATAATAAAATAGTAGGGGCCTAACAACTGCGTCAACACGAATTTATCCCAGGGAGGGAGCAGCGTATTTTTATACTTGAAATGGTCACTCATCCAATTATTAACCACGCTTGATGTAGCCTGACTTCGGTGATCTAACGAGAACCGGTCAATGCACAACGCTACGCGGCGCTCCACCTCTACTCTGAATTTTTTTAGATTCTTATGAATCCTGCAACTATTTTTAAATAATTATTGAATGTTCTGTAATTTAAGTTGGCACCCCTGAATCGTTATTAAAAAGGATAGGACAGAAACGCCTGTTGACGCCTCCAGGGGGCGTGGCAGCACATTTAATAATTATTTAAAAATAGTTGTGGGTTTCAAAAAAAAAAAAAAAAACTGGAGAAAATCAGAGTAGCATAATTTGGTAGCATAATTTGGTAGCATAATTTGGTACCTTCAATTCATTTCTGCAATAAATAATTTTCATGTAGGTTGTCCATTTTGCATTAAAACACCGTTATGATATCACGTACTGAATACTTATATAGATGGCAACGTATGATTGACAAAATTATTTAAAAGACTTGAAAGCAAACGAGCGTAAGCGCGAGTTTACACCCCACCCCTAGTATTAATGTATTCTGGACTATTGCAATTTATATATTTGACTTCAGGATCTTCAGCTTATTACGATAACATGTTATGCTAAAATTATTATACAGTATTTCTTAATAAAATACTGGTATATCGTCTTGCATAATGTTGGGCTATAACACTCATCTATACAGTAATCAAAAATATGCCTGGAGGTATAAAGGAAACTTCAAAAAGAATTTCTTTCGACCTACAGTCGAAATTCTTTTATATATTATTATTATTTTTTTAGGTACCTGTTTCTTAAAAACGTGTCATTAAAATCAATTCGGTTTAACGGTACGGTACATCTCATTTTGCTATGATATTGTGATGGATATGTCGAGAGAGATGAAACGTATGGGTCCAGCCAGTAGCAGTGGTTTGGCTGTCAGACCGGCGTCCTTCAGAGCGGTCAGCTGAGGCGGGGAAAGGCCGTTCGCTCGGCTGGCTGGCTGCCTGGCGCCGCTCACCTCATAGCCACCTGTTACGTTGCACCTCCTTTACGAGCACCCCGCCCATGCAAAGAGCCCCCTGAGACTTTTGACCCTTTCCCTAGATCGTGACGCACGTGCTCAAAGTCACCCCGCCCCCCTAACCCTTTAGGAAGACCCTCTGTACCCAGATTCAATTCATAACAGGGGACCAGACGTTGTAAAATTTTGCAATGAAGAAAGATAGAGAGGTAGGTTGTTGTGAAAGCATACCGAAGGTATATATTATATCAAAATGAATACAAGGCTTCATATAATATATTTTAAGAGACGGTCCTACATCATGCATGTAAATTTGTTGATGCTGTAATGAATGACTTCGTATTTTTAATATAAATGATTGTATGAGTTTATATCATAGGGTTTGGTAACATTTGACAACAGCAAATGCAATGTTAGAATTTTTCCAAGAAGTCATCGTCCGTACGTCCGGCTCAGTAAAAAAAAAAAAGCAAAAAAGAAACAACATTATTTTTTGTTGTTGCGTGTATTTTTTTTTTATGGTCTTAATTATTATATACCATACATGAGCATAACAATCTGGAAGTATTATTTTATAAAGCTTTAGGCATTGCTACACAAGATAATTAAATTATTTATTAAACTAATGAAAATATCTGCGTAAGTAATAAAACATCAACATAATTAATAAAACTAATTATGTCTTTCCAAGCTGTGCTTTGTTGCTTCTAGCAAATAAAAAGCAGACAGGCATGTGGGAATGTATGAGAATGAAAATTTCCACAGACGATATCTTGCACCCTTTTCTAAGTACAAACGTATGTGCATAAGAAAGCGAGAAAAAAAAATCATGCAACCAAAAAATAATAAATAAGTTGTTTTAAGATGTATGGGTTTTAATAATGAGCTGCATGGCACGTCAGATATTTTTGGTCTTGCAGCGCTCGTCGTGCATGTGTTACATTTTTCTCAACAGTTCTGCTGCATGCTACTGCTGCTGCTGGCTGACCTGTTTATTATGCTTTCTATGTGGGGCTCGTGCTGCTGCACCGACTGCATACATAAATACCCGCGTCTGTTGAGCTGCAGCAGCCTTTCACATCTTAAAAACTCCCCCTCATAAGATGCATTTTACCTTTACTTTGTTATTTTTAATGTATTTTCAACAAAAGATATAGACGCTATTTCATGAAAAACACTATCGTAAAATTACTATGCATGCATGGGTTTTCACTGAACCAATCAGGTTTCTGAAGTTTGTTTTCGGGAGTTCTCGGCTTGAAGTAACTAATCGCTAAAGACGTTACAATCTCGATAAAAACCAGAGTAAATATAATGGACAGATGTGTATAATATATACATGACCCATCAGATAGTGATGCGTTTGTGACAATGATGGTACCACGTGATACATTGTGATACGTCGTGAACATCATTAACTGCTATAGTGTGCATGCCCTCATGCCTCGCACATGAATTTTAATATTGCGTTAAATATTTAAATTAATTGACAATAATATGATTTACATTATTTGAATAAAAATTAAGACTATAAAATAAATTACTTATGTTTATAGAAGATAATTTAAATGCTTATTTAAAAATTATGATAATTTTCATTTTATGAAAAGTTTTAAATTCCCAAATACAAACTAAAGGTACATTACATCAACTATTTTTTTTTATGACTATACCTTTTTCAACTTAAAAAAAAACTTGAATGTCATTGATGTCAATATATTTTATAATTTAATGCTAATTATAAAATATATACCCTACAATTTTTTTATCGTCCAATGAATACAATATTTTGTATTTTTTATAATACACCGTTCTATACTAGGAAATAATATTATAATAACAAAGAGATATGGACGTAATATTATTATAATATAAAAAGTGTCCTTTCTATATCTATAGTGTGACGACCATTGACTCGATCTGGTTACAAAATACATTTGAAGTTATAGGAGCTATAGGTGTGTTACGGTAACAGTTGGCTGGCTTGCTTTCTGTGACTCGTGCCATACGCGGGGGATGATGATGATGTTATAGCAGTTGCAGCAGGAGAACGAGCGAGGCAGCTGTGTTTATAGGGTGGGTTAGGATAAACTGTTTCTGTTGCTGTTACATTGGTGAGGTTATCGTCATTCAGCTCGCGCAAAGGGAGGAGAAAAGAGATATCTAACCCTCGTCTAATGCTGCACCTAGCTACAACTATATATACCCCTCGATCGATCAGACCTATGTTGCCTTTATACCACCACCATACTGCTACAGTATGCTGTACTCTCCTTTATAATAATAATATATTATAATATTCTAACACCGCGTTTGTAAAGTCAAAAGACAGACACGAAAAGCAACGCTTCATTGTTTTCTTACTTGCGGCTATAGAAATTCTCCATTAAAATAACATAGCTCTGAAAAGTTGCTATATAATATTATACACCTATATTATAATATAGCTGACGCTGCTGCTGTCTTTCTCTATATAATAATATATGCGTTATACGCAGTTTAACGTGTCTTTTGTATGCGTGCTGACGTAATACAATCATGCTATTAATTAATTTTAATATTGTACATTGATAAATACGTATAAGATTAATTACTTTTTTTTTTTTTTTTTTTTATAAAACACTCATTCTTAAGTCAGGATGTTGCAAATTGTTATCACGTGTTCCTTTGATTTTTCATTTTAAGACGTGAGATGTTTAAATAATGTCACTTGTCACTGTAATTTTTGTTTTTGTCTTATGTCCATCCAAATGCGTAACATTACTATGATAGCGACGTTGTCATTTACAAAAATATGTACATTGTAAACTTAATTGAATGGACGCACCCTCATTGAAGGGGAAAAAATGAATTCTGCATTGCGGCAAAGATACAACATGATTTCTTATTCAAATTATATAATAAAAATATTATAAAACAAAACATTTCGTTGCCAAATGTTTTTCTATATTTTTGATATAGGAAATTGTAACCCCTTTAATGTGTACAATAAAACAACCCCATTACAACTGTAACAAGTTTAATTTGTCCTGATATTTTTTAATCTATTTAACATTTTTTTTTTTTTTAAAGTATAAAAATTGACAAGCAAAAGGAATTACACAATGTTTAAATTTGCTACGTCACGTAATTGTCTCAATTTTTTCTTATTTGCTGCTGTACAAATGTTAAAGAAGAGATAGAATCAAGTAACACTTGTATAATATTATGGCTGGCAAATGTAGGAGTTTGTGTTATACGGCGTGGCTAGCTGTCACTCCGCACGTATGCTCCTGTCATAACGTCCTGCGGGCCTGCGGCAGTAGTGACCACGGGAGACGAGGGCGGGGAAACAACGTCCCCTAAAGACAATCCAAGACAAAAGAAAATACCCTCTGTCACCGGAGGATTGTTGGTGTTACGTACCGGCCGTGGCAACACGAGAATGAAGAAAGAGATTGTCACCGTGCACCACTCTCGACGGAATTGGTCCACAGTCGACTCGCTGTAGTTGAAAGGTCGAGAGTTCGATCCCGAGCATCGCTAGCTTTTATTTATTTGATGCATATTTACATGGATCGGTTAGGTGCATCCAGGTGATATAATTATATTGCCGACTATCCTGACTCAGGTTTCCATAATGTTCCCTATTCATCCAGGATTGTATATTGCAATGCCATCATGGGCGTTCCAGTTTTGAAGGGACCCATTAAACCCCAATCAAAATTGTGAAGATTCATATAAAGAAAAAAAAAAGGGGGGAGTCCATCAGAATCTGACGTCTTGGAGGGTCTGTATATGATGGTCCACAGCTCTGCATATAACCATCAAAATGAGGGAGAAACTGACACTGGGGAGTACCACACACATAGATACATAAATATTATTTAACCCTTTTATCTATACATTATCAAATATTTCAAACTGTCCAGTATAAGTAGTGAAACAGCTGAACAAAGTAGAATTATGATTTAGTTTTATAATATGTGTTGATGTTATTATATAATTGAGTGAAGATAAATTTTCATTTAGGTGTCAACATTTTTATAGTAATTCTCCTGGTATACAAAAGCTACTTTAATGTTTACTATAGCTGTGCTCCAATTGTCATATATTTACTTTATATATATATATATATATATATATATATATATATATATATTGTAATGTTTTTCTATAATGTATGTTTCTAGTGCTGTTAATATGTACACTTTTTGTGTTTAATAAAAGACTAATAATAATATATATATATACAGTCTATATTATAACTTTACATTTATGATAAATCCATGCATAAATACCGCGTGCCATGTGCATGCTAAATATTTAATAATTGATGTATTATTTCATTTCGTCGATAAGTAATGTAAATATTATGTGCACAGTCATCAATCAGGTCATTTAAAAATATGAAATTATAATAAAATAAATAGAGGAAGTGCATGGAGTTACGATATTTTGCATCTCTATATACTAGACTATTTCGTCACATTATTTTATATTAATAAAATTTTTGCACCTGCATAAGCTTGATTAATGGAAACTGCCAAGTTCATAATAAATTTTAACAGCTCTTCATTTTAATTTATATATTATTATAGTTTATCTGTCAACAACTATATATTATGTCGTTTACAAACAATGCTGAATTATGTTTTTTTTTTATATCCAGTCTCCAGCTTACTTTTATCGTACTGTACCTGGCTGGTTAAATGTATTTTGCAATGAGTCTAACATATCTGATGGATACGTATAATATATATACCTTGTGCCACGCTCCCTGACTTGTGATGCTGACACGGCACGCGGCGTTATCGCTTATCAGTACAGCCCCGTGCTGGCCATTGCCCGCAGCTGTCAGCCTACCACACCAAGCTTCCTCACGGAGTCATTTCACACGAAGAATATATTGCTATATATAATATAACTACAGTCATTCGATACCAGCTGTGGGCCACAATTCATTTCTATTTAATTAAAAAGTGCTCGTTTTGTCACCCGAAGCAGTTTTTATTCTAAAAAAATATATATATCATATACCTTTTTCCATTCAGTATAACGGGATTATATATAAGGAGATAGTAATTGTATTTGACCTATAATAATCAAGTCAATAGGCTTTAAACCGGTAGCAAACATGAAAACCACAATAATATGTATATAGTTTTACATGTATCAATTTTTTATCAAAATGAAATTGAGTGTTAAAGTTTAATCCATTTTCAACCTGTTATATATAAAGGGTTTTATTTATAACACCTTTTGGCGAAATTCAAAATAGAGCTTTAAATCATTTTTTTTTTTTTATTTAATTAAATCTCAATAAAAGTCTATCTCGTCTACCATGCAACTCTTCACTTGTTTTGTTGCTGTTTTATATTTACTTTATTTCCTTCAAGTGGAATGTTAACATGGGGGCATACATGACCAAAATGTGTCAATTGCCCCAAAATACCAACCAACCAACCAACCAACCAGGAATGTTAACATTTTTTGTATCGTGTCAAAATTGTATGAAACATACATCCTATACGTTTTAAGAATGATTACGAATTTAAGCATGGACTTCATAATTTATGAAAAGTAGAAAAAATATGTTACTGACAGATCACGTTGTTCACTGAAAACGTTCAGGTCTAGGTGATAAGCTGGACAGAAATATTAGGAGTCCGTGACAGCCGTAGAGGCATTGTTATGTTGGTACAGTCGTGGCCTGGAGAAATAAATCTTTCGCATTCTCTTCCTCCTATCGCATCATCATCAACGTGGAATAAGGTTTTAATCCAGTTGAATGAACTTGGCTCAAAGCGTTTTTGCTCCTATATAATATTAGTTGGTTTGGGGGCTACCACAGAGATCGACGTGCAAAAAGAAGTAAGAAGAATAATATAAAAAGTTTTCGATGGCTGGTAGCCCTGTCTGATCTAGTAGTAATGGAAGCCATAAAGCAGCAGCTTTGTTAGCAATGGAAGTGCAGTAACTGCTGATGAGCCAGGAACTCAATGTCAGCGAAATGTTACTTCATTTAATGACTGCTATACTGCTGCTGCTTGTACTCCAAATTCGATTTTCTTTTTGTGGGGCTTCAAAAGTCATTTGAATCTAATTTAGAACAAAGAACAACAATCATTACACATGTTGACTCTTCATTTACTTTATGATTAAAATAATTAAACCTGTATATTTGATTCGATAAAATGTATGGAAAAAAAAATGATTAATTTGTAATATTGATTGAATTAAAATGCACAACGCTAGCTTAGAATAATTTAATTACATTGCGGTGCTGCACCAAATAGATTTTCATCAAGTTCCAAACTCCATTAAAAAACTATTGATTTTTTACTAATGATATTTTAATTTATATTTGATGCCATTACTTCAAACAAAAGTATTTTATAACTTTGCAAATTTGCAAACAATAACTGATTTGGAAAGGAAAATTAAAATAAAACAAACGGCAATATTTTTTTATATATATAACCAGTTTACTTCTTATTCACTGCTTCATTAATATAAAATGATATAATCTAAGTTTATAAGATTCAATATCTCATACACTCCATGATTAAATATAATTCATTATTCGCCATACTTAAAATGAAGATGATTTTCACTTTACTTTATACTTTATTATATCGTCACTTTCCTGTAGCTTTTTTAAAAGTTTTGTTTGTATCCTCACAAATCAAAGAAGGATAATTTTTTCAGATGGCTACCAAGCTTAAGATATAAGCATGTTGCAGTCCTATAGTAATTAATATGGTGTAGGTACGGATGGCCGAAGTGGTTCCCGTTGTGCAGCATTCCTTGCCCGCAGCAAGCAGTTAAGCTTCGTGCTTCAGTTTGCTGGTGTGTGGAGCCAAGCGGTGCTCGCTACTTCCACGAACCTCGCAACATATATATACACAAACGCACAAACGTTCTCATAACTTTCAGATCATATGACTTTTTACGTCACCAAATTCTCTTGTTGCAAAAATTTAATACGAGAATCGTGACCAAAAATAAAGTTGGTTAAAAAACTGCATTTTTAATTTCATGCATGGTATAATCTGCATAAATAATAGCTGATATTTTTAAAATGGAGAATAATTACCAAACGATATGGCGTGTTATGATATAGCGTGGTGTGACGTCATAATGACCTGGCTTGTCTTACACCTTTGAAAGTATAGCGAGCCGTACCGCCGTGCTATCATCACATGGGTATCACATGTGACGTCATGCGCAGTGACCTAGCCCGCCCTATACGTCTGTGATACCGTTGTGTGTCGGCGGACGGAGATCAAAAAGTCGAGAGCATCGCTCTAACGTAAGTCTACTACTGCTGCATAGGTGGTCGGTGGTGACACGTGTTTTCAGTTAACAACAACTAGATAGGAGAAAAAAAAAAGATGCTGAGAAATAGCTCCATCCTCTATTTATATATTAACATTTTTTTTATAAGATTATTTTTTTATTAAAAAAATTATATCTTCTTCGAGTGCTCTTATACACAGACTTGAGAAGAGCATGCGGAGGGGAGGGCAAGGTGATCTCAAGGTTACAACAGATTTTTAACTCGTTTCCTTCTCCCCTACTCAAGTTAACTCTTTCTAAAAAGCGCCAAGCTTCCTTTTTCATCTTTGTACTGTATAATACAGTACACGTAAAATGATATAATTATAGCGCTTGGACTGCTTTCCTCTAAGGGGATCTTTCTTCTGTTCTTATATATAAAAGCAACTAAAAATGTGATTTCCTAGAAATGTGATCGAAATATTTACATTATTTAATAGGAACTTTCCTGCTACTTTGAACGTAATTCATGGATAAAATACACACAATTTCATGAATAATTTGGAAGTACACGAGAAATTTTACAAATTGTTCTTTTGGTGGTTGGTTCAAACATAAGTTCATTGGAGAGAATTTTTTTATTTGTTTCGGATTAAATTGACCGCGAAAGCAATTTATCCCTCCAAGTTATTTCTGCCATAAAGGAATATCACATTATTTATATAGTTTTATACACAAAGGGAGGTTTTCATCTTATAAAACTTTATTGATTGAATATCAAGTTTCCCATACCCACATGAAAATCTATATTATTATCTACAATATATAAAGTATTTATATTTGCTTTAAATATTTGAACTTTACTTGAAGTTATATATTTCTCAACTAAAACGTAATAGACAATAATGGTTGCATTTTTTTATTTCACAATTAGAAAATATACCTAAAATTATGCTTTTCTGAATTTTTTCAGATTTTTTGGAGTGCGGGAACTAATTTTAAAAAAATATTTAAACTCTCTGAATTAGGGTGGTACACTTGATGGGACAACCGTGACGTCATTTGTCGTGCTGTGATTGGCTATTGATGACATCACGGTTGCAGTGATTGGCTATTGATGACGTCACGGTTGTCCCATCAGATGTACCACCCTAATTCAGATATTTTAAATATTTTTTAAAATTAGTTCCCGCACTCCAAAAAATCTGAAAAAAATTCAGAAAAGCATAATATAATTTTATGTATATTTTCTAATTATGAAATAAAAAAAATGCAACCATTATTGTATATTTTATAAAATTTCCTTTATATAATATATTTATTTTAAAATTTGTTATAAAATTCTTGGTATAATTTCATTCAGGAAGTAATTTTTTAAACTTTTGATGTTATCTAAACATGTATAAAACAAGGTCAATTATAATCTCTAAAAATCATTATATATTCATCAATATCGTTATATATTATGCCTTATATACGCCCATATACACATCATCAATAACAATCCGAGTTTTCTGGGGCGATTTGTCTATATAGCTGTTTGTCAGTATAGACTATAAATACACTGCACGGTCGATAAGCAGGTAAGCAAGGGTTGATGGAGAATACTTCCCACCATCTGTTAGGGCCGGTGTTCGTTTCCACCCAGGAAATTCATATTTGTCTGGGATTCTTCATACATAACAATGATGTAGTGGTCTTGATATCACTTCAAAAGATTTCATTCTCCATCATGTATTTTTGCTTTGTCTAACTTTTTTTTATATATACATCATAATATAAGTAACTTGGCTGAGTGCATTGATTTTACTTCAGCATAAAATATATCTTGAAAATAGTAAACTTGAGCTGGAGAAAGAAAAAAAAAAAGAAAGAGGATTATTTTTTTGGGTGGCTAAAATATTGGCTTCTACAAGAGGTTTTTATATGAAGAGAGAGAAAGAGAGAGGGACGGGGGAAAAAGGCGATTGATAAAAAGGAATAGAAACGAGAGCATTGCAATTTTCCCATGCTAAAGTCACTGGAGTGATATATATTATCATATAAGAAGATGATCTGCTTATTCTGCTTTGTGTAAAAAGGCTCTTATATTAAGAAATTTTAGTGCTTAATTTTATGAGTTTTTCTTCCTCTAATATATAACTATAAGGAAGATACGATGCAATTTTAAGTGTACGTTTGTGGTTACGAGTACTGCACACAACTACAATATATTATATGACGGTGCCAAGTGTTGAACAAGATTATAAGAAATTACGTCTTGTATGAAAGTCGAGAGTTGCAATACTTAATACAACTTGTTATTATTTTTTTAGCAGTCTTATATATATTACTGTGTGTATTTTTTTAATTTCTTCAAGTGATCGTCAAAATTCATGCTGCATGGTTTTACACAATACAATGCAGCTTTATATTAACCTTGACAATGACTAAAGCAATAATAATAGTAATAAAAAAAATGTAAATTAAAATTCTTACTAATAACTTATCAAGGTGATCAAGTTATATTATTATTACATACAGAAACTGATATAAAATAATAATATAATGATTTTATTTTTATATACTTGAATAGTTGAGATGCAAGTCTCGTTCTTTCTCGTGACATATACGTCAGTAAAGTCTGGCTGCATGAGTGCACTCATTGTATGCATGCGCGCACACCACACGGCGGCTTGTTTTACCGGCTGAATGCTCCTCGCTGTTGACTTGCTGCTGCTGCTGCTGCAGAGAAGCTGGTTTGGCGATCTCTGTGAGACGCTGTTCGAGATGTTATAAGCTTACTAGTAATAGCAAGCAAGAAGTGGCCAGCCACCACTGCACGCGGGCATGCGGTTCCGTCTCTGTGGCGTATATAAGCTGCCCCCGGCCCGTGAAGGCCACACTGCCTTTTGTTTTCACGACCTTCATTACATTAGCAGACTCCACTGTTAAAAAAGTACCGCCCCTCTAAAACGAAAATTTTCTTTACCTTAACTTTGAAAACTTGTTTTTATAAATTGTAGACTAAATTTTTTGAACAAGTCGTAAAGCTTGGGAAGTTTTACAATACAGTATAAGTATATACCATAACAATTTTATTAAAGGAAAAAATATATTTATAAGGTAAAAAAGCAATGAAATTTAATTTTATTTGCACATACAGAATTCTTTAGTGTAATGTATAAGATCTAGCTAGGATATAAATATTATTTACAAGTGTTTTGTCTTGCTTCGTATTAAGTTTGCTATGAATAAAGTACATAATCTCATGCTAATATAAATATAACATTAAATTGTCTTATGACGTAAATCTTTATAATATTTATATACTTATTTTAATAGCCTCTTTTTTTTAACCATAATACTTCACGATGTATTTTTATGAGCAATTTTTGTAAATGTTATGTACTTTTTACTATAGTAGATGCATTATCAGTAAAACTGTTACTTTTTTTTAATACATCGTTTAATATATATAGTACAAATGTTAGAATCGACAGTAAATTGTGAAGGTTTAAATATCACTAAATTCAAGTCATTCATTAAGCCAAGGACTTAAGTACGAGAGTACAGTTATTTTTTTCTTGGAATTGGCCATTACTTTTTAACGCTACGCTTATTTTGTCGTATGTATAGAAGGAGTCGTTTCAATTTTATAAAACAAAGCTATACGCAGCACGAGAGGCTCTTGAAAAACAACGTTGGGTCCAATGTTCTTCTTGATGAGTAGAATTCTCCGAGGACACAGATAAGAGCTCTCTCCACTATATATAGTTGGCATTCTATCAAAGTTTTTTTTAAGGGGTAATATCGACTTTTTACTTTTTTAAAAACATGTTATAAATATTGAAAAATTTGTCTATCTTCTTAAATTTTATAACACTATTTTTAAACTAGACAGGAAGAGAGTCTCTCAAAAGAAGTTATGTTATATGTATTTTTTTTTTTTTTTTTTTTCTTGCATGGAGATAGTGAAAGAAGACTTGCTTTTTACTTTACAATGGGGAGAAAAAAAAAAATAAAAAAACGGGAATATAAGAGTCAGCAGGCTGGCTGTGAGATAAGGGTAGTCATTATTTTGAATTGGATTACGGAGAGCATGTAGCGGTGTAGACTGCAGTGTGTGCTGTGATATTTGGTCCCTTCCTGAACGATTGCTGCTGTTGAGGTGGAAATGAACGACTTCTTCTTGCATTCTCTGATGCACCAGAACCAAGGTACGGAAAAAATATCAGGTAGTGCGATTATAAAGTAGATATTTGATGGAGGTTTTTACAATAATCTCCGTTTATTGTTGTTTTAGCTCAATTTAAAATACTCGCCCCTGATATCATTATATAATATATTATAATGCTAAAAATCTCTAAGACTGAATTGATGCTAAAGAGCTTTATTGATATATCTTTTAAGTAACACTGGAAAACTGATGCTAATATAATTTGGTCACGAAAATCAAATATAAAGAATGATATTTATCATTGTGAAGATTTTGATAACGTCATAAGCCGTGTGTTAAAAGTAAAAGTGAGGTCTATATGGCGTCATCAGCATGTTGATATTCAAGGCTACAAAATTTGGTAGAAGTATAAAGAAATTGGGTAGACAGCAGACCATTAATTTTACGGACTTCCTTGTTTTAAATTATAAGCTGACTGAAGAATCGGGTAAAAAAATACATATTATATTATATACATTGCTTCCAAAGTCACGTAATATTAATTAATATGTAGACAATTTACGCTTAATTAGAGATTTAAAATTATTATTGTGTGGAAGGGGAGAAAGGAAAAAAAAAGGGGAAGTATTTAAAACGAGCTTGTGCAAAATGGCGTCTTACCCCTGCGTCTATAAAATGTATGCAACCAGCGTATCATTTCATCGTAAAGTGGCAATAACAAACCCTACATCGTGTCAACGTATGTAAAGACCACACCAGTAGCTTACCCTTTATAAATTGTGCTACCTTAAGCAGTGTTGCATCTTGGAGCTACCGGAGCAGCTCTTGAAACGAAATCCTTCTCTTCCGTTTGAGGCGTCGTCGTCATCGTTGGGGGAGGAAGCTGTTGGCTTGGCTTTATGTTTTGACGGGGGATCCTCTCGACTAGACTCTACTGCAGTATGTGTACCAAGTAGACAGCGTGGTGACGGAACACACCGGCCGAGACAAAGTCATCGCCTAATTTAATATAACCTAGAGATAAAGCCTGCTGGTAAACTCGTTCTGTGTGTACACAAGATAACGCCGAGTGACGTTTCCGTTTTTATATAGATTTTAATATTTTTTTACCGAGTTAATGAGAAAAAAGGTTTTTGAAACAATTGAAAAACAAAGTGTTGTTGTTGTTGTTTGGTTTTCACAAAAATAATATATCCCTAAAATATTGGTGCAATATTTTTTATCTAAAGAATAATAAAAAAAGTAATTAAAAAATATATATTTATCAGAGGTTATACATATTTGAAAAAAAGTGCCACGTATGTGAGTGGTCAAAAGCTTGTTAGAGATTTACTTCCTGAAGTTCAAGCGTGGTATTAGGGAAAAGGCTAATTTATCAACCCCTCCTTCTCCTCCCTCTATTTTACCTACGTTGTAGATATCAGAAATCGATAAGTAGATCAACGGCAGCAGCCAACTTGGCGCATATATACAGTGGTGAGGGAGGAGGGTGCAAAACGAAATGAGGAAGAGGGCGCGTGGTGGCACAAGACTATTAGCTCTAAAATATGACGCTTCACATCCCCTAACTTTTTATTCAAAAAAATAGATTGCTGAGTCTGCTCTCTATACCTTATAATATTATATATATACAGTAAGTTAGATAACCGAAAATGCCATAGGCCAAGATTTATTTTAGTATGCCAAATAAGTAAAAAGCTATATTACACCTCGTGCAGCTACAGCACACAAGCTAAACATTAATACAGCTGCATGATTGAGGGCATGGCATGGAAGTTATAACCTACATCGTATATATATAATAATAATATGTATGATATATAATATATACCATCAGAGGAAATATGTATGTTTGATTCCAAGTGAAAAAAATTACGACCCTTCATAATATATGAATATAACTTGCTTGAAATTTTCATAAAATAAATGTTTTTCTTTTTTATCATGAAATTTTGGTGGTATAAACAATTGATAGAGAAAAACAATTAACAGTAGACATCATTACTAATGACCCGTATAATATACTTACAACCTTTGTGTATAATATACAATGCCTTGCAGCTTGTTAATGATGGTAAGCTGCGATTATGGACATTTTATATGTACTCGAAGTAATGTATGTTCATATAAATTATAGTTTACGGCAAAGGCAATAAGTTTATACTACTTCACATATAACAGAGGAGGATCGTATGATATTATTTATTTCTTGTTATCGCAAACCCATATTTCACACTATAATGTCGCACGTATTTATTTATATAACTCTTGTTGTTACTGTATATACCTTATGGTTTCAATGATAATTAAAAAAAAAAGGGTGCAACCAAGATACGATGTTCTTTATCATTTTATGTATATAATGGCAATACTTTAATTGATAATATGGATTTTTTACTGAGTAATCATAACAAAATTACATAATTTTATTATCATTTAGTTGTTAAATTATTATAGAGTAATTTTGTATTGCATCCTATAGTTTATGAACTTTGGTTTCATATAGGGATAACGGAAACTTATCTATTAGATCCATTCCCCTATATTACATATTATGTATATGATTGTATATATATAATATAATATATATATATCGCATAACATAATCTATATATTTGGTTTATAATCATAACTTATATATGGATATATCCCGTACTGTACATGTACTTACTATTTATACAGTCAAACCAAGCTTCAAATTACAAGTTAGGTGTTGTATCTACATTATGGTCGATGTTGTGCCTTATGTATGTAATATATATATAGTACACTTTGCCATATACGAAACAATGTATGTTGCCGATATTGTATAACGTATACGTGAGCGGCCTTCCTTCTATAGCTGGCATACTAGTATTTACTATTTAGTCATCTAATCATCACATGCGTCCTAAACTTAACCAATACAAGCCGAGAGAAAGAGAGAGGGAGAGCAAAAGCTAAAGTTTGCACTTTTACTTAGAATAAGTGTGGTGGAAATGTTTTGATTTTTTTTTTTTTTTTTCCTTCGTAAACTCATCTCGTATATTTTTCTATTCAAATATAAAATATACAAATGTGTTTCTTGTTAAAAATTACTTGTTTTAGTTTTTAGGCACGAACTCTCACATTCTTATTAAATATAATAATATCTATAACACACAGAAACACACTTTTTTTATTATTATTTACATAACTGGGTTAGAAATTTCAAAAAAAATATATATATTATAAATTATTAAGACACACTATATTCAATTCCATTACGGTAACTTTTATCTATATAAGTTAAACATGTTTTTTCTCAATGTTATGTAGAAGAGGGATTAAGATAGGTCAAACTTTGTTTATCTTATTTATATTTTTAAAGTAAACAATTTTTTTAGCGAATAAAATTATTATATATCATTATTATAACATTTTATTTAAATAGTATGACATTTTTATTATACTTGTCCTGGAGTTTATGAAATTCAATCCGGATAAACAAACGATCTCTTAACAAAAGGATTTACTTTTGATCACTTCGGTGTAATGTATGGTGGCAGAGGAGAGTACGTCCCAGAGCAGAAGTAGCCTTGACCCGCGGGCTGGATTTCTTCAACGACCACGCCTCCTTTGTCTACGTTGCCAAACCTACTTACGACTATAGAAGGACCTGAATTTATTTTATTACCATATCACTTAGTTGATACTAAAAATCAACAAATATTAGTTGAAATCTGTAGTTTTATTACTGATAATGTTATAGAAAGTCTCATTTTGAAATAACTATAAAAAATACTAATACTTTAATTCCTTTGGAAAAACTCGTTTTGTGTGTGTTTGTGAATAATTTTGCAGATATATCTCTTGACTTTTAAAAAATGAATAATGTTTACTTTAATACTTTGGAAATTTTGACATCAAATGATAAAAAAAAGTTCTTATATGTTAAAGTAAGATTTAAGCCTGAAAAGTAATTAATCATGGCTGTATATTTGTGTGTTTTTGTTATTTGAAGCTGCATAAAAAATGAACGAGTTACTGAATTACATCATTTATCTATGGGTACAAGGATATAGCTTTATTAGCTTTTGATCTCTAACAAATTTTTTGTCACTCATAATAATTTTTTTAAACAATGCGTCATTATAAAAGGCTTTATTAATAATTAATTAACTTAAGAAGTTATGATTATATCATTTGATTAACGGAATTTACAATGGAAATTCAAATTTGGAGTCAATGAAAAGGAAACGAAACGTTATAAATTTTAAACAGCTAAAATAATAAACTAAAACTAATATAATAAAAATATTAAATAATATTTAATACTCATATTAGTAAATTATTTACATTAAATCATGACAATAGTTTTAAATTACATAATAAGATCGTCTGCTCTATTAGAGGCCTATTATTATAGTATATATAGCACATGGTAACAATTTGCAAGTGCTCTATGTTTGAACGAGTGCTTGACGTCACGCGTGGCAAGTAATACGTTGTTAAAATCACGCCCCCTCCATCACGCCCGACTGGCTCCCTGCCGGCTGCGTGACCGTGGATGTGTTGTACCAGCTGATGTGTCCCCGTCCTTATCAGCTCACTGATAACACAGAGTACCCACAGAGAGGCCTCATCGCATCATGTTCATCTTGATTATTATAGCATGCTACTATTATAATGGTATCCGGTTTTGGGTGCAAAATATCATTGTTTTTCATGAATTTAACTCACTGGATTATTTTTCTTATTTAATCGTTTTTTATTTTACATATATATTTTTTTACAAGATAAGATTGTAAAAATAGATCATGTTGTATATTTTTAATTTGCGTTCTACTACAGAAACGAACATAATCGATATAAAAGTAGAGGTTTTATACCTAAATATCCGCTATATTTCCCGTATAATATATAAAATCTATATTATAATAACAGTACGTCTTTAATCTTTAAGTGGCAATTAAGGTCATTTTATTTTTAAACAGATTCTTCTTTTTTTTCAAGGGAGGGAAATTATTTTAAAGCATATAAAAATATTCTGTTCACATGCATTTTATTTTCTTCAAAGAATTCGATGAAAGTCTGAAGTAAACTTTGCACCTTGGTTTTTAGAGACAAACCTAATTTAATAAAGCTCCCCTTCTAGCATTTAAGTTCTTCTCTTCTTTCCCCGTATCATGTGTATAAAATCTCCACCACCACCACGTGGCTTCTTACTTTAGGGTAGATAGTGTGTACTTTCTATTACGTAGAACTAAGGCTTTTATTACACATTCTAATGAAGCTGGAATAATTGGCTACGCCGCCAACACTATATAATGTATACGTTATTATTACATATATTTTTTTTTCTTTCTCTCTTCGAAACACAACACACGTATACAATATAATACACACACAAAAGTTTTGAGATTGTTTCATGACACGAATTTTCTGTTCAAATTGATGTCAAAATAAATTCGTGACATCGACATAAGTACACTTGAATGTTTCTTTATGTTTGATGGTATAAATCTGCTGAGATGTACACGTATACGTCTTGAGAGTGTTGACGTAACGGTGGCAACGACGACGTAAAGTAAATACACCAAGTCTATATATCGTCGTCGTCAGGAGCGTAATGAAATGTTGAGTACACACATTACCCTTTTCCTAGCACCTACTTTATACCTACATCAAACTTTATATATATATATATATATATATATATATATATATATATATATATATATATATATATGTATATATATATATATATTATATAAGCGTGCTTTTGCACCTTCTACAGTATATTATATTATACAGTTTGCTCTCACTTAATTACTACAAGTCAAATGTATCTCTATATAATATGTATTTTAATTAAAATATTTCACTACACATTTTTTTTAAATATATAAAAATCCTTTGTCTGTTATAGGTTTTACAAATTGGTTTTTACTATGTCAAATTTATTTATACATTAAAAAAATCATTTACAAAAAAATGTTTTATAATTTTTGATTAAAGTAAAAAAAAAAAAAAAAAAAAATGGTTGTTTATGTTTACCTTAAATTTAAAAAATAAAACACGTCGTGGAGAAAAGAGAAAAAAATTAACCTGGATATTATACAAGAAAGTCATATTATCAAAGAGAATGGTAAAAAAAAAGGTAATGAAAATGTACTTAGCGCAAGGTAAATTTTAATTAAATTGCTCTTTGTTGAATTAATTTGCATGAGTTTTGCCTTTCCTCTTGTGATTGACTGTAATTAGATGTCAGACTATAACATTGTAATGGAGTATATTAAGTGCGCATTTTACGACATCATATTCTTCTTAAAGAGAATAGACTATACCTAGGTATATATATATATATATATATATATATATATAACATACAATTAAAAGTTTAATTGGTCAGATATACTGTATATAACAACTAAAACACCTTCCTTTTAGTGTTCTAATAAAAGTAAAATAATTGTATATAAATTTTTGTTCTTATCATTTTGATAAGTTACTCTGCGTACGTGCATGATATATTATCAGTAATTAATTTATAAAGGTACTTGATGAAAAATAGGTTGAAAAACAAGCAATTAAAAAAAATGTTTTGTTGAAATTTTTTTTTTTAGCTTTTAAATTGGTTTGGACTTTACGCATATATACACGCAGCCCGCTCATGTTATTGACTTTGCCTTGGGGCTTTTCCATAATGTGCTTCTATTATCTTGGACGTTTGCTGTATGTGGAATAAATTTTCTGCTGAGATGGCTGCAAGATAATAACCATTAAATTTTCGGCTGTATTACAGAGCAGCGTAAAATTGCCAATAAATGTCAAAACATATAAAAAAAATATTAATTTTAGAAGTTAGTATGTGTTTCGCGGTGAATACTGCATGAAGGAGTGAAAAGGATACTTACATTAGCATAAATTTATGTCTTTTAAGATCGGTATAAACAATATAAAATATTTTTATTAATAAATTATTTTTTATGCAAAAAAATATGTAATAAATTTGTAAAAATTAAATACCAACGATTTAACTGTATATATCGAATTTTAAAACACCCTCAGATTATATCACATTATAAGAAAGGTCTGTTCGTAATCCCTCCATAATTTTTTTATTCATTGTACATTCAGCCACAAGGGCTGAGGCTATTCAGGGAATTCAATCCCTCTTTAGCCGTAGTATATACATAAATTTTTGTTGAGATTTTTAGAAGAATAGAACATGAGATACATATATAACTACATAGGAAAAAAAAAATACATGAAAAAATAGTTTACCCTAAGATTCTAATACAATATGGTATACAATATATATAATGCTGTAGAACAAAAACAGGTGGCACACAAAATATAGTGGCGCTCGTGATATACGTTATCTGAAACAGAAGGACTTTAGAATTTTTGTTGACATGCATGATCACAAATAATTGCGAGATACCTCCATAATTCATAGTATAGCCAATCGATCGACAGTTTGTCTCAATAAATAATCATGTCAATTCATATAATTGACGTCATAAAGACAGGTATGGACATCTGGTGGATTTTACCTGGGTGATTCTAAAAGTGTCATTGTTTTGATATCAGAGCTTTGCTACTGGCTAAAGTACACGTGTAGTTGAGTCATACTGATTCTATAGAGGCTGTTTTCAATGCCATCTATTGGTACTTTATGAGGTCAATATTTATGGATATCTTGTGCAGAATAAGTTTACAATTCAGTATTTACAATTAGAGATATTCTAATTAAGTACACGGGGACTTAATTTTTCTAAAAAAACAAACATGCTATTCATGCAACACTAGTCTTAAAAAAAAATGTCAAAATCTTTGTTGACGTGTCAAAATCTGGCATTTGGAGGAGAACCTTTGGATCTGTGTCTGCTGATAAAATATTGTTACTCTTTCTGGAATGAAATTTATTTATTTGTAGTCCCCCATCCCCCTTGCCCCCGCCCCCAATATTGTTGTCTTCAAACTTGAAACACAAAAATAGTGTGGAGAGTATACGAAGTTTTTAGAGCAACCATTTATCACAAAATTTATAATTGACGTATTTTACCTTCATGCCAAACTAAAATTGTTTGCAAGTTTTTTGTGTCCAATATTATTATTATTGTCGTCTCTCTTGCGGTCTCTCGGCTATATTTCAAAGTGTTTGACAAGCGGTCCAAGTCGGAGTCTGCAGGGAGGATTGCGGCGGGTGTCGAGTGATCACGTGATCTTGCGTGACTCGAGTACCACGTGGTTCGTGCTTTGCGCGAGAGATGGCGTGAAGACGCGTGCACGATCACGGTGTCACGTGGGCGATTTGTTTAGTGGGCGTTACAATATGTAATGTGTTCGCACTTGACTTAAATTCATCTCATGAATAAAACAATCAAAATTTTAAACTCATGTCTCGTTGCTTTGTCTCTCAATTTGTAATGCCCTAATTTAGTTCTATCAAAATTTTGACATCTTGCAATATATTTCAGTTTAACTCATTGAGTCGTGAAACTATAATAATTCAGTTCATTATTATACTATAATAGCAAAAGTCGTGAGTTTTATATTGATCATCTTTACTTGATAATTGAGACATTTTGATCTCAAATTTTGTAAAATTACTTTACGACTTTCTAAAAAAATAAATAAATAAATAAAACAATGATAAAACACGTGTTAAAAATATGTGACGTCATGAAATTATGGCGTTGGTTTGCGTTTATGCGAGTGTCTATCATCGCGTGGTGCGCGTGATATCGACCGGCTGGCGCTCTTGGTAGCAGCAGCAGCAGCTCATGGCGTAGCAGCAGCTACGTTGGGGTGCTTAGTAGCGGAGAGAGAGAGGGGCGTGGCGCTTCCCTGGCTTAGCTGCCCCGACCAGAGGAGATATAATAAGTCACCAGCAGCAAGCCACCCTCCTACACTCGACTGCGTGCTCGTAACGTTAACCCCTTACAACGTATGCAACCCTTTCAGCTTGACTACAAGCAAACTTGCCTAAATACAGGCTGTAAGCGTAAATTTTTACTTTAATGCTTGTAAAAAAAAAAAAAAAGAAAGAAAAATGATACACCTATACTAATTTCGTATCATGTCATGCCAAAAAATCCAAATATTGCATTTATTTTTTCTTCCTCATGCACATGATACCTGTATGTGATATAATTTTAATGTTTTTTTTTTTAATAGGGGAGAGTGAGAGAGAGAGTGAGAGAGAGAGAGAGAGAGAGAGAGAGAGAGAGAGAGAGAGAGAGAGAGAGAGAGAGAGAGAGAGAGAGAGAGAGAGAGAGAAAGAGAGAGAGAGAGAGAAAAAGTAAACTTATATTTCAATCCCTCATAAAAAAGTAAAAGCTATAAAATCTTTACTTTATATATTATATATCAAGTAAAAAAAAAAAAATGAAGGATGAAAGAAAAGAATGAAAAGAAGGAAAGAAAAGGAGTTTTTATTATTTATGAAAGACGGCGACATGAACAGAACCTCGGGGACGTAAATTTTGGGTAGGGTTGTCTTGAACGTACCACTATATATACCCAAGCTGTATAGTACTGTACCTACCGCACCCCATTTGTGATTCACAAGCACTCTGCCAGATTGTGCATGAGAGTAAGCATAAACTCTCATGAAAATGTGAGTGCACGTGGATATAACTGCATGCAATATAAACTTCTCTATATAGACACAGCTGGTAGGAATTACATCATTTTCGT
Organism: Siphlonurus alternatus; assembly: GCA_949825025.1. Lineage (NCBI taxonomy): Eukaryota > Metazoa > Arthropoda > Insecta > Ephemeroptera > Siphlonuridae > Siphlonurus > Siphlonurus alternatus. The sequence continues at coordinate 21,542,582 of OX463780.1, forward strand.
TTTCTGGTCTAAATCTCGTCACGATTAAGCCTGAGAAGTATTAATTATACAAAGTTAAAGTAAGTCAATTATGAACTCCATGATTTATGTTTCTTATTATTATTATATTTTTCCTATTGTGGAACGAATAAGGTTTTGAAACTTTTAATCTCCGGCCTGTATAAGAAAACACAGGTATTTAAATTTTTGAAGCTGAAGAAGTGTTTTCTTCAAATATACCCATTTGCAACATAAAGAGCTGGAAGTACAAAACAACAGTTCTGGATGATTATTGTTTCGAGAGCAAGGGCCTTGGTTGGGTTAATTATCGCCTCTGTGAGTCTGGGCGTGCTCAAAATGCCCAAACAACTCATATAGACGGCGTACAGAGCAAGAGAGTGAAGCGTGCATTCACACTGCAAAAACAACTAAATACCAAAGGCATTGAGAATCTCCACAATCACTTTTGCATCACCAAAAGTGTTTAGCTTCTCAATGCTTTTATTGTTTACAGTCTTCATACCTGTTGTAAAAAGCTAAAAATTGATCACCAATCTAACTACTCGCCAGCTTAACTTCGGTAATCACTTTCGATCATACCTTACCACTGCACTGCTAATGCTTTCTTAGTAGGAAGAGTATTATTGAGGTATATAAAATAAATAAGAGCTATGGTGAAATGATAAGGGTTCATTTCAATACAAGGTTATACAAATTTCGACCCTAGGGTAAAATTTGATGGCGGTTCTAATGGCGACCCTTAAATTTGCGACCCTTTGACCCTTAAGGGTCAAAAGACCCTTAAATTTTTTTTTCGTGAAAAATTGCGAAATTGACATTAGCAATGTCCTTAACTAACTTTAGAGCTCTTATTTACGCATTTTAAGGGTCGACCCTTGGGGTCTAACAGGGGTCATTTTTTAAAGTATACAAATATTTATAACAAAATTTGTCAAAAACTGTGAGGATTATGGATTTAGCATTGGCTTTAATTGATTCAGTAAGAATAATGACCCTCTAAGGGTCGACCCCTAAAATTTATTACGATCTATTCCGCACACAATACTTCTAAATGCTATTAACATGCAATTTCTGAATGCTAATTCTGTTAACAAAAATCTAATGTTTAAAACGTTAGTTTTTAAATGGTAAAAACAGTGATTATATAGCAAAGACATTTAGCTATTTTTCTAAATACTTTTAACGTTCAGTAAATGTTAAAAGCATGGAGGGTCTGAATACCGATTTTTTGCAGTGCAGGCACGCCCCAGGCAGCTGCGAGAGAGATCATACTCTAGCTCTCGTTGCTTGCTCACGTATCACACCTCTACAGAGAGACAAATTTAACGTTCTCACCAGGATGTCAAGCGTAAATCTTTTGGACGAATGCAGAAGTCAAAACTTTGTGACGTGATTTGTATTTTGAAAACTGGAAAGTTCCAAAAGTCAAATGCTTATAAGAAATGTTGACTTATTATATATTATATGACTTCTTCTAGGTGGTAAATTTAAATAACTTGTACTATAGTAGTTGTGTAGGAGGAGGTGGAGGTTGGCGCACTGAGTAGAAAATTTCCTCGTCATGCTCTGACGACTAACATTTCTCCAAGAATTTTAATTTACATCCATGTATTCCCACGCGATATTGTTATTATAATAACTTTAGCTTACAACAATGTTTACTAAACATAAAAAAAGTTCTCAATGAAGGTTGTTATGAATTTAAAATCACCATTATATTTTATTCAATCAATTTTCCAAGTTATATAAGTCAGTTTTTATGTGATGTGTGTGGCTAACACCAAATCAAAATGGTTGACCTCAAACCTATACCACGTATGAGATGACATCCCATTTTGGAACATTGGAAAATTTATGATCACTTTAAATGGAGTCATTCGAGTGGAAACAGTCTGATATTCAATTGATTTGTGGTGGAGCAAGTGAACTAGCCATATCTCTACAATCAAATATCCCTCTCTCTATTTCTAGTCAGTTCTTATATTATATACTGTAGGCTGGTATAACCGTGGAAATCAATATCATATTTCTATAACTATAATATAATATATATTATACTGTACATATAAAATGTCATAATAAATTAATTGAAATTTTTCATGTATTCATTTTTTGTTAAATATAATACATAGTTATACTGATTGAAAATTGAGTTTTCAATAGCTTAAAATTTCCTTATAAAGAGATTTATTATTGATTTAAAATCTTATATATGATGTGCGTAACAAGTATTTGATTGATAGGTAAACAGTTGTATTGTTACGCTGTGATTGTTGAAGTGAAATAACAATACATTATCGAGAGATCTGGGAGGTCCAGCCTCAGGTATTGACATGTGGGAGACATGTGGAGGCGGCGGCATCTTGACTGCTCCCTCTTTGCACAGGTTCACAAGCTCTACCTGCCTGCCCACTCGCCATCGCTGATTTGCTTCCGTGTCTCCGTCGTTGTGTCAACTACTTTATAAACCCTCTTGACTAGAAGCATGCATATAATATAATATATATGCAAGGATACTTGAGATATAAAAGGTAGTTCAATAGAATGTACCATCATGCCCTCAACATGTGGTTTGTATCTAAAATAGAGATATCATATAATTATATAAAATGGTTTCCTGGGAGGAAATAATATAGAAAAAAATTTCCCTTCTCTTCATATAATTATATACGAAAATATATATTTATGTTTATACATATAGTTAATACACTATATAATAATACTAGAAATAAATTATTTCAACTTGGTAATAAATGCAATGTACATTGACTTATAATGACAAAAAGAGCAAAGATCATATGCCCAATTGCGAAAATACATACAATCCTTATGATGTGTGAATCAATGATGCTCTTACTCTATGTAATCTATATGTATAGACAGAGATCTTATAGTGTGAGCTCTTTAGTATGGATTACTCATTATAACAATAAAAGTCATAATAAAGAATGGTGCAGTGAGTATGAGTTATTGTTTCCCTCATTCTTTTGATTTTTCGAGAAATTTTAGAGAGCATTGCAATATTAACTGCACACTTTCCTATAAATACTATGAAGGTTGTCTTCTTGTTAAAACCGAGATTTCACATCGTTGCAACTCGATGAATATATGCTTAGAAGCATGGTTACAGCAAGTGTGTCACAATAGCGTCATTCATGCAGTAAATCCGCACCTTAAAAGTTAAAACTACTAGAAGTCTCAGTTTGCCAAAGAGTGACTTGTCGCAGTAACTCGTACTCCCCGCGGTCACCAAAAAGTACCTACCTGTGTTCTCCACGTGCCTTGGGTCGGGCTGGTGGGCGCCAGGCAACACGTCCTTCAGTCAGACGACATGACCAAATATAAAAACACTCCAGCTGACTGCCGTGTAACTGCTGTAAACGTCGTCCTCGTAACATCACTGCATGCCATCGAAACATCAGGACACACTTTACAAATCTTTCATTTGATTTAATTGCTGTGTGTTATCAAATGATTCAAATGTTAAAGTGTAATATTGTTGTTTAATATATTATATCATTTGGATGATTATTTTAGTGGCTTAACCAAGTTGGAATACCGTATTTTGAATTTCGTGTCATTAGTTTATGTGCTCTATAATACAGTCATGTTTAAATTCCCTTTACTTTGATACGCCGTTAGCTATATACGTAAAATATATCATTTCGATGTAAATATTTTCCCAGACAAGAAAAAAAAAATGTTAACCTTGCTGTAGAGTCCGATGGCTTTAATTATGTAATTATTAATAATCAGTCCGTAAAAACTCTATATTTATCTTTTACGTTGTTTTAAACATTTTTTTCCAACCTTTTTTTTTTTTTTTTTTCTTTAAAAGCCATCGAGTATAAAAAGTTTCGTTTGTTTTTCTTTGTTACTAAAGTAACTATGACTTTTTTTTTCACTTCTTCTTAAGTATTTTTCTTCAATTTGAATTAGAAATTTGTCCCTGAGGAATTTTTATGTTTATTTTTTTTTTATTCTATTCTTTTTCCTCTCTGTGTCCTCTTGAAGTTTTGTTATTTTTAAGATAAGAGGGTTTTTTATATATTTAAGCTTACCATTGTTAACCACACGAAGAAATTAAACGTGCGCGTGGTCCTTACCAGACACTTACTCATAACATTGATGTCGTCATTTCCTCGAACCTTATTAACATGTACATTTCTTTTTATATATGTAAGATTTTTTATTGCAAGGTATAAAACACCTACACAGTTTACAGCTTTATGAGTAAAGACATTAGGAATGTTCATTTAGAGTGTTTAGACCTAATATGATGTTATCTCTTGCTTCATGGCATTAATTTGTAATGCTTGAAACCTTATAGGTACTAATTTTTTTATAATACCATTGATTTATTTTATATTTAATGATAGGGATCTTAAAATATTTGTCAACACATAATGTGTATTGCTAATAGTTTATCTTTAATATAAAATATTCAGTGATGACACTTTGACTGTTACATAATATAATATAAGTGATAAAATTAAATTGTGCCAGAACTGGTTTTAGAACGCAATTTTTACGTAAAAACAAAATTTAAAATTGAATTTTAATAAGAGAAACACTGGTATAAAAAAATAAAATATTGCATGCGTTCTGATTACAAATCATATATATATATTATCATATTTATCTCCCATGGCATAGAGAACTTTTACCATTACATATTATAACATTGACTGTAAAATTCTTTAAAATTTCCATCGGAAATGCATGACGTGTCTCGACGTCAGGTATACAGTCAGAGGAGATGCTGCGTCAGGTAAATGCTGCTGGCGTGGATGCTGCTAGTCACAGTAGATGTTGGCTGCCCACGTCTAGCGTGGAAGACGATGGGCGGGCGGAGGGAGGGCGTGGTGAACCCCTTCCCTCCGCGGCGGTTCTCCACATCAGGCCGCTCAGTCTGCTCACTGCTCGTCGCTGCTGCACCGACACAGCTGAGAAGTGTGTAGTGTCACGTTCATGTAGTGAACATAAACCGTGGGAATTAATCCTTGACAAGTTCCTCTAATTACATTTCTTCATACAAAAGTGTCGACGAACGTAAAGTGAATTGTGTGGTGGATACTAGATATTCTATTTATTATATGCGAAAATTCAATCTTATAACTTATAAACTTTATGTAGTAAAGAGATAAGGTGGATATAAAAGGAAAGAAAATTAAATTTACTTAAGCTTAAATTAAATAAGATTTATTAATTAATTATAAGTTAATCCTTAAATATCATGTAAGGTATTAATTAACTTCTTTAATTAATATAAGGTAAAGGTTTTAGAAGCAGCTTATGTGTGCCTTATAACTTCCATCAAAGAAGATCAATTGAAGTAATTAAGAAATACGTGCTCTTAAAGTTGATGTATGGAACTAAAAGTTACTCTAAAATTTTCATTTGTGAATTTATAATTTGATTATATCTACGTTAAAGATACTTGGATGAATGGCGTGTTTCGGTCCCTTGCTGCTGCCTCCACGGCCTCCACCGCTTCCAAATACTCGCAGTCCCGGGGGTCGTTCTCCAAACAGTCGTCTCCAACGCCGCCGTAGCTCTAGTACGTGCAGGCCCCCAGTGACTCCACTATCGTCTACCTACCTCAGTTTCCGTGACGACGCTGAGTTCGAGGAAGTAAACCGGCCACCTCCCCCGGTTCCTCCGCCTAAACCTCGGGCCCAGTTCGCCGTCACCCTACACCGCTCAGCCTCTGAGGGTAACCTGCGTAACCTGAGTCTGTCCGGTTCACGAACCTTCAACAAGTGCATGCGTGCATTGAGCGGTAGCTGGAAGAACCTGCTACAGTGGCACAAGGACAAACCTCTGGTTCCTCCCACACTGCCCCCTCTTATTATGCCCCCGGCTAGGCCTGCACCCTTCACTCGTCCGCGTTCACTCACCCCACGCACCCCGACCACCCTGCACCTCCACGCCATCAATGCAGCTACAAGCGGTAAGACGCGAGAATTAAAAAGAACCCTTAACTAACAAAAAAGTATATCACCAAACCTTATATTGCAGAATAAAATTCATGTATCGACCAGGTGAAACACTCGTTCATTTGAATAACTGTGCATGTAACAATGTAATCAATGCTAATTTTTCTTTCTCAATTTGATACACCATTATTGTTATTATATAGCATATAATGGAGCTGTTTTTAATTTACCAGTATTAAAAGGGAGTTTTACCTCTCCATTAGTGGTCCATTTTATGCATAAAATGATATTTATATTCATTTTATTTTACTATTGTCTTATAAAATTCACATTTCAAAAGGATATAATATAAAATTTTATATTATATATAGAAATTTAACACAGCATTATAAGACTCCACAGGAAGTATTAATACCTGTATCAAATTTTATGATGTGCAGCTGGTATTATATAGATTCTGCTGCTGATGCAGTTTTGTGTAATGTAATAACATTGCTCGAGATGCGATATTATTATATCTTTTGCAGTGTTTTTATGGATCACACACTCACATATAGGCAAGTTTAATGTCTCCTCTTCATGTTTTACGAGCGTTGTTTGTGGCAGTGGCCGAGGAAGAGGAATCCGTTTGCCGCGGGTGGTACATGACTTCATCGCACGATCGAGCTGTTGAAATCATACCCTCTGGTTATTTACTGCACTCCATCTAAAGGTCAAGGACAAGAAATGTCCAACAACATAATTTTTTTAGTGTCTTCCGTAACTTTTGTCATTTAAATTTTATTTTACTACTTATAATATGCTCATATTAATCTTCTCAAAACTACAATACTTGATTAATCTTGTGGTTCATATCATGAAAATCACCCTTTACAAAATAAATAATTAATTATAAATAAGCATTATCATCTTCTTAAATTCTCATTTGAAAAACAATTTTACAAATGAAGCTTTTATATTAGATGATAAAACAAAAGACAAAAAAAAAATTATTATGATAATGTTTTTTTGCACTTCAGTAAATTGTTTCTGAGATATATAAAATTCATTTGTTATTTTGTTTGTGAAGTCTTCTTCGTCAAGTTAGATTTATATTTCTTGTCACTTTGATTGACTGATTGATCTTTCTTTAGGGATGTGGTTCGTGCACAAGGCATCAGACGGCAGGGCGAGAATGACTTATTAATTGCTTTGCTTTCTTGCTGTCTAATACTTCATATACTCTCACTATTTGAGCTGATGCTGTACATTGCTGTCATTACATTGATAAGAGCTTCTGTATGAAGTCAAGGCAAGTGTCTCCAGCAAGTTGAAGCAGCTGGCGTGACGTCACTTCAATAACAGGATGTTAATTCAGACAAGCTACTGTGGAGGCTCAAGACATAGCGAAGCGCGCTGTCTGATGTTGCGACGATCCCCTCCCACTATTATAAGTATCTCATGCACTTGCCAACAGTAAAAAATTATATACCCGCCCGTGAGAAGAGTCGCTCAAATCATATCATGTACGTCACACTCGTAGATCTGATTGACGGCATTTACGTCATATATTCCTCGATAACTAACTCTGATTTTTTATATGGAAAAAAAAGTCGGAGAGATGAGAAATCATTTGATGTTATGTGCTGTTTTGCATGAATTTTTGTTCATTCTGGAGAAATTCTAAGAAAATGTAAATTGAAGTAGTATTTATAAGTTATTTATATTTATAGTTGTTTTACCAGAAAACGCCCATATTGTCAGTGATTTAATGTTGTTAAACTTGTGAAATTCACAAGTCTTATTAATAACAATTTAATGGTGTTTTCTCCAATATATCAAAAGTTAAATAAGAATATTTTTAATATGCCATTAATTATATTATTCTGTATCCTATAATATAGTTTATTTAAATGAGCAACACCATATTTGCTACAGATTAATGATAAAGTTTTGATTTGTTTTGAATTTATTACACCTTTTCTTCGTGTTATTCATATTTATAATCTAAAAACTAAAAATATAATTTTTGGTTAATAAATACCAATCAGAATATTTAACATATTTGCATATATTATATTATTCAATATTCTATAATACGTTCTGTAACCATTTGCTTATATATTGAAGGTGAACTCATTGAAAAAAGAAGAAATGATAAGTTATTTTTCCCCCATAATAACTTTTTAAAGCTCCACCCGTTTTAAATCAAACTTGGCAATAATTGTGAACAACAATAAACTGAGGCGACGGTTTTCAAGATACCGACATCAGGGCCTTTAATTTCGGTCGAGGTTCCGAAGTGGGCGATTTGGGCGTCGTCTGCTTGCTGGCTCGCGTCCCTCCATATTAGGGCGGTCAGCTGATGAGGATGGACCGATCTCACGCCCACAATAACACGAGCACGTGGTGCCTTGTGCTGTACCATCTGTTAACAATTACAACCACGTCATGCACTGAGTTCATTTGTAAACATATGAATCGTGCATTGAAATTAAGTTCATATTGAAATGTTCATTTTACATATTTTCTCATTGTTTTTATACGACTTTTTTTACTGTTAACAGATTGTAATGCTAAATATAATACCACAGGTTCATGCCAGCAAACAAGTGTTTCTTAAATTTATTTCCATGGCAAGAAAGAAGAAACAATAGTGTTTGTGTCTCGTGTTAAATTTTAACGCTTAATTATTTTCTAACTAAAGAAAAAAAAATAAATAAAAATCTTTCTTTTTGACGTTCGTGGTGTGAATTAAGTGAAAGTATAATTTCCTTAAACTTCGTATATAATAGAACTCCTTGTTGAATACAAAATAGTGATACGTTGGATACCACACAATTATTCGTCCCAACCACTTTTTCTATGTACGTTTTAAATTTCAATCTATATGATCTGCTCTACTCTAGAAATATAAATTATATAGTCACGCCTTTTTTTTCCTGTTTTTAATCGGATAAAAATCTGGTTACTTGTTATAATAATCCTTATTGGTCGTCATAATCTGTTCTCTCTTACATAAATGTATGGGTTATTATTATAAACGATAAACTACCACTGTCCAAGTGAACACCACCAAGTTCAAGTTAGGTTTTAAACTCTGGTTATCTGTTGACAACCTCTATAAAATTACCTCCAATCAAACATGTCGTTGAAGCTTGTTTTAGATTTCTTTTTATTGCAAGTGTAACTAAGTCTTTTTGTTTATAAAAAAAAAATAGTGATCCGCCTACTGTTTATAATATAAGCGTGAATGCAACTGTTGGAGGACACACTTAAAGATTGCAAGCTACAGTCAGGTTGTAGTAGCACGTGGGAGAGCCCACTACTATACACATTAGCGTTATATTCTCTATACATCTGAATATAATATATACAATAATCCAAGCTCTGATATTATAAACAACATCTAGTATAACATACTAGTGATGTCATCAAGTTTATTCAGTATTGCAGATGTGCCAAACGTATATAGTTCATTCACCATGCCGCAATGCGCAAATATTTTTTGTGTGTCCAAGCTTCTCCATATTATATATATAAAGCCTACGAATTTTTCAACGATATTGTATATATATTTTTTTTCTTCTTCTTCTTTTGCTTTCCAGCTTCTTTTTTCATATATATTTTATTTCATTTTAGTTCTAACCATATGTAATTACATATAAGACTACAATATATAGTCTGTGTAAATAATAAAATGTGGTTTGTTTTATGTAAAGGGATTAAAATGTGGTTCATGAAATATAAAGTTAATATCTTAGAAAATAATTCATTTAGTGGCACCACACAAACGCTTTTTTTTTCGTAAGAGTAAACAAACTATAGAGCCTCTGCATATAATTATATATAGATTATATAGAGTCTGTACTGCAATATTTTAAGTATATGACCATAATCATATTTACATGTATTTACCCACTACCCTAATTACATCATATTAATTATGGGTATCAAAACTTCCAAATTAAGAAAAATACAACAAGAAAATGGTAAAATTATTTTTTTCCATTAGAGCCTCCAAAATCTCAATTACAACATTATTAATAAAAGGTCTGTCAAAGCAATTATATATATATAGATATAACACAACAAAATAATAGGCATCGATTACATTTCAAGTTTTTTAAAATACAGTAAATTTTAAAAGTTATATAAAATATGACACGAAGCCGTGCATGTGTAGAATATTTTATTTTCCCCATTATTTAAATACAGATTTTATATAAGGTAACCTTGGCAACGAGAGACTTTTGAAAGTGCTTTTCCTCCCTCGGGACTTCAATACTTCATATATATTATAATATATAACACAGGTTTTTAATTTCATCTGTTGATAAGTTTGTTACGCCCATTTTACAACAGCAGCCAGCATTGCTCAGCGAGTGAGTGTGTTATTGCATTGTCTTGTTTTGTTGTTGTCCACTTAGAGCGCTATCTCATTCATCGTATCCTCCCACTGTTGCGAGGCTTTTTATGAGATTTATCTTTTTTTAGATCAATTTCAATAGTCAAATCCTATTTCTTCGCCTTTCCTTCTTTTTTGCCAACGATAAAAAACAATAAAAATCTAACTTTTTTTTATGTTAAAGTAATAAAATTTATTTGAAACTGTTGGCATGTTGAAAGAGGAAATAGCGAGAATTCTGCAACTATCAATTGATATTTTTACCTTTTTGAAATACGATTCTTGCAACCTATATATAATGGAGTATTCTTCCCTATGACTTGTGAGCTATGAGGGCTGCTAAAATATATATAAAAAAAAAGAAGAAACAAAAAAACAAGAAAAGTACTTCACAAAAAGGTGACTTTTCTAATAAGTTAAATATTTATATAACTAAACTTTGATAATGGTCAATTATGGATTAAGACTTCATTACATTAATAAAATATAATGTAAACTTTAAAGCTGTTCATTATTTATGTAGATGTGTACACTATATTATATAATAACATTTAGCTTCTTATATAATATCGTAATGTATCGTATATTCACAGTTTTCAAAGTTCATAAAATACTTTTTATGAGCAAACTTTCGTTTAAAGTTCATTATAGCTCGTAAACACTGAAGACTGCTGCACGGTAGGAGCTGCTTTATCATCAGGCTTAGTAGATAAACATTAAAACTAATGCCGCATGCTTCGTGAATAGAATTAACTTGCCTCTGATATAATGGTGTAGTGTAAGGAACAACCCAACTTTTAAGTCTCACTAAAAAGATGAGTCCATAAAGTTTCTGGTTTATTGACCATATTTGTACCTATATCCTTTAATTAACTTGTTTTTCTTACGCGTTATTTAATGAAACAGAATTTTTGACTGCTGTTCAAAGGAATTTTCTGTAATTTCGTTAAAACAGTTAGTATAACTAAATGACCTTAAACCAAGGACACGGGCTGGGGTTATTTTACGGAAGTATCGTTTTACTTGAAAATAACTTAAAATAAGTATAAATTGGCAGTAAATAAAAGTGTAATATTTAAGTACTCCATTCAAAATTAAATGCCTGATTGCCAAGCAAGCTTATAATAATATTATAGTCGAATCGGATTATAATTTTATTTAAATGAAGTGTACTGCGTGAGATCTTTATAGTTAAAATGAAACATAATAAATATTTCCTATTTTTATAATAATATCACTTATAAAATAAATATTGAAGTTCGTCACGATTTTGTTGCCAATTATTTTAATTGATAATACGAAGAAAAATATATGATCTGGAATTGTTTATTTTTAAAAGTAGAAAAAAATAATAATTTAATATAATAAAAATAATCATTGTGAATTTTCATAAATCACAGCAAGATTAAAACAACCATTAAAATGCCATGTATATAAATTTGCATTTAGGTTTCTGATATTTTACAATTACATATTATTAAATATAATTTGCTTCTTTGATGATTTTTTTATATAACTTTCAAAAAACTTAACGAATACATACCGTCAAACGATGTTAATTAAGCAGAGTTACGTGCATAGTTAGAGGGGACCGTGTAGCGCAAATTGTGGCTTATTAAAAGCCGAGGAACGGCGAGTACTAAGACTGTCGCCTCAGGTAGTAGCGCATGAAACGAGTTCGCAAAGAATGTATACAGGCGGGTAATGATGTATTGCGACGGAGTCTTGGGTGCATAAATACTGTAATAAAGCCTTATAAGTACGCTACCATAAGCCAACATAAGGGTAATTACATATACAGAAATGCATATTGCTTGGTGTCAATTATATAATATTTTTATTTATAAAAAAAATTAACATAATCATCAAGAAGTACTTTTAATAATAATGATGGAAGTATTTTTTTACATAATATAAAAAGCATATTATTATTATGGCAATTATTATTATAATTTTTTTCCATTGAATTGCAAATTAATATAATTTACAATACTTGCTGTGAATTTTAATTTTTTTTTTTTCTTGAAAAAATTAATTTTGTTATTAAGATTATCATCATATTAAAAGAGAAAATAAAGTTTTTACAGAAAGTTTTAAATTATGCAAGTTTATAGACTAATAAACACAAAAATATTTAAATTAGGTTGTAAACATTATTAAAACGTTTAATTATTGCTCGTTTAAAAGCCTATTATACGAGTAGTTGCTTCTTACTTTAACTAAATTATATTTCTTCACGTATAACGCATCATAAAGCGTGAAACTAAAATGTTAATTACATGCGCAACTTATTCTGCATACTATAAGTTTCTTCAGATGGTGGAGTATATAAAAGTCAATTTGCTTTGAGAAACTCATGAGGCCATTACGAAATACAACAATATTACTATAATAGTGGTATAATTTCTACAATATAACTGTAGACAGTTCAAAGTTTTCGTTGTGACGAATACTGGTAGAGAGTTTAAAATGAAAGTGTACGATCACTGAGAAAGACACTGACCATTAAATGAAGGTTTTCCATGATTTCCTCAGATCCAAAAGTTGAATTTCGAAATAAGAGCAAAATTACCAACTAGGTTGCATTGCACCCTTAAAAAAGGAGCTTTTTTTAAAATTTAACTTGCATAATTGATTTTGTGTTGTTTATTTGGAAAAATCTTCATACTTCAATTTTGTTAATGCTGCAATATCTTTTTCTTTTTTACAATCTTGATAAATTTGAAAGCTTCTTCACGTAAAGAAGTACATACAGGGAGAGGAAGTGAGAACGGAAGGGGTTGAGAGAGACAAAGGCACGTTCTCCCACGTGCAGCCACGGTAACAATAGAGTGTGATTGTATGCCACACACGCCCCTGCAACCCTCAGAAACACCAGCAAGAGATGTCAACAAGAGCGTGATCAAAATTATCTTGAGTGCTCTGACAACAAATACCAATTAGGACGATGAAATCCGTCGCAATACATTACTGCTACGTTTATGTTTTTCGTCGTATTAGAACAAAGCCTTAGTATATCAACTGATTATGTTCTATATAATATGTTCTAATTATATAGTCTTAAGTCCACGCAGGTACTTTGTTCGATTATACATGGTAAATAACCATGATGCATGATTTTTTACGAACTTGAGGATGGTGTAAAATGGGCATAGCAAATATTGTTTTTTATTCAATTTTTAAACATAATAATTATGTTTTTATAATTCAAAAGGATGATCAAGCAACGTCAATATGTCAATATTGTTCATATATTATGTATTATAGTACAAAAACCGTATGTTTGATTGCCTGTAACACAAAAGTTCTTTATAATTAGATGCACAAGATCAGAACGATTTTAAACTATTTTTTTTTATTGTTTTCTGTGGTTTTCCCAGCGTTGTTGTTGTTGCTGCTGCTGCAGGTAAGCCTCCTGTGCAGCAGTGGCTGGCTGATGGCTATTTTCAGCGTCCCTCCTCGGGGTTTTGTGACACGTTTTGTGGGTGCGAGGACCTCAGCCAGCTCCCAGCTAGATTGTGTGAGAAGTTCCAGACAAGAAAAGCTCTTCTTCTTCTTGGCTGATGTGATTAAATAAACACGAGAAGCTCTCCAAGCAAGCTATACCATTAAAATCAAATAACATCTTCGTCAAAGTCTTCCAAGCTTTTAGAAAGTATACTAGTCAACAACTCAAATAAAATCGGTTGACAAAAAATAACAATTATTTTCATTTTTTCCCCCTCTTTTTTTTTCAAATAAAGTTTGTGTTAACTTTGCTAAAAAAATATATATTTGACAACAGTTTTTTCAAGTATACACGATACACGTTAGCAAAAAATAAATAAATAAATAAATAAATAAATAAATAAATAAATAAATAAATAAATAAATAAATAAATAAATAAAATACACCTTTCTGCAGAGACCTCTCTAGTAGGATTTATTATATATAAAAAAATTGACAATGATATTTATTTTTCTATCATTTCTATTATCTTTTTATCCAAAGAATGAAAAATAAAAAATATTATATAATATAATATATATAGTATTCAAATTTTTATAATATATAAAGACATATGAACACAATATAGTTTAAGAAACATAATATTTTTTATCCCCCCTACAGTTTACACTATTAAAAAACAAGGTATTCTAATCTAAACAATGTATCGTATATTTTATTTATATTATATATATTAAAAAAAATAAGAGGGATGGTGAGGTGTATAGCATGTGACAATGTTGCTTGAACTTTGACAAGTAGTGTTGTTTCCTTTATAATCGTCTGGTATCTGGTGGAAATCAGACACCGTGTATCAAGCAAGACCCCTTCTCGTGAGCAAGGGCTGACAAAAGGCGCCGCTCTCTCATGTGTGTTTCTCCTGAATATTCATCATTCTCTTAGTTCGTATTCCCGGGACTCGCATCCTCTCGCTATATTTCCCCCTCGTCGTAGTCTTTTTCACTTAAAAATGTCCATTTTATACTCTGCAAACAAGAAAGGTTGTAAAAGCAAAGGCACGCAAGAAAGCTCCATATTTTAACGTGCGAACATATTATATATACATATAAATATTTTTTTTCCTCTCTCTATCTCGACTCCCTTTTCCTTTTTTCTATTCAATTTTCTAATTAAAGTTTCCTCTTTTTCTTCTTTTTTGTTGTTGAAATTATATTCTATAGAAACATTCATTAAATTCTTCTATAGCTGTCAAATATTATGGAGGGATTTTGAATAATAATTTGCTGGAATATTATATTCATATATATATGGGGGAGAAGTACTTTTTTTTTCTCTTTTGGTTACATTAGTTAGAGCTTAAAATACAATATTATACACCAAGTATAATTAATTTTGAGGTGGGATAAATTAATTTTAGATGGTGTGCATGTGACGTAAAATTATGTAAAACAGGCGTAGTTAAATTTTATTTGTATTGTTACGAGAATATTATTTGATCATCCCTCAAGTTTGAGCTAAAGCCTGAGAACTGTGTGCATGTAGTCAAGCGTTTGGGAAATGATGCTTGCTTGGCTGCTGTTTTTTTTTTTTTTCATATCATCATGTATAATACATTTCAAACATTTTAATGAAACGCAATTATAAATTATGTTCTGCAATGAAAAATTGTGCAACTCACACTGTGAAGATCATCACAGTGTCGGATTGATTAAATTGTGCCGTTTCAGCTATACTGTCCGTGTTATAGCCGGTATATTCACGACTTAAAAACACCCTTTATTCCTTTTGTTTGACCTACGGTTTCTGATGTAGCTGTATGTAATAATTAATTCTCTTGCAAGCCAATAAAATTGAAAATGACGATCGCTGACGTACGTTCTGCCGTTTTGTTTCAGTCGGCGGTATGAGCCGCGCGCCCAACAAGCAGCCGGCGCAGGTGAAGAAGGTGGCGCCACCCTCCGTACCTGAGGTGTTCCGTCATTCCGGCAGCAGCTTCGGCTCTGCGGGTTACAGTAGCAGCGAGGATGGCTGCTTCCTACCGCCTCCAGATGCCATTATCAGAGGTGAGATATGCTTTCTGCTGTAAGGTGCGGTAATTGGAGAACAGCGCCGCGATGTATCCTCTGAGTTTTGACATTTTTAGAATAAAGACCTCTTTTCTTTTTTTCTAGTGTTATAAACATTTTCTACTATTCACTCTTATTTTTTAATATCTGCATTTTAATACTATTTTTATAATAAGAATGCAAACACTTAATAATTTAGTGGTGTTTATTGTTAGAAATAACATTACAACATATCCATCAATAATTAGATATAATATTTATAAGTCAGTTTGTGAAAAAGAATATTTCAAAATCCTATCCATTTGCCCTCCGTCCAAAAAAATATATTTTCCATGTTCCCAGTGTCATAATATATATTATAAATTATAAAATATATGAACCAATATATACAATGTTCTGCAATTAAGGTTCTCCAATACACTTTGACTAGACGTATATACAATTTATTAATCTAATCATGTTACGATCGTTACGACATGTTACTCGCTACGTCACCCTATACTTCCACGGTTACTCTGTGCCCAGTCACGATGAAAATCGAATCTCAGCAGAGAGCCCACTTATACCATTGTGTACATTGATCGAATTGTTGTAGTTTACTCTCCAGGGTCATTATTACATGGGTTTGACTTAAACTGTCGGTCGCTGTCGGTGGAAAACTTCAAAATGTGACTAGCTTAAATTTATAATTAATTATACATGACATGTTAATGATGTTATACATCATGCGATCCCCTTAATTCAAATTGATTTGAGCCTTGACAATAATTGTAAGTTAAATTATTACATATATAGCCGCCCACGCTTGTGTACTCCACCTTTTAAATCATCAATCTTTTACATACTTATATGTTGTACAGAGCGTACTAGAATTCTCTAATTCTAGTACGCTCTGTGTTGTATACTGTTTGGAATATTTTATATGCTTGTCCATTTTCAAATAGCTTTATATAAAGGTACCAGTTTTATCTGTAGATAAATAACAATTGGCAATGCGAACCCCTGCAAAGAACGCTTGTGACCCTGCACAAATTTACACATTTCATTACGTTGTCATGGCACGAATTTGCATGAGTGGCGGCGCTCGTGTGGGGGAGCTCGCATTCCACCACATGGGGGATGTCACGAGGGAGGAGTGCATGTAGTCCGTGTAACGAGGAAAAACGAGGGGTAGGGAGTACCTACAGAACAAGCTATAGCAAAATAGAGCACCTATATAAAGTAAAGGCTTCTCGTTGCATGCATGTAGCGGGCTAGGAAATCCGGTTAAAAATTAGGGTTTGTCATAAAGAAAAATAAATATATTTAATAAACTCGGGACCTTATATAGTTATATATAATATCACGCAGTTTCTTTTCTATAATATATATAATGCTCGCTTTCTGTCGTCTTCACAGTAATTCATATGATTAACTATAATACTTATGGCGTCTTGTCAAGTATACTATCATCACCTTATTATACTAACTTGTCTCTAACATGTAATTTTAGCAACAATTTAAAATTTTCTCCGTCTTTTTTTTGTTAGATTAACCTTTATATTGACCTCTTTAGCTTTCAACATTTAACTTATTTAAATATACATTACTTAATTTTTAAGTGTGTTTTTTTCTTTTCATTTTTTAAGTACTTATATCTTTTATGGAATGGATTCTCACATTGATTTTCCTTTTCTTATCTTAAAAATGTTAAATTGAATTTTATTCAAATCAGAAATTATTTAGTATAATATATTATATTCAAAAGTAAAAATTTTACCATTTTTTCTCTCTATATTTTTACTAAAATTTACGGGCCTTTTTTTTTTCATTTCTATTGAAATCAGTTGTTCATAGTATAATTTTTTTTATATTTGGAAAGCTGTCTTCAGTAATCCGGATTACTGTCTCCATTGTTTGCAGGAGAGGAGATGTTGAATTGTTATATCACTGTATAAAAAAAAGGTAACAATGGAATTCTCTTGATTACTTCTGGTATGCGAGGGTGGGTTTGCAGTAGTTGATCACACGGTTAAGACGTCTTCAGTGTCAGGAGAAGCCCTGTAGTGCTAAATAAACCTCGCCCAACGTCATGGGACATCCGAGCTCACATGGATACCATGAGGAGATTTATGTCATGCATCTATTAGAGAAACCTTCTCCCGTCAAACTGAAATAAGCCAAGCTACTGTGTGACGCGAAGGACGTGACGAGTGTGACAAAAATATTAAACATTACCGATAAAAATAATATGATGGATTGCGTTTTGTTCATCCAATAGCACTCACTTCAACTCTTGCATGGTATTGATTGCATGAAAAAAAAAAAAAAGTTTGTGCGATGATGTTAAATTTCCTGTTACTAATTAAGTTTTAATTAAAGTAAATATATCAAAACATTGTTACAATATATAGAGACAAAAAGAAAGTTTTTATTTGGATAAAATATTAAGATAGTATGAGAGAATTCATTATAATATGTATTGTTATGACTACATTTTATAATTGATATAATAAATTTCTGTGGCTTTTACTGTCATTTTAAATTCAATTTTGTCTTATACTTGAAGTTCTTTTTTATGTCAAAAGTTTTATTTTTTATGTAGTACGAGATTGTTAAGAGAAGATAAAGCACACAGTTCTATAAAGACAAAAGATAATTTTTATTTCATTTCCTTTTCTACTATACTGAATTACCTTTTCGTTCCACTTAAATAAATTTAATGGACAATTTAAATGATGATAAAAGGTTATATACTCATATTTAGAATTCATGTAATAGAAAGATAGAGAAATTAATTAAGAGTGAATAAATTTAAGAGAAAGCTAATGACAACAGACAGAGAAAAAATGTAAAGTATACACAAAAAAATAGCGAGACAAATGACGTCACACGAAGTGCCAGCTGTCCTCAGTGTACACCGTCCTTGTGATGGAGATCGTCTCGCGGCGACCTTGCTTGCTCGCTCGCTCCGTGGCAGCGGCGGTTGTTGCGGTGCGGCGTGGGCGGTGGTCCAGCGCCACCTCGATCTCTCGCCGCCTGTCTGGATGCTGCGTGGACCCGCCAGACACCATCTGTTCGAGTCCCGGTGCTCACCCTCGTCTTATGTGTTCCAGAGGAGCAAGGTGGAGCTGAACAAGGGTACGTGGCCGGCAAGTCTCCCGGAGCTCAGTTCAACTATCCGGCCTTCACCTTCCCGGGACCCCAGGTGAGTCTTCTGTCACACTTGGCGTTCACAGCTGCTTGGAATGCCAAGTTACCTTGCCAACCTTACTATACACAACACCAGTATATATATAATATTAAGAATATATTTCAATATCATGATGGAGTTGCGAAACGGACGAATGTTCCTAGAATACAAAACATGCTCTTTTCATTCTTAGAACTAGCGCATCATGGGAAATTCAATTACCCTTTCTTTTTTTATTATATATATTATACATTACATTGAAATTTATACTACGTATAAAGTAATTTAAAGTAAAAGTTATTTATTAAAGTGTTCCCTGAACAACTAAAACAAGTAAAAAATCTACACATCTTTCTAGCGTAATTAATTTACATTTTCTTAAGGGAATAATAATTATGTGATGAATGAATTAGTATATTATGTAAGCACTTTTTATATGTACCAGTTAGCTTACTTATTTTATCAAGCATGCGGAAAGACGATATTTTCCCGGAACTGTTAACAGGTATATAAAACGTTAATGTGGCTAAACCTTTTGTTGTTATGTTAAAATTATAACAAATCGATCTCGCATGTTCATGCTGCAGAGCTTGGCATTTCCTAGTAGTGTTGCTCTTACTGCGGTTACATGCTCTTACCAAATTTAATCCTGATCGAGGGTCATTAATAAAGCGTTTTGCATGTTGGTTTATTGTTGTATTGAAACTTTTAGAAACATGAAATCAATAGCTCTCGTATGATGCAGGTGTATATATATTTTTTTTTCTTGTATAATCGATCCCTTTTGCTCTGGAGAACCGTTATGGCTACAGTAAGAGAAGTTTTTTACTGTTGATATATTTTAAAAAACAATAGAATGCCGCTATTAAAAATATGTAAGTCGGAATGTCCGCGTCTTATAATATATGGCGAGTTTCTAGACAAGAGACTGTGAAATTTTTAATCGATGAGAGGTGCATTGACGATTTAAATAGCATCTATAAAACTCGTAGAAGACACGTTCGTCTCATACCGTCTCTAGATTAAAATACTCCAACGAGCTGGCTTGAAAATCCCCATGCTATCATAAATTGAGACTTTTTTGACCAGGGTTTTGTGATGTTACAGCAGGGGTACACACAGCTGTCTCACGCCGTGGCAAAGGCGTCGTACTTTCACCAGCAGGAGGACCAGGGCATTGACATGACACAGGTACGTGTGACCTCATGTGACCTTCCATCGGACACTTGCTAACTTCTCGGTGTTGCAGAGCCCTGGTCGCGACAGTCCCGGCTCCTCGGGGTCAGGCTCGAGCAGTGGAGGTTGTCGTCACAGCACGGCTAGCTTGGACAGCGGTCGTGCCTCGGGCTACCTGCCCTGCCCTGCGGCTCCCGCGCGGTCTTCCGCCTGCGACAGTCCACGTTGTTCACTCTCATCGTCCTCCATCGGTTCGGAACACGCCTCGGCCGCTGCCAGGGTGGAGCGCCTGTTGAAACAGGGCGTGCCGGTGAGTCCCCCCTTCACCTCCAGATGTGTATCATACTTGCTTGATGACTGATAAGCTATCAGAAACTTGCGCATGCGTTAATTGCTGCTGTAGCCTGTAGATTATTAATATTATATAGCATTTCATGTGCAATTAATTTTCTTATAATAAATCCGTCATATTTACATGCATGGGTAAAACATGAATTTTGTTTTGCGTTTCAACCACAAATCTATATATATATATATATATATATATATATATATATATATATATATATATATATATATATATATATATATATATATATATATATATATATATATATATAAGAGATAATGTAAACACATTTATAAATATAGCAAAAGTTGAAAAAAATATAAATAATATAAATGTTTGTAATTAAACAAGGTGGGTAAAATTATAGATGAGGTCTAACTTTAATACCCACTTGTAATTAAATAGCTCTTTTTGCTCCCTGTTGCACTAAAAATGAGATTAAAAGGAATTAGTATTTGATCACTTCATGCTCTTTAATTTTGTTTATACTAAACAATAAGTTCAATTATGTTTTGATAATGATGTTTTTATTTTAAAAGTTTAAAAGTTTCTCTCGCTTTAGCTCTTACATCGCCATAAAAAAATTTCTTACGCCATTTTTACAACAGATTTCACTTTCAAGTTGTATTATTATATAAGCCAATGTTTATTTTTATATTATTGAATTACACGTTCCTCTCCTTCGCTTTTTTAAAATTTTGTTTGGAAAAGTATTCGTGAGTTCAAATGTTTATAATTTTATGACGATCGGTGTAATAAATTTTTGACTATATAACTTTCATTTACACACTAGAACTATAATATCTTGTGAAGTTATATAATATAATTCAAACCAATTATATTTACATCTACTAGTTTTATATTATTATATTCGCATGCAGTATTTCTGTGTATGCGACCAACACGTACCACTTGAAATTTGGACAAGGTAAAGAAAATGTAAAATGTGTATAATATGAATTCAAATTATTATTAAAATGTGACATTTTTTTTTTTTTTTTTTTGTCACAGTAAAATTTTGTGTTATTCTATGATCTAATTATAATTTTCGCAACCCTCGAAACTTTGCCTTCTCATGTCCCTGAACGCGCTCTCCAGCCCCCTCCCGGCCACCCCCCTGGCAGTGTCCGTAATAAGTGTAATATAACCTGTTTGAGCTGCAATTTTCCTCTCGCACGAACACCAGCAAGATTTTTATGAATATTACTCGAGTCGCGGTTCAAGGGCGCTCGGTTCGTCAAGTGAATCACGCTCGAATCAGATAACCAAGCCGCAAAACCATGCGGGCGGCCAAACAAAGTGTTGCTTCGTATAATCAAGCAAAAAAACACATAAGATAAATTTGTATTAATAAACTTTTTTTGCGTACTCTCTTTGTTTATGATCATATCTTTAATAAATTATGCAAAGTTAAAATTTATATGCAAATTGATTCTATCTTGTCATATTATGATTCTTCCATAAAAAAAAACAGCATAAATTTGTGATGTTAAAATTTTTGTTTTTAAATCTCTAACTCAATCTATATATAATGTCATTATGAGTTAATTGTTTATGTAAACCTATGGAGATAATGGTTACTTATAATCATCATTGTTTGCCCATACAGGATCAGGATGTTCTGCACGCTTGGTTGATGGACCTGCACTTCGAGGAGTACTTCCCACTGTTTGCAGCAGCTGGCTACGATATGGCCATGGTGGCTCGTATGACTCCAGTGGTACGTAATGTAACCCCACCAGTCTCCCTTTTTGGGGCATTCATAATATAATTCTATAATTTGTCAATAAATAATTAAGAGAATTAATTAATAATTGAATTAAATAAATAAAAACGATATAGTTATTATCGATGCAAATTAAGTTTATAAAATTTTGATGCTGCTACAATATATTTATATTATTTATAAAGAGGTATCCACAAAGAACTTGATGTAGATTAAAGCATAGAAATTGTGATATAAAATTTTATTTTGATGTAATTAACCATTTAAGTGTACTATATTTGGTATAATTAAAAAAAAAAAAAAAAAATTCTAAAATTTGCACCAATAAAAAGTTTTTAATCATTCAGTTTTTTAAGTTTAAATTTTTAGCTAATTATATTTATGCATCAATCTTCTTTTCAGTACTTCTAGAGAACATTTATACACACTTAATTATATGGTTCCAATTATGTGGTGGTTTTAAAAAATATGATGAAGAATGCATTACTTATTATTTACTTTGTTAGGAAACGGACTGTGTGCAGTATGATGAGGTTATTGTTTTTTTTACAGGACCTCACCGCTATTGGTATTAAGAAGCCAAATCACCGCAAGAAGCTGAAGGCAGAGATTGCCCAACTAAATATTCCAGACGGACTACCAGACTTTATTCCTGTAAGCTAATTGCCACAAAGTATTATCATTAAAATGTATCCAGTCACCTTTGAAAGTATAAATTATATATTTTTTTTATTATTATTAAACTAATGATCAGTTTGAAGACTTCTTCCTGTAAATTATAATATAATAGCATGAATTTTTCATGAGGTTTTATTTTTCATGTAGCTATATCATTTAAAAAATATTCTGTATAATTTTTTTAAAATTTTATTGCGTGCACTAATAATAATTGGTCACATGAAGGTTAAAAGATAAAATATATATTTTTTTTTATGAAGTATGAAGCAAAGTCATGCATGTCTGTGGTTATTTGTAAGAACCTGTTTGTGAAGATGAAATAGTTAATACATTGCAGACCACCAAGTGTGAACATGCAGCAACAATATACTTTACGTACCTTCCTGTATTTCAGTAAACATGTTGTTTGTGCATGCAAGAAAAACCTCACACTATCTCAAATATCAAGAAAATTCAGTTTCTTACATGAAGTTCATTTACATGATCTATTGAAAAAAAATTACTGGTTTTCTTCACAACAACTGCATTAAACCTCAAAGTTTCTTGCTTTTAAGTACAGTATAGTGTTCATGTGGGATCTGGAGCTTAATTGTTTTTTGCTCACCTTATTAAAATCATTTTAATGTTTAAATATCCTTGAAATCTAATATTTTTTTACGAAGCTGTAGGTAATTAAGAAATTAAAAACTGTCCTTTAAAAAAACAATATAATAATATTTTATGTATATAAATTAAAATTTTATTTTTCTTTTAATATAATATTTTGCTGTATTAGAAAGTAAGAATAATAATTTTTTTAGTATAATAAATTGAGGTGGTGTTAATGTAAAAATCCTAAAAATAATTAAGTAACATGTGCAGTTCCAACTCTGCCTGCTTGTTACTGATGCTACATTTTACTGCAGGGCTCGCTGGAGGAGTGGATGCGACTGTTGCGTTTAGAAGAGTACGGTCCCGGTCTCGCAGCACAAGGCTATCGTACCGTGGAGCAGGCGGCTCAGCTGGCCTGGGAGGATCTCGAGGACACCGGCATCGTGAAGCTTGGTCACCAGAAAAAAATCCTGCTGGCCATCAAGCGGGTCAAGGACATTCAGGCTGGCAAGCGAGTGCCATCATCCTGTGCTCCGTTCGTGCACCAGGTACGTTGTAGCAAGCACTGCACATCAGCACACAGCAAGCAGCAGAGCTAGGAATAGATATACCTTAGATGATATTAGGCGGAGCACATAAGCTCACACGGTCAGCACAGCAATTGAGAAGGCAAGAAAAAAAATAACTAGTTATGTGTAATCTTAAATGTACTGTATCATATTTTAATTTTTTTTATTTTTACTATACCTTGCTTCAATTTTTTTTAATATTTTTTTAATATATTGAAATTTTATAAAATTAAAAAAAAAATATATATATATATATATTTAATTTTGAATTACACAGCATTGTGATTTTTTTGTTTTTTTTTTGTTTATTTTTTCACATATTTAGCTTTGCAATCGGATATATTTTGCTGCATTATCTAAGCAAAAATTTCATGTAACTATAAATGTAATATGTGTTTTGATGTTTCCTCACCCTGCTTGTGCCTGCTGATATATAAAGCATGGCATAGCACTGCATACCGGTAATTAATATATTTCATGAAATAAGTAATTGTCACTTTTAATTTATGTGCCTTTCTATTATCCTGCCTTAACTCTCAGACACATATTTTTATTATTTTCAATTTTACAGGAATCCACCTTAAAAGCACATCTTGTTAGAAAATTAGTTATTTTATTTCACCTGCAATTTATAGACAAGTAGTTTTTATTTTATTTTGCTGTGTCTGCCTCTAAAGCCTGTGTTAGGAACAATTATTATTTTTCTTTAACGTGTGCTGATGGAATTACCATTCTGTTGCACTAATTTAGTGCATGTCTGTGCTGCGTGTTGCTCATGAGCTGTACCCGACCCTTGTTTGAAGGACGTGTTGATTTCGACGGGCACTGAAAGCTACTCGCAGCATGAGTGTTTGTCGTCCTTCCACACTTTCCACCGCATGGCGCCACATCATCAGCAGCAGCTACAGCCAGGCCTCGGCGGAGGTTGGGACAGACCCCCGCCAATGGACTATCACTTGCAACACCACCAATTTATCACCTCCGCCCAGATCTACAGTCCAGAATTTGTGCCCATCAAGGTAGCCCATCACTCCAAAATACACACCAAATAATTCCCAACTATTCAATATCATTGTTTTTTTTTATCACAGTGTTGTATTTGTTTGTCTTCAATCACTTTTTCCACAATATTATTAATATTATTATTTTTTAAATATTGTGTCTGTGATATGTTATTTTTTTATAAATAATAAATAACTTATTTTTTTCCAGAACAACACCGATGTAAAAATTCTTTTTAAATGAATGGTTCGGATGAATTAATTAGTCGTGTTCTTGCTATATTATTATATTGATAAAACACAGGATTTCTAGGAGCTTATTGACTGTGGCAGTCAGTGGAGTGGTTTTCAGGCATTCAATTAAATTTGTATCCATGAAAATAGTCACCACAAAAGGTTCTGTAGCCAGTCTAATGGAATCAGCTCGTTCAATAAACTGTCTACAGAATATTGTATGAAGACTCTTTCCATGAAAACTAATTAAGCGAATTCTCCACTGAATTCTGTCACTTGTGACAACATTTAATTTCATCAATGCTGACTGTCCTTTCTGCTTGCAGATCCGTGGCTCCAGAGGTAAATCCCTGGAGAGTCTGGAAGGCCAGCAGGGAGAGGAGCAGCCAAGCTACACGACGTTTGGTCCCGCAGACATTCAAATCCATCGGCCAATGGTGCTCGCTCCTGGTCCTGGTCCAGCCTGCTGGCGGCCTCGCAGTTATGATGACGGTGACATTACGCCCACCAATGAGATGGCAGCACTTCATGAGGGAGGAGGGACCTTACCCAGGCCCCGAGGATTAGCAAAGCCAAGGCCTGTAGCTAAGGTCAGCATAATTATGATGTATCAAACAATTAAGCAATGCTTTATTACAAAATATAATGTTTTTATTAAAAACAAGAATCTTAAATTTAGAAAAAAATTCAATAGTTAAGTTAAAAATAACCTTCCGATTTATCACATAAAAACGGTGTGTCAAATTCCAATGAAATATTCTTAACGTCATTCAAATTTTTGAAGGGAAAATTCATAATATTTATTATGTTAATTGTGTTATAAAAAAAATCTACATTAATCACTTTACAGAAATTACTAATTATATTCATCCTCTTGTCCAAGCTCAGAATTTGTATATGTTTAGATGTGCAAAGGGTTGTGTATGGACAGATTTAGCTGTGTATAAGAATTTTATCTGTTTTATTCAAAGAAATTCTGTTGCTTTCACCTCTGTATCTGCTGCAATGGTTCCTAACTGTCCTTGTGTACAGGTGATGGCCACCAAGAGCAGACCCCCACCCGAGCAGTTCAGCTCGTCAGAGATCAAGCCGATGCCTCCGCTGTCATACAAGAGTCTGCCACGTGAACTTTCGGAACGAGAGAAGTACTATGTGCAGTTTGACTCCCCCTGTCAGAGGCTGCCCCCTCCTTCACCACCCAAGAGATTCCTCAGAACAGGTATGTTTATGAATTCTTCCATTGGACACCTTACATGTTAATTATGTGTTGGCTAGGAAGAAAAATACATATAATGCCTTATAAACGACTAATTAAAATTATTAACACCTTCTCTACAGAAAGGAAGTTCCTGTTGAGTTAAATTTGAAAGTTATAGAAAACACAAAACAAAAATTCAAATTTCCATCTAGAAAAGGGAAAGGGTGGGAGGTAAAACAATAATTTATTGGGGTAATTTGTGTGCAATAGTGTTTAAGTGTTGAAATTATTAAGAATTTTTTTTTTAAAACGTCTTGGAGGTAACTACTAAAATAGAAGTACATCAGTATTCCTTTTGTTTAATTTAAAAGTAATAAATTTGAAATCAACACAATATCCAACTTAAAGGTGAACTGAAGGGATTGCTTTTTTTTCCCTTTAGGGAACCTTATATTACCTATCCCATCCATCTGCACTAATTTTTTCATGGCTGATACTTATTGTGCTGCTGTAGGACAATTAGTGAAAAAGTGAAGTTGTGACGTATCAGCGACGGTTGGTTGACTTAAAACTCGCCGCCGTGAAAAAACACACGAGCGACTGCAAGCGACCGCGGAAACTGCCGAGGGAGCGGCTCGCGATCGCCACTCTCTCGGCAGTTTCCGCGGTCGCTCGTGTGTTTTTTCACGGCGGCGAGTTTTAAGTCAACCAACCGTCGCTGATACGTCACAACTTCACTTTTTCACTAATTGTCCTACAGCAGCACAATAAGTATCTGCCATGAAAAAATTAGTGCAGATGGATGGGATAGGTAATATAAGGTTCCCTAATGGAAAAAAAAAGCAATCCCTTCAGTTCACCTTTAATTGTAATAGGACCTGGAAAGAAAAATTCTACTTAATTATTTTCCTGTTAAACGGTTGAAACGTCTTCCTTTAATACTAAATTTCCATGCTATTTTTATTTGATCAAATTTAGTTAAAAAATCATCTATATAATACTAAACTTGCTTGCAGGAGACGCAGCAGAGCACCCCACGATGTACCACCCCATGCCGGAGCACCAGGGGGAGGCCACCAGCATGGGAGCAGCTCGGCAGCAGCTGGAAGCCCTCACATTGGCTGGCCCGCGCCACAAACAGCCCACACAGAGCTGGGAGATGCAGGAGTCAGAGCTGATCGGCAACCTCGCCCTACAGCAAAGCCGCAACGGATCAGACGCTAGCTTCAAGGTGAGCCCAATGTGTGAGACACCACTTAAGAAATGTGCAGTTTCACAGACACATTAATAAAATCTTTTAGTGAGAGCCACAAAAAATCCCATAAATATGTACTGTTTTAAAACATTTCTTCAAAAATTTGAAACTGTGCATGTACATGTACAGACTAGTATTTATTTAATTTAAATTGTGATCTAAAATATGTTTTATTGAGGAACTAAATTTGAATCGTGAATTGACAATCAAAGTTTTAAAAATGTTTTATCTTACCTTTGTTACAGTCAAGCTCGAGTACAGAGTCTGACTCTCTGCCGTTTGCCAATGAGAATGCAGGGACCATTAAGCAGCGAGCCAATCGTCCGCACCCTGCCATGGCAGGCGCAGAGTACCCTAACCCAGGTAATTATATGTTCCTTGCATATTTCATACAATATTTAAGTCTGTGTTAAACAAAACTTGTCCGATATGTTGTATGTAAAGGGATTTAAGACTTCTGTTTTTTAATCTCCTAATTTTACTTTTAGATTTTACTCCGCCCAAACGCGCACAGCACCCTGCAACACAAGAGCCAAGTCCATTAACTTACAGGTCAGTAAATTGTTATATTTACATCATTACATTATTTATGACTTAAATAAATCAATAAATCATTTTTTTTTATAAGCACTTAATAATTATATTATGATTTTTTTTAAATTAACTACTGCATTTTCATTTTATTTATTTATTTTTTTTTTTTTTTCTTAACTCGTAATTGAAAGAAGAGTTTCCAATTTAATAACTTAAATTGAATGCTTTATTAGCTTCTATTTCTTCAGACGCATTTGCCAAATATCTGCTTTTAAGAATTTCAATAAAAATATGTAACAACCTATAAAAAAAAATTTAATATCATAATAAATAATATGATTTTGTTATGTTGGCAGGCCTGAGCAGTGCCAGGAGCCCGCAGATGTCCTGAATGACATTGGTAACATGTTGGCTAACCTGACAGACGAGCTGGATGCCATGCTAGAAGAAGAAAAGCGTCAAGGCCTCGGGGGCCAGTGAACATTGCCATAATGTGGACTTGAGCAAGTCCCTTAACTGTCAGGGCCAAGCATCTGCATAACGAGGCTTTTCATTTAAAAATGTCGCGAGCATGGGGGGATTGGGTAAAGATTGTACTACTTGTCTGACAATTCAAGCTCTGACATTATAGCCATATATAATTCCCAAAGAGCTGGAAAAATGACAATACTTTTTATCATGTGATTCATTATTAGAACTTTTGTTGTTTTAAGTCAAGTAGTCAATCTCTTTAATCCTTCCATCATCATTCGTTCCAAAGAAACTGATTTTCTATGTTTTTTTTACACCAAAATGACGGACACAATCAGTATGACAAGATTTTTGTACTTTTTGGCTTAGTGTGCTACTAAATGCTTTGATTGGTATTAATTAATCTTGAAGTTGTTTATATAACATTATGTGAAAAGATAATATTTTTTAACATTGACGATAATTATTTTTTTATATATTTTTATACCTACTGGCTGCTTTCATTGTTTTAAATTCTATTGACTTGTTAATTATTTTTAGTGTAATTTAAATACTAGTTACATGCATAAAATCTAAATGTTTTTTTATCTAAACTAGTAAGATATTTCAATTTTACATTAAGACTGATAGAAATTTTCTGTTTTAAAGTATTTAATGTTAAAATTTTATTTTATTTATTTATTTATTTTTTTTTTAAATTAGGTACTTAACCTTGAATTTTCTTATCTTATTATTTTATTTACATGATGAGACAGTAAATTTGTTGTATTTTTATATTTTATATTTTACTATCTTATTTTCACATTTCACTTTGCCATGAAAATAACTTAAGATTTCTATTTTTATTATATTTTTTTTTTTTTGAGCTAGCTAGCTCACAGAATTACTTAGTTCTACTCTGCTAATGATAATGCCAGTAAGTAAGAAAATATATCAAAACAATTAACGTTGTTTGTTCACTGTAATGGTGAATTTGTTTTGTTATTTTTTACTTATTAGATTTTGAGCACTTAACAATTTTTTATTGTTTTGAATTAAAACATGGTATATAATATAGTATAAAAAAAATCTCCAGAATAAAAATTAATCAAGTAGGGTTCTTCTTCTTTAACACAAAAATATATAAATATAAAAAAAAAATTGTACTATATTTGATGCAACTTGTGTATGTGTATATAGCTCTATAAATATAATTGAAAATGTCAAGACTGGTGTATCTAATCCTACAGGATAAAAACTTCTGATGTTATATATATATTATTACTATTATCTACTGTACGGCCACATAAGCAGCAGCGGCAGTGGCGTATTGGTCAAAGGGAGGTGCAGCGAGTGCAGGCCATACAACTACGCATTATTTTTTATTATATGGAATGCCTGCTGCTTCATTGCGTAGCACAACTCGTTTAGAGCAGCTCATTGTATGAAATACCACGGAATAAAAACCAGTGAAACACAACAAAATGAAAGTTTTTATTTATATTTTTTAATAATTCCTTTCTCCATGCATAAAATATATATACCTTTCAATCCTTTCATTAAATTAATGACCCAATGAAATACTTTTTAAATATATTATAGTATACGTGTCATAAAAAAAATAAAAATAATTAAAATATTTTTTTTAAAAAAAGTAGGGTAAAATCTTAAGTATTGATAGTTATATATATATATTATTGGTAGTAATTTACTACCATACAATATTATATGTAGCATTTAAGCTTTATTTTGTAAAATAATGTTAAGGGTAAGGTAACGCCACCAATGTTAAAAAAAATCCCTCTCACAAAAATTCTGAAAAAAATTTAAAATGTTCTCCTCTATACCCCCTATCAGTACCTAAAATATCAGGTATACAAATACGATCTAGTTTTTGAGTTATAAATTTTTAAAGTTGCCTACTTTAACATGGAGAAATGAAACTCCCATGTTAAATTGGTCAACTTTAAAAATTCATAACTCAAAAACTAGATCGTATTTGTATACCTGATATTTTAGCTACTGATAGGGGGTGTAGAGGAGAACATTTTAAATTTTTTTCAGAATTTTTGTGAGAGGGATTTTTTTTAACATTGGTGGCGTTACCTTACCCTTAACAATAATTGTTTGAAAATATTTTTATCATTTGATTTTATTTATAATTTATATATATATAATAAAATTTATACATAATAACTACTGTTAAATACGACCGTATACTCTATAACATTGCGCGCAGATTAAGACTGATTTAAATTTTAAAATAAAAATCACTTGAAATGAAATAATGATACATCGTTTAAACACGAGAGATGCGAGAGATATTTAATTATAGTAGACCGCACGGCAAATAATTAAACGAAAGCAATTTCATAATAATATCAATTAATATTATTAATAATATATAATATAATATATAGTATTCTTTATTACATGGTATAAGATATAATTAAGAGCATGCAGTTATAAGTACTATAATACGTAATAATATTATAGACAATTATTACACTCCCTTAATTAATTTATTTGTTTAATTGTACACAACAGTTAATATAATATGTTTGTTAAGTTAATATATATCGAAAGTGCTTGTCGTTTTAAAAAATATAATTTTAATCCAGACGTTCACAGTTAAATTATATCCTAAAAATCTCATGCAGTGGCGTAATTACCGAGAGGCCCTTGGACTAGCTAGATCGCGAGTGGAATAAAATAATAAAATTTGTGGCTTGTCATTTTACTTCAATCTTGATATTTTATACATTACTTGAATACATAAATAGTATTCTAAGTTATAAGTACGGATTCATATGCAGCTATATATATAGGGCTTTTATAAATTTCGCAGTGAAAAGAGATAATAATATGTTGTTTATATGTAACTCGATCATTTAATGATTGTAGTCCATCGATCATGCAATTTTGTCAAATTGTACCTCAGTAATCTCAGTATCGATATCTACAATTAACAGGACAAAAAGCCTGTTATTTTAACATAATATGACCGCGCGTTCATAACAGGGCCGTTGCTATAGGCTTTTGGGGGCCCTGTGCAAAATATATAGGAATTAAAGAAAATAAAATGAGGCCCCCACACCACTGGGGGGCGAAGTCCCTCAGAATAGCCCGCCGCAGGTGCGATTTTTTTAGTACACGCCCCCTTTTTGAGCATTTTTTTACCATAAAATTTCATGTTTGAGAAATTCGATGAAAGTGCATAAACAGTTGCATACATTCAAGGAGTAAACTCATGATACGGAGTAAACTTACCCTTTTTTTACGGGTTATATAATAATAATAGTTGTTTATTGAGAATTGGTACATAAAAAGAAAATTAAACAATACACAAAACCCAAAGATTTAAGATTTCTTAAAGTTAGCGTTTGATTCTCTTAATTGACCTAATATTTATTATAGTTATGGTGCATGATCTGAACATGATGGCATGTTTTAAAATTTCTACATTTATTACTCTTTGAAAAAATTAAGAAAGAAAATAATCAAGCAGTAGCTATATTATAGACTTATAGTGTCTATATATAGTACTCTCAATATATACCAATATATCATGTATCAATATTAATTACTCAATTAATATATATAGACTAAAAAATAAACTAATTAATCGGAAAAAAATTAATATTTTATAGTAGAGTGAGCGATTACATTTTTTTAAATATTTTTTTTTCTAAAAATAGTTTAAACTTTAAACTGCCCTCTATAGAACTGATACCAAAAATTTACATCCCAATTTAGGGCCGTCGCTACGGTATATAGAGCAGCCGGTGTGGCCGAACAGGGTCCCCCGGTCCCGGGGGGCCCCCACCGCGCGAAGCGCGATTGCCGCAATTGGACGTTAAAAAGACAAATAATAATAAAAAAAAAAAAAAAAAAAAAAATAGAAACAGAAAATAAAAAAAAATATCTATTGAGGATTAATGTAATGTCACGGCCATTGCTCAATATTTTCCGATGGTATATATTATAAAGACTGAAAATATTTTGAGTCAATAAAATAAAGGACAAAAAAATTAATAATTCGCTAATATAAAAAATAAAAAGAAATCAGTGTTGATTTTGATTAATTATTCATTTCATGTAAAAAAAAATAAATAAATATGCCCGGTTTTAACTAAATAAAGTAAAGCCACATCAGAAGTCGCCCATTTAAAGTAGATGAGTGAGCAATTACATTTTATTTGAAGTTTTTATTTTCTAAGAAAAAAAAATTAACTTGTCTTCTATTGAGAAATGAAAACAAAAAATTCCATCTCAAATAGCTTCTCACTACGAAAAAATTCCCAAAGTTGATTTTTCTGAGGCCTCTAGAGTGATATGTGCATCACTCTTATTCAAATCAAGTTTTCTGTTGTATTCCTTACCTGACCGATTACACGATGGCGTGAAATCAAATGATTTGCAATTCATTTTAGTGCTCTGATTTTCACCATCTGATTATTGCACCGTATGTATACAATAAGTATAAACATTTGGAGAGAAAGAGAAGTCTCCACATATCCTTATGATACAGAATTAAAACAGCAAAGGCGGTTGCATGAGCAACGCAATCAGTCTACTTTACAGGGGCTGAGTGAAAACATGCGCGCGCAGCCTGCCATGCCGGTGGAGTGGTAGAAAACTCTGCATGCAGGCTGCAGGCAAAAGATTAAAAAAATACATTATAAATTATTTAAAATGAAAATAAAAAATGTGAGGTGAAAAAAATTGTTTAAAATAAAATTTACAAACTTTTGCTCACCTCAGAATTCAGAATCTTTTCTTTATATATTTTTAAATATTTTTTTTAATATTTTCTCCTATGCTTATACATTGCGGAGTTCCACCAGGCCACCATCAACGACTGGCGGACGACTGTTGAAACTCCCGATCCAAAGTCACACTGACGTCACACGCAAGCGCCTAATTAAAAAATACCTACGTAATCTATGATGAATTCTTTAATGGATTTTCAAATAAAATAATAAATTTATTTTCCGGAAAAACGGTTCTGTAAAAATTAAATTATTTTACTTGAAAAATCCATTATAAAGAATTCATCAATTATTAGAGCCAGGTACTTTTTAATTGGTACCATAGATCTGACGGAGTTTGAGTAAAAAGCTATTTCGTGTACCATAAGGATACATCATGTACTAGCTGTATATAGTATCAGAAAAAAATAACTTTAAGATTTTTTTTTGTGGCGACGCTATTTGAGATGGAATTTTTTTGTTTTCATTTTTCAATAGAAGACATCAGGTTAAACTATTTTTTGAAAATAAAATCTTAAAAAAAAAATACAATTGCTCTCACTCTACTTTAAAACAAATCCTGAATATCTCGAAAGTTTTGAAAAAAGAAAACAAATTATGGACAGCGGTCCAAAACCCCTTCCATGTAGGCAACTTGTCGTGCACTTTCATCGGGTTTTTCCGGATTTTTCAGACATGAAATTTTTTGGTGAAAAAACTGTTTAAAAAGGGGGCGTGGCCCAAAAAAATTCGCGCCTGCGGCGGTCAATTCTGGGGAACTCCGCCCCCAGACCCCCCCCCCTGTGGTGTGGGGGCCTCACACTAAATTTTTAGATGCTGAATTGGTTTTCAGTACTTTATGTCAGTGCAAAATTGCTCCAGTCAGTACAAAATTTCTCCAGTTTCGTCTTACATCCAGCACTTTTGACCTATAAAACACTTATTCCAAGTACAAATTTGGTACTGAAAAAAAGAGTCAAAAAGAGTACAAAAATTTGACTCTCTTTTTTCAGTACTAAATTTGAACTTGGATTAAGTGTTTTATAGGTCAAAAGTGCTGGATGTAAGACGAAACTGGAGCAATTTTGTACTGACATAAAGTACTGAAACCAATTCAGCTCCTTTTGTTTTTCTCTCTATCTCGCACAGAGCCCCCCAATGCCTAGCGACGGGCAAAATATGATCCGTCTATATCATACAATTTTATCAACGTAATCGATAATCGCTATCCTAAAATCACAATAGAGTAGCGATCACTTATTAATAATCAAGCAGAATGTACATGTGACAAAATGTGTACTGCATTTTCAAAGTTTACATGTAAAGGGAGAATTGATACACTAGACACATAAAACTATATAGCATTAATTAAATGTTATTGTAATAAGTGTGAACCTTATTAGTAATAAGGTTCACAACAATGTACTTTTTTTAATTTATCCCTAAAATTTTAATTACAATCTGTATTACCCACCCGCCTCCGTGACCTAAACTATGTACTGTATATTAAGTAATTTATCCGCAATTATATCACGTATATACGTATATATGTATATAATTTTATTAAAATGTATATGCTCTTTGTTGTATAGGTTAGGGCATATAATAAAGAACGGTTAGGATATGCATTTAAAATTAATCAAGAGACTCCTCGTCATTCCAGACTACCCTATAATTAACTTCACCATTTGGACGAGGAGAGAGGTGGAATAATCAATATATATATATATTGATCAATGGTACTGCATTTTTATAACATATGCACACATGACATGGTGACTATACTTATATAATATAATATATACCTTTAAATGAGACTATAAGTTAATAACAATCTGTTATATTAAATAATGAATATTTAAGTAACCCTGCATTAATTTATCTCGCCGAGAGAGTTTAGGCAACTTTTGTTCAGCATCAAAAATAAAAAAACTATACTTTTCTCTAGATCGTCAACTTGACCTTTGCGTCATGCATTAATGCAACCATAAATCCATTTGGGTACAGAATAAATTTGCCTGACATATCTTATCTGGTAAGGTGGTCATGCACATGTTTTCAGCATGTTTTTTATTTACTGCAGTTTTAAATGTAAGTCGCATAACAGCATTGCACGCAGTTTAAACCCGGCACCTACTTTTTTATTACGTGTACGGAACATTCATGTGTCATGTGTATAAAGAACAATAATGCACAATCCTATTATATGAAGGTTTTTAATGTGCGATTTATATAAATGTTCACAACGAGTGCGATTCACGAAGCAGTTAGCCAGGTTTCTAACCACGTTTAGCTTAACCACGTTAAACTAGGTGGTTTAACACGTAAAACAGGTATAGTTAAACGTGGTTAAGCTAAACGTGGTTAAGAAACCTGGCTAACTGCTTCGTGAATCGCGCCCAATGTATATAATGTATATATATATATATATATATGTATATATATATATATATATATATATATATATATATATATATATATATATATATATATATATATATATATATATATATATATATATATATATATATATATATATATATATATATATATATATATTATATATATATATAATGTATATTTCGCAAAATTCGTAGCGCGCGTTAATCTCCTCGTTAATTGGCGTTGTGTGCCAACCACAGTCCACTGCAACGTATAATATAATGTTCGAGGTATATAATTAGTTTATCATCAAACAAACCATGCATCAACTGCTTTAAATAATTTTGCCTGTATCAAATTAAGAATATAAGAATTCTTTGCCTGCATGCATGTATTATAGCAATCAATAATGCTCATGCTCATATTATAAATAAAACTTACAAAACATTATTTAATTGGGATCAAATTGCGATTGTGATATTCTTATATAAATTTAATAATTTAATTTATTTGTAAAAAAAAAAAAAAGAAAGAAAAAATGCTACAGGGGATACAGTTGTATTTTTCTGTAAAATTTAAAAAAATAATAAACATAATTTTATATGGTCGAGAAACTAAAATTTAACACTGCATGCTTATGCTTACACTCCATAGCGTAGAAAATTATCTTCCACTCGCTGTATAAAAATATATTTTAAGTAGTACTTGTTTGATCTCACTTGTTATTTAAATATGACACCTGGTGTAAGAGAGGGCGTGTTACAATTGAACAAAATTGGTCCATAATGTTAGTGCATACCATGTGTAGGTGATATTAAAATAAAATCATAAATTAAAAAAAAAAAAAAAAATCACGGAAGTTGGATCGTGGGAGCTTGTGAAAGTCACCCGACATCTTTCTCCGTATAGCGACCAACGGGATAACGACTAGCGAGCTGAGCAAGTATAAGCCCGAGAGGCCCGCGGATATGTGTCGCCCCCCTCTTCCTTCCGTTCCTTGAATATCCCGGCTGCTTGCATTCATGCATAAAGTGTGAGATCACACCAATAAAATTGTACCAATGTACATCGTCAGCATGTAAAACAATCAGACCAGCTAGTTTTATATTACATTACCTCTGTGTTCGTGCAGAAGTAACAAGAATTTGTACTGTATAATATTATGTATATGCATGCAGCAATTTCTTTTTTTTATATATTATTATTATTATAATCATATATATTTACTTTTTTTTTTGTAATTTATTATTGTACGTCTCACATATTATATATAGAGCTCATAAGTTTACAATATACACAATTCTATTATTATAAAATAAAAGTAAATACTCTATATTATACATCAAGTTAATGCTCTATAAGCAAATGAAATTGTGTTAAACAATCCTTGAATGCAAAGCCAGGAAAAAAATTAATTGATTCTTTGTCATTAAAAAATTGGGTGGGAGAAAAAAACATCCACTCACTGTCTATTTTTTCCCCTATATCATCACTGTTTTCATCCCCCTTCCCCCTGAATTCCACTGAAACTAGAATTTATTGACAGGATTACTAAATTAAATTGTAATTTTGTAGTCCATATTATATTAAACTGATGTCACAGGCAATAGTATCAGTGTGAAAGATATGAAATTTTTAAAATATAATATCTCCATTAAACAAACGGTCATATAAATTAAAATAAATATAATGGACAATTTTAACATCATGAAAACAGGCAATGCATAAAATGTAACCATTCTTAAATGGTTTTGTTAAATGATAAAATTTTCATTTTATAAACTGAAGTCTCCAGGGGGGCTTTAAATAACACCAATTTACGCATTAATTATTAGTGTTGTCCTAAATCTGTCTTTATAGCGCAAAAGTTGGGACTCCGCTAAGACTGTGTTATTTGAAGACCCCCCAGCAGGAGTCCAGCGTATATAAAAATTTTAATAGTTTTAATCTATTTAATTACTTTACTCGCACGAAATTAACTAGTTTATTTATTAATTTATTTTCTATGTGGTCTATTGATTATGAGGTAAGAGGTATCATTAGAAAAATCATTAAAATGTTATACAAATTATAAAAGCTATACATGAGTATACATCAAAAGAGCATGTATATATTATATACCTATTATATGTAATCTATTGATATAAATTAAAAGTTAAAAGGTTATTAATAAAAAGTTATAATCGTTTCACTAACTTGTGAGAGTGAAACGAAACAACAAGGCATAATTTTCATTATATATAAGCATTATAAGCAAGATCAGAACACGCGTGCATGATTGAGAGTTAGTGACTTCAACTGCAATCATTTTGTATAAGATCGGAGACTTCAACGCTGGATATCATAATATAACGATATGACCCGATTGCAATGATGCAATTGTAAGGAACAATATTAGTGTGTAATGTATGCACGTGAACTTGCAAGGTTAGGAGTAGTAAGGTGGGGTTACTTCTGCATATGGGGATCAGGGGATCTCTGACGTCACGTCCTGTGACGTCACAGCTTGTGACGTCACAGGATGTGACGTCATGAGCTTTGACACTCGATCATCAATGCATTGATTGGGAGGGGGGGGGGGGGGGGCAATATATCTATCGATCGATAATCAATAAATTGATTATTGATATATTGATAATTTTTTTTTTTTTTTTTTTTCGATCATCAATGCATTGATTGGGAGGGGGGGGGGGGGGGGGCAATATATCTATCGATCGATAATCAATAAATTGATTATTGATAATTTTTTTTTTTTTTTTTTTTTTTTTTCAAATCAACCGATCAATATTGAAATTATTGATTGATGTAAAATTTCAATATAAATATGTACTATAATTATATATTCCAACCACTGTAGGTGACGTCACAACACAGCGAATATCACCAAGGCATATTTTTTTTTAAAGTCACGTGACCAAAAATTGTTAAGGTATATGAAAATGAACCTTATGCGTTTGTTTATTTTCTGAAGTTCGTTGCTGATTCAGCCAAATTTTTGGTATAAATACTGCCACGTTTATGAGGCAGATCCACATTCAGTCTTTAGTCTTTGCTCTGTTCACTTCGTCTGAACTCTCTGCTCTTCAAACTCAATACTACAGTACATAATGTCACCGCCGGTAAGTAAACATTATGAACTACTTGAAAAAATTATTTATAGTATAACAAAAAGCTAAATATTACAATATATTCTTTTTATGTTTCAGTCCTCATTTCTCACAAAGCTGCAGCAGCTTGGACACCTCAACTCTACTAAATCCCTGAAGGAGCTAGAAGCCAACGTCCCTTTCCCCATCGTGAAGTTGGAGACCAAGCCTTCCCAATTTGGCTACGGAGAAACTATGATCGCCACCTTAAATGTAAATGGCAAGATGTGTAAATATTTCCTACCAAGTAGGCTTGATGGCACAGAATTTGCAGCTGAAAACATTGATGAATACAATGCCAGTGCCCCTACTGTAATGCTAATGTTCAAAGGAATGTTAGGCAGATGTTTTGACATCGAATTCATTGCCATGTAATAAATTTAATAATAAAATTATTTTCATTTAAATATATTCTGTCTTCTTATTTTAATTTTATATCACATGAAACATATAATAAGCATATGGAAAAATTATATTTAAAATTATAACAAGGTTTTTTATTTGCAAAGAGAATATTTTTATTCAGTAAAAGAAACATTAAAGCACATACAAAGAAAATCAAGTGTAAAATATTTTATATTAATAAAAACATTAAAATGTCTAGTTTGAGGTATCAACAACATCAATTCCCTCATGTATAGCAAAGTTAAATAGTAAACAGTACTTATTTAAAGTTCTGTGCTTACTAACTGGACTGTCATTTTCCATCCAGTTGAATATTTGTAAGCCACAAAACATACATTCAGTTAAATTTTTATATTTTGAAGAAGGGGTATGCACAAAACCACAGGTAGCCAAGTCAAGCTTGGGCAAAGATTCATGATGCCAGTCCTTGAATGTTTGTAGTCGAACAGAAGTATCCAGCATATTAATTTTATTCCAATTTTCGTAACACCATTTTGCTAGCTGACGTGCTTTCAAATGTGGACACACATGTCCAGCATTCATCTGATGGTGGTACAGACATTCAGTACCTTTAGTCTTTGGAAGCATGTTGATGTCAATATCAAATAGCACTTGTAAGTCGTAGATGGTGGATCTTTTAAGTAAAGACTTTAACCTCTCTACTTTTTCATCTCCATATGTATACAATATTTTGTATCTTGAAGATTTGTTATTTATAATGTCTTGCAAATATTTATATGGAACTTCACCACCCATATGTGTACATTTAACATCGTAGCTTGTTGAAAGTGGACTGTATGACACATCAGAGTCTGGTGACATAAATCTCCATTGTTGACTTGCTTGGGCGCTCACATCCACTACAGAAAGCTCTTTGATGCTGTCGATTCTTCCTGGCAGCAGTGAGTTTTCTTCAGAGGTTAAGCAGAAGTCGATTACAGCTGTTGCCATGTTAAATTTTTTCTAAGAAATGGCATCAGACAATATTTTTCTTATATTTATACATGTTTACGTACTACGCCAGTCAAAGGACTGTATTCTACAATGCGGTCATGCATTATTACACAAAATGCGGTAGTTCCAGGTGGAAAGTCCTCTTCAGCTTCAAACTCAAGACGTACATCAACCGTACCACTTTTTACAGTTTCATTTTGTTTTGAACAGTCAATAATAACCAGTGGAGCCTGCTTTAAGAAATGTTCATAATTAAGTAATGGTCTGGGTTCTGTTCCATGGTAAGATTCTTGAAAGTTGGCATACATTTCATATAATATGGCACACTGATTTTTAGTTACGTTCAAATGCAAGTTATCATATGGATAATTCTTTCCGTTTAAATATAATTTTACATTTCTTAACCTACAATGATCAAATTTATTAACATCAGCGGTACATGAATTCCTCTTTTGGGTTTGTAAAGCTACAATAACATGCCTAGGTCTCTCTAAACTTGATGTTATTTGAAGTTGCCATTCAAGCTTATTTAATGTTGAGAACATGGGATTTTCTGCGGAGTACCAACTTCGAAATCCAATTAAAAGAGACTTGTCAGCCTTGAGAAACGAGAGTAAATTCAACTTTGTTTCATCATCTACTTGTACATGAGGAACCCGCCATGCTAACTTTGAAATTTCTATCACAACATTTTCAACGACAGCTGCCTCCCCCTCCCCAACTTCTTGAGAAATTATACAATTTAAATCATTTTGTGCCCGAAATAAGACAAGTTCTTGTTTACAATTTATCAATAGTTTTGTATGGTCTTCAAACACACCAAGCAAAGTATTGAGTGGTACCAAGGCATTAAAAGATCCATCAGTATTTAGCAAAGTTGAAGTAGGCTTAATAGACCAACCTGCATTAGATAAACGATTTACTTTGCTGGGTGTAAACAAGGCCAAACCTTTGATGGTGCTAGTATAACCTACATTTCTAACTTTGTCTACTTCAACTCCATTTATTAGGTATCTAATCTCAGAAAACATATGAGCAAAAGCATTATTTACAAGCTTGGTATGAGTAGGAGGAGTTTTGTCTGTTTTTAAAACTTTGCCTTCAAGGTATAAATAGCTTTTGCAAGGATGCGTGTACAAGTCAAGGTCTTTTACTTCAATTCTAATTTCATCGTTATTATCGTACTTTGTACCAGCATATGCTTCATGATTATGATATTCATAGCTAGTTATTTTTGTGTCAAACTCCAAGTTAGCATCAAGGTTTAAGACATCCATGGTTGTTCTTCAGACGTAGACCGATCTGTTGTAGGAAGAGTAAGTTTTGAGTTGTTAACCTCTTGCTTGCTGGAGATGAAATGCTTGAAGCTCGCGGCATTTTTTTATTATATGTATTATGAAAACGTAGACCCATGTTAAGCTTTTTTTAAGTGCAGTCTTATGGTTATGCGCTCTCCTCTGAAATTGACAAGATTTCCATCTTGGTCACATATTTTAAGAGTTATATTTTCAATTATAGTGCCATCTATTGGAAGGTATATAACATCATTTGGTTTCTCTCTTATTTTGAAACCAGGGCCAGCTTTCGGTGAAAACATATGTAATGAATGTGAGGGTTTACCATTTACATACGCTCCTCGTGATATATTACTTGTTATATCAATTGTGTGCACTTTCATTATATCAACCATTCTATCTGCAGCATGAGTTACTCC
Source organism: Siphlonurus alternatus (assembly GCA_949825025.1). NCBI lineage: Eukaryota > Metazoa > Arthropoda > Insecta > Ephemeroptera > Siphlonuridae > Siphlonurus > Siphlonurus alternatus. The sequence continues at coordinate 21,584,707 of OX463780.1, forward strand.
TTGCTCTAAAACTCTTTTATTGAAGCCAAGGAGAGAGCCAATAGAACCTTTCTGAGTAAAGTCAATATCTACTGAAGATTTCACTGATAATGTTAATGTATTATTGTTTGCTTGAATTAGAAATATTTCTCCAAATTCACTAAACTTTTTCTCTACGTAAAGAGCAATGTCATTTATTTCATAATTTCCAGGAGGAATTGTTATAATATCTCCAGAACTTAAATGAATTTTATTATTAGAATCATCAACATTAGGAATTGTGTTGTAGCTATCAAAACTGAGAAGCCCAATTTCATATTTTACATTTTCATCGAGTATTATTGGTGGAAAGAAATCAGCAGAGAGAACATTTGAAGGTTGTGACAACGTCAAAGTAAGAGACATGACTGCAGTAATATTTTCATTTATTCGTTATTTGTACATAAATAAAGAAGACATAAATGTCCACAAATTACAGAATCATATGTTTGGTAGCTTTTTCTATTATAATATACATTACAATTTTTCATGTAATTGAGAAACTCTGAACTGGGCAGTAAATTGCCAAATGAATCAAAGTAGTAAACATTACTTAAAACTTTACGGTACACAATCCAATGAGTTCCAGGGCCAGTGCTGCCATCTAAATTTATTATTCCACATTCTTGGCGCCAAGGTTTAAGTGGTAAATTGTCTCTCATAAAGACATTTCTAAAATTCTTTATTTTAAGTAATTTAACAGCATGTTTTAATTCAATATCTGATAGAGGTTTGTCTGGCAGCACACACATTAGTTTTTTGATTTTATAACTAAGCCATAACCATTCTTGTAGGGCTGCAGGTAAAACCCAGACCCGTTTTTTCGTGAGTTTTTCCCCAATGCTACTGCTTCCATGGTTCCGTTATGTCTCTTCATTTCATCCAATGACTTTCTAGCAGCGTTTGCTTCATTAACAGCTCTGACAACAGCTGAAGCTCCTCCTGCCAGTGCGCCGGTAGCTGAAAGTGCAGCCATCAGGGGTACGAGAAAAGGTAGCACACCACCAGTCTTGGGCACTGGAATTATTCTTGGTGTATTCTGCTTTGAAGTTTTCTTTTTAATTCTTTTTCGGGCCTCTTTTAGAGCAATCTTTGTGGCAGCCTTCAAGTCTTTAACACCAGATGATCTAACAGCTTTTTTAACACAGCACAAGTTCGTCTTGAAATTGTCTGTCTTCTTAACGTGACGAAGTGCTCCTCCAGTTTTAATTTTTGCCTTCATTGCTCCTGTAACAAGCATTGAAGCTAATTTTTCACCTACTGATGCGTCAGTTGATTTAAAACGTTTCCAAGCCTTGTCCTCAAGAATTTTGTCTGCCTTATGTCTTTCTGAAGTATCCTTTGTTCTTGAATAAAACAAGTCGTGCTCACGGCAGGCACTGTCAAGTGGATTAATGCCTTTTTCTCCCTTTGAAATGCGTTCAGCAAGCTTTGTATTTGGGCCACAAAATTGATATCCTGGTATATGCAACTCAGCTGGTATTTTACTCAGAGCGTCTGTTATCCAACCACCTCCAACAATTCTTGATTTCATTATGATGCTTCTATTGCCAGCACAATATATTTATATTAATTTCATACGTTTCTCGGGAGAAGTCATGGTCGAACGAGTTAACACGATTGCATCCACGTCTGAGGAGCGACAGTGATGTAGTTAACTGGTTCGAATCACTGACCCTCCCAAAAATATTTTTTCTTTGCTCTTTAGGAAAAAGTGTATGTATTTATTAAGTGCTAATGTAATATTATGCTCAGTTTTCATAATGAAGCTAATTAAGCAACATGTAAGGCTACCTATAAAAAATATTGATGGTTCTGCAAAGCCAGTGGTAAGAAAAAAACATGGGCCTCTGCTTCCAGACAGTATAAGGGCTTTAATTTGCGGTCCTTCAGCTTCAGGAAAGACAAATATGATGTGTTGCCTTCTTACAAATGAAAATGGACTAAAATTTGAAAACCTTTATGTATATAGTAAATCTTTGTACCAGCCAAAGTACGTACAACTTGCTGATATCATGAAGAATATACCAGAAATAACATATAAAACATTCTCTTCAACAAATGAAGTTATTTCACCAAATGAGGCCAAGGAAAACTCAGTGTTTATTTTTGATGATGTTATATGTGACAAACAAGAGAATATGAAGAACTATTTTAGCATGGGACGCCATCGGTGCATTGACTCCTTCTACCTGTGTCAAACGTACGCAAAAGTTCCAAAGCATTTGATAAGAGATAATGCAAACCTAATAATTTTATTTAAACAAGATGAAACTAACCTGAAACATTGTTATCAAGACCACGTTGCGCCAGATATAACATTTGAAGAGTTTAAGGACATTTGTAAAATGTGTTGGTCTGATAACTTTAGTTTTATTACCATAGACAAAGAGTGCGATTTAAAAAATGGACGATTCAGGAGAGGTTTTGACGAATATGTTGTATAAATGCCTCTCCAGTGATGTAAATTTCTCATTCCATCACACGACTTCTAGTAGTCAACAGGCATTTTGAACGGTTCAAGAACGGTTTAGGAACGGCTGTTGAACGGCTACTAAACGCTCTAAAACAGTAGTTGAACGGTTAAGAACGGCATATAACTATATATTGAACGCCATATTAATAATTACAATCAATTTAGCACCCATTCAATATGAAGAGAACAATAGAAAAAACTGAAGCTGTGACAAAAGATATAATAAACAGCAGCATGGCTATTAGAAAAAAATATAACAAATTGAAGATGAGCAAGGCAAACGAAGAAGAGGAACTTAACAAAACATTTAAACCAATCTTGGAACCTTTAGCAAAAATAATCAAAATTAAAGAGGATGTTGTTAAGAAAACATCACTTAATAAGAAAAGTGAATTTGAAAAAAACGAAAATGAAGACTCACCAAAGCAAATTGACATACCTGCAGCTCAAAATGTTTATGATACACCAAAAGGACAATATGAAGCAAAGCGAAGAGCAAGGGCTCTTGGCGGTATAGCACAAAAATATGTTTTACTACATCTTAAAAGAGAAAATGACAAGGACCTAGATAAAGTTTATGGTATACGTTCTGATGGAAATCATTGGCTTCTTGGTGATACGCGTGTCACTATAGCTGATGACAGTATATATGTTAAAGACAAGAAATATACAGGAACACCTGGCTTGTTTGAATTGTTGTTTTTAAAAGATCCTGATAAAAAAGTATATAATGATGCAGATTTAGAAACATATAAAAATTTACTTACGATTACAAGTGCGTATAAACAGGGTTACGAGTCCTCTAGGCAAATAAATTCAAATAAAGGAATGAAATATAAAAGAGTCATAATGAATTTATTTAAAAGGGGTGCTACAGGTCAGGGAATGAATGCATTTAAACCAAAGTACGAATACTGGGATGACCCAAATGAGCTCGTCGACAGACTACGCTTGTTAATAGCATCTCAGGCAGCTGGCAATAATAATCACGAAAATGAGGTACTAGCCATCATTGAGGAATTGAGAGAAGCTTCTATAATAGAATAAAATAAAGTGGTGACGTAGAGGCTTTACATTAGAAACATGAACGTTGACAGGTTTGGACGCATGGCAGTCCATGCTCAAAAAAGACTAGGCTTGGAGGAAAATGTTCTGTTGGTTAGCGAAGATTATATTAATGTAAAATTTCGTAGACTTGTTAATGTTACTCCTCCTGTTCATGATAAAGATGCAACCAACAAAAATTATGTTGATTCGAAGTGCAGCAAGCTGGAAGACGAACAAAAAACGTTAAGAAGCATTGTGGAAAAAGAACAATCTTCATTGGCTGAATTTAGAAAGACAGTTAATGATTTATTATACAGTGAAATAGGAAACCTTTCTGCCATTTCATTGGATTATAAATATGGTAGCCACAATTCAGAAACTTCAATTGCTGGGAAGTCTGAAGACATAAAGGACATGCTAACCGTCAAGGAGAACTAGAATTAAAAAAAAAAAAAAAGAATGGAGGAAAAAAAAATTAAGGATATCATTGTAAATGAACTGCATAAACCTGCACGCGTCCACTACAAAAGAAGAAAGCTTGTGATGAAAGGAATAGACGATACCTGGCAAATTGACCTTGTGGAGATGAATAAGTTTTCAAGAGTCAACAATGGCTACAACTACATTCTAACTATAATTTGCATATTTTCAAAATATTCTTGGGCTGTTCCTGTTAAGAAAAAGACAGCAAAAGAAGTGTCTGCTGCAATGGAGAGTGTGCTGAAACAAGGACGCGTACCTAAAAATTGCCATAGTGATGCGGGAAAAGAGTTTTATAACTCTACGTTTGCAGCTCTCATGAAGCAATATAATATTAACCATTATAGTACTTTTAGTACCATGAAGGCATTTGTATGTGAACGTTTTAATAGAACTTTGAAAAATAAGATGTGGAAGGAATTTAGTAGGCAGGGTTCGTATAAATGGCTTGCTTTACTACCAAAACTAATTTATAACTACAACCACACTGTTCATAGCACTATTTCACTCAAACCAGCTCAAGTAACGAAGAAAATTGAACAGCGTTTACTTTCAAATGTATATAAATTAGATGTTGTACCTACAAAGCCAGCGAAGTTTAAGATTGGTGACAGAGTAAGAATATCAAAACAGAAGGGAGTATTTACTAAAGGCTATAACCAGTCTTGGTCTAATGAGCTTTTTAAGATAACTAAAGTACAGAATACAATTCCAGCAACTTACCTGCTAGAAGACTATCTTGGTCAGCCTATTCTAGGTGGTTTTTATGGAGAAGAACTTCAAAAATCAAAAGTTGATGAAGTATATTTAGTGGAAAAAATTCTAAAGAGATCTGGTGATAAATTGTTTGTAAAATATATTGGTTTTGACAATAGTCATAATTCCTGGATCAACAAAAAAGATTTATATAGATGAGCTACTTTAATGTTTTTTATATTTCTTATTTATGTATTTTTCTCTTGTATTTTGTTAAAATGCAGTTAAGGAAAAAATAAAATGTATATAAAAATTACTGAACAATAAATTCGAAAATAATAAAAATATTTGTTAAACCAAACTTGATATCCTCATTTTCTGTGAAACCTTTAGGAAATAATTTATTTTAATTCATAACATAGGATAAGGGACAAGAAAATATAAAATATATTTTAAAAATTATTATTTTTTTTTATTCGTGAGTAATATAATACAACTAAGCAGACATCTACAATAAATGTTAATAAACACACAGTTTAATTTAATATTTTTACACGCATACATTTCAACTATTTTAACATTATTATATACAATTTAATTATTCAAGTCCATTTCATTATTCACATTTTTGTAATGTCCATATGGTAATGTGTTGACACCATCTTCTAGTATAATGCGTTTATCGTCAAATGGCGATAAAGCCTTTTTGGTGCTTTCAAGAGTAAATACATCATGTTTGAAGGAACGCATATGTCTAAATGACACAAGTGTTTCAGTTTGTGTTTGTAAACATTTGACATAGTCATCAAAACTGATTTTACTCTGGACAGCATAAGTTTTGACACCCTTTAACTTTTTAATTTCAAAATTGTTTACTTTAATTGCATACATTTTTGAACGCAACCCTACAAACTCAGCTATTGGGATTGACTTGGTTTCATCCTTAAATTTTCCAAGCCGTCTTTTGTATTTTGCTGAGTAGCATGGGTGTGTATCAGGATAATTTGAGGTGTCAAAATATTCCATAAGCTTGGATTTCAGGTCTTCATAAAAGTCGTTACATTCAATTAATACTAAATAACAGTCAGTGTCCATGTAACATATGTATATACGGTCATTGTATATTGGTTTCATTATAGAATAATGGAAGTCATACATAAAAAGCTTAGATAGATCTAGAATAGCTTGCCCAACGAATATTGGCTTATTAAAGAAAATTTCTTCTTTTGCCAGATGAACAGCTACAACATTTTCTGAAAATATTGTCCTATCTAAGAAGTTTGGTTTGTTGATATAGTACTTCAAACGTTCCTCTGATACCACGAGCTTTAAATTCATGCGGTTTCGTACTTGCTCCATGGTCTTGCCATAGACTGAATTGTTCATAAGTTTAAAGAAATCTGTTTCAAAGTCATTCGTGGATTTTGCACGTAATTCTGTATTAAGCTGAATGTATGTAGCAAGCCATTTTGACTGCTTGAATGTCAGAACGCTGTTAATTTTCTGTATTTTAAGACCATATTTCAGTGCTTGTTTCAACAGTCTATAATGAACTACGTAGTTTTGTTTGTTTGTTAAAGTGGTCATAAGTTTTGTGTATTTAGAACCAGGAGGACGTTGAGAAATTGGTAAAAATGGCAAGTCAGCATGTTCATCATGCAAGTATTGTGGATACGTAACATCTACATTAAAAATGTAACCATCTTCTCCGTCATCATCCAGGTTCTCAATTGGACCAATCTCAGCAAGGTTTTCAACCCACTTAAAGCCCCCCAATGGCAGAGTGGCACTCATGGCTTGGCCGTATAAATTGTTGCTATCATAGTGAATCAGGTAGGTGGTAGGCAGGTAGGGATTGTAATCTTTTAAATACGGGTTGTTAGCTTTTGCATGGCGCTTGATACATTGAGTTAATCCACCACGAATTCCATTTTCTATCATAAGGAGCATTTCATAGTCTATTAAAAGTTCTAGTTCTACTTTTGTATACTTTAAAGCTGCATCCCAGGATAAGCCTGGCGCTGTAAAGTAGTAGCAAGGATCAAGTTCGTAGTGTTTTAAACAAATATCTCTAAAATTTTCAAAAATATCAGCAAGTAAAAGAACATCCACTTTTAAGTATGTATCACTGTATTCTCCTAATGTTTTCATAGCAAATGCGTTCCATACTTTTCCTGCATGGTTGAACTCTGAATCACTAATGTTTGTTTCTGTAAGAAGACTATAAAAATGCTCCTTAGATGGTAGTGAGGTTTCTTTCAATTTTTCTAATGAGTCTGTATAGTCATAAGGATATACGCCTTTTCGAATTACAAGGTTAAGTAAATGTGGTGGGAAGTGCTTTGCTGTTTCAAAAAATTTTTCACGTGGCAATATATCAGCTAACCTAGCAAGACTACTTGGCATGAAGCGATAAGAATCAATAAATTTACATTCAATGTTTGCAATTTTCTTTGTAAATGTAATATACTTCTCTTCAGTGCTAGGTATAACTTGTACATCACCTTCAACACAGTTCAATGCTTTAATAATAAAGTGGGAGTCATACATGCTAAGGTTATGAAAGAAAATTGGCAAAATTCTTGGCTTTCTTGTATTTAAATTGCAAGATTGGTGAGCCGCCCCGCGCCACGCCCCTGTATGGTGGCAATGATCTCGGACTTTGATGTTGTTTTTTGTGTATTCTTTGTTGCATAAGTAACAAGTAGTTGCTTGATCATAACGATCCTGCTCTTCCTTTGTTAGCGGGATCATTGGATCATATTTTGCATATATTTTTCTGACTTTGAAAGCAAGGTGTTTGATATACTTCATAAAGTGAACTGCAACGTCTTCATCTGTTTCCTCCTTTTTTCTGTATATAAAAGGCTCATTTGGAAGTTGTTTCAATTCATCATCAAGAAGGTTGCAACCTTTTACATATACCCCATAGCTGAGAGGATCATGCGCTTGAATTTTAATTGAGGAAGACATATTAGGATTGTTTTTGCAAGTTTGAACTTTTTTCAGAATACTTTCAAAGTCCGCATACACACTAATTGGTAATCTGTTGCCTCGTTCAAAATTTTTGAATTTTATTATTTTGTTTTCATCATTTGGCATTCTAACTTTGGCTACCTTGTGTGAAGAGCACAATTTTTTGTGCTCTGCCAGGCGTTGTTCTCCATTTTTTATGAAATATGAAAAACATCTTTTACAAATGTACTTTTTATTTTTTTTTTTAGATAACTGTGAGTTCACCAATCTTTCAAAGTCACTGATGTAGCAGTAATGAGACTTTCCTTCCCTGTTTCTTAAAAATAGTAAATCTCTATGATTCTCTAATTCAATATCAACGACTTTAATTGGGTACACCTTTTTGTATTCATCAAGTCCAAAAACATTTATGCTCATAGCGTTAACTCTTTCAAACTTCTGTATATCACTAATTAAAGCTGGAAATTGAATACATTTAAAGTTTAATTTATGATCTAAATTTTCATAACATTCAGGGTAGGTTCTATTATTAACGTCTTTAAGAAGTTTTGCAAGAATGGCGTACCGAAAACATTCATCATCATCATTTTGAATATTGATGACAGCATGACGTAATGCTATTTCTTCTGGTAATGGAATAAAACTTAAACCTTTTAGTGGAGTATATTTGTTTACTCTAAGTTGTATTCCACTTACTGTATTTACAATCCAACCACTCCCTTTGCTAGAAAATTCAGACATTTCATTTTTTAACTTATCAAAGGTTCGGTCTAAATATGCTGCTACATTGGTCTCTTCGAAAATTGGTCTATTCATTGTTTTAAAATTTTTAACTTGAGTTTCACCTATAAGGTTTTTATGAGTGCATTCAAAATGTACGTTAACTTTAACTGAGATGTTGTTTTTCACTTCTTTTTGAATAAGCTCCATTAATAATTGTTTTTTAGCTTCCAAGTATTTAATAGGGTCATGTTCCTCAGAGCTATTTGCAATATGATATGTGTGTATACGGTTTTTAAAAGCAGTTTCAAGTAGTATTACTTCCTGGTTTTGTAAAATATCATCATTGATGTAATCATTTTCCCTGTGAGTAACGGACCCTGCTGATGTAGAAGCTACAGCGTTTTCAATATTTGTGTTTGTTGTGTACGTAACTTTGCGTTGAGTTTTTTCTCTTCCGCAAGTTTTGCTATGCCTCTTCAATCCATCTGATCTTGTAAAACTTTTAGTACATTGGGGGCAAGGGTACTTTTTTAATATTTGTGAAGCTTCATCCTCTCTGTTTTCACAAATGAAATCAGATGCATTTAAATAAGCATTGTCATTTGTTTTTTGTCTTTTTGCTACATTTACGGTATTTACATTATGTACAGGTTGGTTGTTTATATTTTTTTTACATGTGTTTTTCATGTGTCTATTTAAGTTTGTCTTCTGGCTGAAGTAAGTTTCACAGTCCGGACATTTGAATGTACTTATGTTATGTACCAGAAGTTCATGCAATTTTAAAGAGTGTATATCAACCAACTCAAAATTACATTTGTTACAAACTAATTTATCACTGCGTTTACTAAGAGACATTTTGCTGTGACTTATAATCAATAAAGTTAAATTATTAAAATATGAAAATTGTTTAGTGTGTTTATATTATATACAAATAAGGTTTCGTGTATTATACTTTGAAGTCCGTGAGAGTGTTTACCGTCTTAAAAGAAAAAAGATGGTTTGCAGTATATATCAGGCCGATGCGGTGGTTTTTATGGATAGTTCAGCATGCAGACATATTCTGAAAACATAAATAAATGTTGGTTAAAAATACATAAACGTTGGCAACGTTGATGCAATATAATTATACAGATTTTCATGTATATTTTTTTATCATGCATAAAATTTTGCTTATTTATAGGTGCATCAAATATTCTTATAATATTTTTACACTCTACGGTAAATAAATATTGAAGGAAATGCAACAATTTGACCACCTTGCATGTCAGCACACTTAGTACCCCCCTTCCCCCCCCCCCCCCCCCCCCCCCCCCCCCGTCTTCATTTCACGGCTTCCAACAACTTGTCATATTTTTTTTTTAATCTTAAATTTGGATTTACAAACTTTGAAAGGACACACAGTGCAATATTTGCCTTACAGCATGCTATATTGCTATATTAAATCTACCTCTATATTTTAGAAATTTTATACCTTGTATATATATTTTTTTTACATACATAGTGTGTTTTACTAACGTAGTCACATAAAAACGCTACGGTTGCGTTGTGGTTGCGAATAAGCACACACAGATATGCTCCCCCCCCCCCCCCCCTCCTTGTTTGTTTGTTTGTTTTTTTTTTTTTTTTTTTTTTTTTTTTTTTTACCTTGAAGCATTTTAATTTATATTCTTAATAAACATTACAGTGATATACGACATTTGCCAGTCAACGTTCATGGTCTTAGAAGCTAAATTTCTTAACTCCCCCCCCCCCCCCCCCCCCCCCCCATTTCACAAAAAGGGTATATAATTTTGTTATTATTGATGTTAAATTACCTTGTCACGTTTTGAAAATAAATATTTAATACTGCACGAAGCAACACGGTACGGCTTTATAAATCTGTAGCAGAACATTAATATTTTTGTTAGAATGCAACTTAAGAAAATGCTAAAATGATTAAACCCAGTTAAAAATATAAACGTTAGAAATTTACTACAATATTGTTTATACCTCAGTAACATAAGTAAGAAGTTATATCGAAAGAAAATCCTCATACACTACAATGTTTACTTTTTTTCATTTACTGATGCATAAAAAGTTGCCTATTTACAGGCGCTACTAAAACTTTTAAAATTTAAAATATTTTTATACTCCTATAGTAAATAAAATTTGCGAGGATACAACATTATGACTGCCATGCATGAACATTAAGGTGTATACCATAGGTCTTGTACCCCCCTCCCCTTACTCTTTCTCTTCACAGTTCCCTACAACTTTTCATATTTTAATACCTTATAATTTATAATATATCAACTTTGCAAAAATACGCAGTGCAATAATTACTTTTCACCATGCATGGTACTGTAATGCTAAAATGATGCTATATTTTTTACTCCCTCATCATCTCACAGTTTTTTATTTTCTTACATCTTTATGCTGGATTTTTAATATACTGTATTATACATAAATATTGCAGGTTGCAACAATATTTCCTCCTCGACAAGCATTTTTACTAAAGAATATCCCTCCTCATAACATCGTAAAACTTGCTAATTCATGCTGCTATTTAATATAAAGTGTGTTCTCATATGTGTGCAATAACAAAGTTACAATCCACACGCAGTATAATATACTTACCGGCACTGCAGCGAGTGTATAGCCTCTTCATGGTGCATCGTCCTCGAGATCTCTTTTGCTTCTGTGTTAACTTTGCCTCACAGCCTTTTATATATATATATATATATATATATATATACATTCGCAGCACTTTGTTTTGGTGAATATATAAAACGTCATCAGAGCAGTTTATATATTCGCTATCAACATATTCTTTCCAGCACATACATGAGAGAGGAGAGAGACAGAGAGAGAGAGAGAGAGAGAGAGAGAGAGAGAGAGAGAAAGAGAGAGAGAGAGAGAGAGAGAGAGAGAGAGAGAGACAGAGAGAGAGAGAGAGAGAGAGAGAGAGAGACATAGAGAGAGAGAGAGAGAGAGAGAGACAGAGAGACAGAGAGAGAGAGAGAGAGACAGATAGTGCTGCTTAAGAAAGAGAAAGAGAGGGGGGGGGGGGGGGGGCAGACGGCGTTGCTATCATATCAAAGCGGCATATGCAGACAGTGTGTGGGCGATCTCTGCATGATCAAGTGTCACGTAAGTAAGTTCCAAGAAGTTCAAGTGCATTTTGCTGTTACCAACCGTCAAAGAAATATAATACAATAACGTTCTTCTATGTATTTTGACGTCATCGAAAATTGAATTCTATTTATTAATCATTTGATTATTGATAATTTAATTGAAAAAAATATTTAATATATAATTATATTCAATTTAATGTGATGTCATATACTCTGAATGGAAATAAATATATATTTAATTTGTTGATAATCACTGGGCGTTGACGTCGCGTACGCTGAATGGGATGAAATTGAAATATAAAACAAATTGAATCTATCATCAATCATTAATTTCAGTATCGATCGATTCATTAAAAAATAATAATAATAATTTATCAATAAATAAATTATCGATCAATCGATATATTGGTTCCAATACCCATTGATTCGATCAAGCCCCCCCCCCCCCCCCCCCCCCCTATCAATGCATTGATGATCGAGTAACAAAGCTCATGACGTCACATCCTGTGACGTCACAGGACGTGACGTCAGAGATCCCCTGATCCCCATATGCAGAAGTAACCCCACCTTACTACTCATTTAGAATATAATATACAGTACATTTTTTTTAAAAAAACTGTAAATATGCTGGTAGTTTTTTCTTATATCTGTTTCATCAGTCCTTTGCTTTATAAACTCTATTAAATCGTGGGTAATATTATATATAAGTTAGCACTCCATAACTATTGTAAGGTTATATTTTATACATTTATTATACACGTGATATTTTTTTGTGGTGACATGAACATAAAAA